>JARQZJ010000001.1:1502500-2102500 GCA_030704895.1 Henosepilachna vigintioctopunctata | reverse complement strand
TAGTTGATACCACAATAGAGACTTATAGATTCAGTATAGATGTTCGAGTGTTGCTACAAACAACTTCTATCCTAGTTTTTCCTCAATTTTCCTTCCGATATTCCTCTTGTTTTTAAAGGAAGTTCATCATAGGAGCAACAAGAGCCGAAAATCTTCATTTTGAGGTGAGTTGTTGTATTTCCCATTTTACAGTCCATTATTTGAAGAATAACTCAGTTATTCATTTTGCCGAAACAACATTGTAATTGTGAATATCGGATTATGTACATATAAGTTGATATATGGTTCTGCCTGGAATAGTTTGCTTGCTATTGTTTTTGTAGTAGCGTTGATGATATATGAAGACTTATTATTATTTGATAGTAGTGTTATATTTGAGTATATTATTATTATTATTATTGATATGATTAGTGTGGAGGATAAACATCCTATGATTCAATTAGAAAATTTCTGAAGGAAGTGTAAATCATACACTGAACATATAGAATCAAATAATATTGAAACAAAAATTATAACTAATCAAATTACATCTATTAATTGAAAAAAATAAATGAAAAGAAAAGTTCAAAACAAAAACTAAATGTTTTGATGGGAGACACAATATGCGAGTACAACAAATTTTGTAGTTACTCTGAGTTACGTTAAAAACAGATACATCTATGCTATTTTTGAAGGAGTTTATTGATGCGGCACGAACAATCAAAGAGTCAGGAGAAATTCACACACAAAAACTCGATTAGTCTGAAATGACTGTCTGAAGTTTTAAATGAAGTTTTAGAGCGAATGGCCTCGTATATATTCTAATTCAAATTTGTTTTCCATTAATTTCGTTATTAGGTTAGGAATTTGAAATGTTGTTCGAACACAAAATAAGTGATTGCCGGTCTCCGTGGCTTAGTCGAGAGGACACCCGACTATGGTGCGGTAGAACTCGGGTTCGAAGGCATGTGTGTATGTGTTTGTCTATGGTTTAAGTAGCTTAATAATGATATCAGCTGGGTAATGTACATTGATTACAAGCACATTGGCCGTTCGGAAAAGGCGTTAAACTGTAGGTCCAGTGAAATAAAAAAAAATTAAAATGAATGATACACATTGTTCAAGAAAAGTTAATTTTCTGATCGTGTTTCGATTATGTTGACTCCACGAATATACTTGAAAGAAACTTGAAATCACTTAATGACAATTTTTCGAGTCGATACAGAATTTCAGTTAGTTAGTTTTAATCTAATGTAACTTTGTTTCATTGTGAATAAATCTATCTTAGTTATAACGAAATACAAATTTCAATTATCTCATATATTAAATAATACGCATGACTCGCGTTTCAAAGTACAACTTCCTCTTCAGATGACAAATCAATACTATTGAGGGGAAGTAGGGGAAGTTGTACCTCGAAAAGAGCACCATGCGTTTTATTTATCATATGAAAAAATTTCAATTTGATATAAACTTTCTCCATGTATCGATCTTATCAATTATTAATATACCTCATTTATGAGATTATCTGTATGAATTATCAGAAAATGATACATTTTTTCGCTAATACAATGTCATCAATAGATATGTACGAGTACTCATACAATGAAAAATCGAGGAAGAATGTAGTCCCCATAGATTCAATCAAGAGGAAAAAAATACATCCATAGATCTTGAACAAATAACGAGTCCTGATTTTCAACACAGAATAGTAATAAAGAAAAGAAAATCAAAAATTCAACTAACGTTCTCTGAATGTATGTAACTTTATGTTCGTAGAACCTTAGTTGTAGTTTTTATTTCTTATTGCAATTACTTTTACTAATACAATTAAAAACCGAGGAGAAATGTAGTCTCCATAGATTCAATCAAGAAAAAACATACATCTATAGTTCTTGAACTAATAACCAGTTCATTTTTTATGTAACTTTTTTTTCGTAGAACCTTAGTTGTAGTTTTTATTTCTTATTGCAATCACTTTTCTGTGCCATAAGCGCATAGAGTGGAGTGAGTACCTTTTCACGAAATAGTGAATTCATTTTTCAATCTCCACATGCCATATATTTTCCACTTCATGAATTTTTCCGTTTCCCATAAATTTATCTTATTGTATTACACTCGTACATTTGAAGACCTGAATGTATCGTTCGGAAAATTTTCATTTTCTAACAATATATAGTGAAAATCTCATTTAATTTAGTTTTCACTGATCGATTGGGTCGATACTTGATGAAAATTCAACAACGTCATTTGAATAAAACTAAGTATTTTGTAATTTTCACTTTGTATTATTCAGTCAAACATGACAATATTGTTTCGCCAACTCAGTGGCCTCATCAGATGTAGATGATAAACAGTTTAAATCAGTTTATCATCTACATCTGATGAAGCCACTGTGTTGGCAAAACAAAATTATCGTGTTCAACTAAATTGAAAGTGAAATTAAAGTGAAAATCAAAAAAGTACTTAGTCTTATTTGAATTATAAATGACTATAATTTTACAAAGACGAATGTGGCAACGAGCAATGAACATTATTGAAATGAAAAAACTGGTTCATTGAAGTGGAAACCAATTGAAGCGAAAATTACAAACTTCCTACTTAGTTTTATTCGAGAAATTTTGAAATGCAAAAATAACGGTAAAACTTTTCTGCGAAAATATGTACATATGCATGAAATACAGGTAGGTGGTTACATTAATTTCGGCACTGAATTCTTAATTACGAGTTCTCTCGAAATTTATAAATTTTCCAGCTTTTTATCCATCGCTTTTCCTGCCCTAGAGCCCTATTCGTGGGACCAATAGGCTCTATTTTCAGGTATTAAGATTGAATTTTTCAGTTAGGACACTAAAATTTCCTCAAATTGCATAAATTAAGTCGGCTTTTATTTTATGCATATTTCATTCCACTAATTCATAAATCATTACCCTCACAAAATCAAAGGCGTTGAAATCATGAAAAGCGGACGTAAAAGTATCTCAAGGCTCTAATTTTCTGAAAGCTACAAACAGCTTCATAAATAATGCAGTACTTACGGCTGAACAGTCGGAAAATTCACAAATAAAATTTCTGTTTTCTTGACTGGGCATCGGAGAACCGCTTTCAACTATCTGTAATATATCAGCACGGCTATAGATCTGGTTTCATGATCTGGATAGCAGTCAACTTACCCCTAATAATTTGGCGTCGGGAAATACTTTATCTTCGAAATCCAAGTCCATCATAATGTTCCTTGTGCTTTGCTTCCGTTCCCTCATCTGCTTGATTCTCCTGTGTTCTTCTGTGCACACCTTCTTCCAGATATAATAAAATTGAATACATTGCTTTACCGTTTTTGTACCGATCTGTAATTTGGAGAAACAATCATTTTGACCACATTCCTGTGATTTCAAATAATTGAAGTATTTGAAGAAGGAAGGAATGAAGGAAAAATCGAAATATGTTACAAAATTATTATTGAAAAAATTGAAATATATTTCTCTCCTTACTACGCCTTTAATGCGTGATGCAGGTATAATGATAATATACGTTATTTAGACGTTTCTTGTAATGCTGTGACAGAAAATTGCGTCTTCAGTAATTTGAAATAATTTGAGTCAATTAAGATGTTGATGCAACTTAATTGGGGCTACTGTATTATGTTTCACCAGTTGGTCCCACTAGCGCCTGAGGCTAGGAGTTAGCTGTCAATATTATTATTGCTATTTACATTGATATCGCTTTGAATGTGTACTCTCCTTTTATTGTAAAATTACAATTATATAACATATCAATAGTGACCCTGTGTTGTGCAGTCCGTTTTTGTTCAGAAAAGAAGGAGGACAAGAATTTCCGAAGATAAAACTCTCTTAAAACAGTGGTTAGTTTCGATTCGTAGGGAAAATTATACCCCTTCAATACATTAACGTGTTTTTAGTAAAAAATATTTCAATGACGATTGTACGTTACCTAGAGAACCCACTACATAAAAATCCTTTTCATCTCAACAAAGAATTTATAGTGATGAAATAGTCATTGACACCTCAAATGATGAAGTATGAGTACAATGGTCTATACACACTTGTAGTCAGGAAAAGAGCTTAATTAATACCGTCATTGTGTCAGAATATGAACGCAATAAGGAATGTACACAAAACAACTGAACTGTCAAAAACTTTAAATCTCGAAGATAAGCCTGATAATAATATAATAATAATAATATAATGATATTAATGTATAAGATCAATAGCAGTGGGCCTAAGACCGTACCCTGAGGTACGCCAAAATCAACTCCAATGCTGTCCGAAAGAACACCATTGAACTTAACTTTTTGAGATCGCGCATATAAATAAGAATTGAACCATTTGTTTACTAAATCTTCAAAACAAATTTTATTTAGTTTTTTCATCAGCAATGATCTACATAATACTTCGAATGCTCTTTCGACATCCAATAATACTACAATCACTACCTCTCCTTTATCGATACCTCTATACTATTTCTCACATATACTCAACAGTGCTGTCTCACAGGAGGAATTTCTCTTGAAGCCTGATTGTAAGTCAGAAATAACTGACTTACAATCATAATTCTCGCATAATTCTAGAACCTGATTTTGAACAACTAGTTCTAGACTTTAGATTTATAGGTCGAAATTCCTCCATCATCAATCAAGTACAATATTATACTGGTTATAAGAATTACAACCGTTTTTGTTTTTTTTAACCTTTTTGGAGCTGAGGTAAACAATCTGAAATACTTTTCATCTTGGCAGTCAGCAATGGATTAATTATCTTTACTGCAAGTTGAAGGATATTAATATATGGGCTCCAAAGGAAGTGATCGATGAAAGATAATGTAAATTAATAAGCCCACTATAATGATTTTCAACTAACTTGTTATGAAAATTTGATTCTTCATCTCCAGGTCTGGAGGTACTATATTAGCCCAACCTGAAGTTTTGGTGTAGAGCCTCTTCTGTGCCATATCCATATGAAATTTTCATCTTTCCTTCACATTATTTAATGACAAAAATTAGTAATTGAGAAGTAAAATTATATTGAAGGACAATTGACTGAGTTCAACCTATATTGACTTTTCAAATTCCCATCCCGTTCAAAATAATAGCAACAGTGTAGCTTTCTCAGGCGTATACAAATTGGTAAACAAACTAGTGAAGGGTGTTTTTTTAGAGTCATAGAACTTTAAATTGCAATAAAACAACGATGGATCATTCGATTGACAAGAAGGTTTTTTATGCGAAAGATAATCATGTGTAATTAGGTTTCGAGTATGATTTCTGGCATATGACCGCCACGGCTGGCTCGGATGTAGTCCAATCTGGACGTCCAATTTTCGATGACTTTTTCCAACATTTGTGGCCGTATATCGGCAATAACACGGCAAATATTGTGTTCCAAATGGCCAAGCGTTTGTGGCTTATCCGCATAGAACAATGACTTTACATAGCCCCACAGAAAGTAGTCTAGCGGTGTTAAATCACAAGATCTTGGAGCCCAATTCACAGGTCCAAAACGTGAAATTAAGCGGTCACCAAACGTGTCTTTCAATAAATCGATTGTGACATGAGCTGTGTGTCATGTTGCGCCGTCTTGTTGAAACCACAGCTCCTGAACATCATGGTTGTTCTATTCAGGAATGAAAAATTTAGTAATCAAGGCTCTATACCGATGACCATTGATTGTAACGTTCTGACCATCATCGTTTTTGAAGAAGTACGGACCAATGATTCAACCAGCCCATAAAGCGCACCAAACAGTCAGTTTTTCTGGATGTAACGGTGTTTTGACATACACTTGAGGATTATCTTCACTCCAAATGCGGCAGTTTTGTTTGTTGACGTAGCCATTCAACCAGAAGTGCGCTTCATCGCTGAACAAAATTCGCTTATGAAAATCGGGAAAAATGGCAAACTCGTTTTGGGCCCATTCGACGAATCTACGCCTTGCTTGATGAGCGCGAGTCTATTCATGATGAATTGCCAAACCAAACTGAGAATAAATCACTTCTCAGTTGTTAAATCAGTCGCCATCTTCAACAGTAATGCCAACTTAAAGTTCTGTACCTCTAAAAATACACCCGTTATATACTGAGAAATAAATCATCTATCCTGTTATTTAATATGTCTTGTTATTTTGTTACTATAATCATACAACTTAAATGTTCGACTTTACTGTTGAAAACGATAGAATCAAAGGATTTATGTATCATGTTTTAAAACTATAAGAACGACCTAATTGAATTCATTTCCCTCATCTCAGAATAGTTCTAAAACTCATTTATTCGTGACTTATTTACTTCCTCTTCATCATTCGTATCTTCTATGAACATAAAGATACAATATCAAAATTTGTACGCTCTATGAATAGTCGTTTAAACGTGAATTTGTGTCAATTTTTGTAATCGTCTCGATGATGTGACAATTCAAACATGCTCAAAATGTTGAATTATAGTGAAACCCTAAGTCAAGTGTATTTTATTTTTGAGTGTATATTATGATTCCGTAATTAGATATTGATACAACGAACAAAGTCTTGAGCACCATCAAGTCATGAATATAATACTGAAATATCGCTTATTTGTAACGAAAATTTCAGGTGGCATAACTGCATTGAAAAGTTGAGAACCGCTGATATTGCAGTTTAGTATCAGCCACACAAACGTCAAAATCGATTTATTTTGTATCTAATTATCCGAATATTCTTATCTGAGATATTAATTCGAGAAGTTCGAATGCTTGGCAATTAAGAGTCTTTACGTAAACGACACTGGACAAATTACCTCTTGAGCTATATTTCGGAAGTCTTTATCATATTTGAGCAAGCCTTTGTAGAAAAGCTCGGTCTCCTGCGAAGACCATTTGTCATTTTCGCTGTACTGATAACACAACAACGGGTGGTCGGACGGCAGGCTTGGTGATGGCTGCATAAGCTTCAGCATGGCCTCCTGAAAAATAGCGCCGTTAGTGTATCAGTTGCGTTTAATGGCTGAATTTGTTGGCTGAAATTGTTGGGGTGAACGAACGTTAAGTGATGAAAGGGAGAAGAAATGATGAGAAGGATGCTGACAAAGTGTTAGAATGTATTTTCTCAAATATTTTAATTATTTGTATTCGATGAAATACTAAGTATTGTTTTATTTGCTATTTAGTGACCCCATAATAATATTTCACATTACTAAGTAATAGAGTAACATCCCAGAGCGATCTGACATAATTTGTTTTCACACAGATTAGTGTTTCCCAGCCTTTTTTGCTTCATGTCCCACCTTAGCCTTTCTGTAATCCTTGCCCGTGAAGGCCGAAAAAGTTGAAATTGATTTATTTATTTATTTACAAATACACCAATCAACAGCTTGGGCCAATTACTGAGTGGGAAAATACAATATAGTTAATTATTATTATTATTATTATATTATAATATCATTAAATTATTAAAAAAAAAACGAGTGTCGAGTCCATTTTCAAATTGCCCCCTTTAACAACCAAATTGTCACACTGTGGGGCGTAAACCCCACGTTGGGAAACATTGACATATATGAAACCTTAGACAACTCAGTAGCGCCTCAAGTGCTTTTGGGAATACCTGCGGTTTTGTGGAGCTGACACGTACTAGGCGAGAACGGAAACAAAAAATAAAAGTAATTTAACTTAAATTTACATGGCTGATTTTCATTTATGTTTTATAGAATATTTTTCTGAAGTAGTATCTATAAGTGTCAGATACTTTCCATGGACCAGAACTTTTATCAGACACTTTAAAGCTCTACAAAAAGTATATAAACTTCACCTATTTCTATATGTAGAATTTTTCAATATGTTATAGGGGTAACTATTTTAAAGTTATTTTCCATGAGTCTGAAAAATAGTATTGACGAAGCATTCCCTAAACACAAAAATTATTCAGCCGGAAGTACGTGTCCGAAAACACAATGCGTTTCCGTCTCGGAGGTCTCTTCAATATCAGAACATTTCTAAATTAGCTCTTGCTTTCTATTTAATATTTTCACATCCTTTTTCAAATGAGACGAATAATTTTTGTGTTCAGGAAATATTTGGTCACCACTATTTTTCTGACTGATGAGATATAAATTTGAAATAGTTACCTTAATAACAAATTGAAAAATCTGTCATGTAAATATGAGTGAAATTTATATATTTTTTGTGGAGATTTAAAGCGCCTGACAAAAGTCATGGTCCATGGAAAGTGTCTGAGACCTATGGATAGTACTCCAGAAAAATATTTTACCAAACATATATCAGCCAAGTGAATTCAAGTTACTCTTATTTTTAGTTACCTTTCTCGCATGGTACCTGCCCAGGTGGGCCACAAGGAGAAATCCATAAGCAAGTAGGTATTCAAAGCACATGAAATGTTACTAAGAACCTAAGGTCTTATCTATGTGAAAATAAGTTCTGCCAGATCGCTCTGGAATCTTGGACTAAAATGTGGATGAATATTTTCTATAAACATGTGTAATGGTTCTTGTGGTTAATAAAATAAAAGTAACACAATATTCTCTCAAATTTCGTAGGTGACTTACAGATTAACGCTCTGAGAATAAGAGTTGCTGGGTTCAAAGTCCGAGGGAAACATCTTTGAGTTTAGTTAATTTAATGGGTAACAAACTGAGATCAACCAAGTCCAACAGCAGTGAGAACTTGAATGTTAGGCTCGAGTTCGATTGATTATCAAATGAGGAAAAAATGAAATATGTATAGAAAAAAACATCATTTCAGATGTTTAGCTAATGTTTTAAATATCAGCATCCGCTCGACATTTAATAGATTGCATTGTTATGGAATTTTAATAAATTCGAATAACATAACTGCCGGTTTTGGAAGCGGTATTGTCTGAAACATGAAAACTCTAAGGGTTGTCTCTTATTGTTACATTAAAAGCCACATGAATGAGAATGTTTTCTTCGTTACTTCTAGAACTTTTGGAGATCAACTACTAAAAACGTCTGCTATTACAAATGGGTTATGTTAAGTGATAACATGAGCTGTTGCGTGCAAAATACTTTCTGTATACTCAAAAATACAAAATACTAATGAAGTGTATTATGAATTTTCTGTTTTAGATAATATGAAAAAGTGTAGCTATGTCTGGAGAATTATGCATTTAGATGTTTATATATGCTTCTGGTCGTACTTACGTGAATATTTCCTCCACACATGTTGAGCAGGTGCATCGCGTACTCTTTGTTCCTACCCCCACCAGGTACTGCTGCGCAGCACGCGAAATCCAAGTACATGTCAACTGCACATATTAAATTTGTTATATCAGAACTAGTTGCCAAAGTCACTCATGGTGAGAGTATCAACAAGTATAAAACAAGATAAATACCGAATAACTAAGTCAGATTCACAACCACAGCATTCGCAGTCCATGCTTTGGTAGATGACATTTGGATTTTAATTGATTCAATTCATTAAATTAAACTCTTGGCTTAATGTTTCACGATTATATTTAACAATATGAATTTGTCAACATGTTTCGAGCGTGAGTTCATTTTCAAGACTGAGAAGTCTTGATTGAGTCTTGAAAATGAGATCACGCTCGAAACATTTTGAAAAATTAATATTGTTATTTATAATGGTGAAACATTAAGCCAAGAGAATTTAATATTTAATTATGTTTCATCAAGAGTTAAGCGAGAATTCAAACTCAGACATTTGGATTATATCACTATAAAATAATGAATTTCGAATTCTATGCATAATCAATATGGTAATAAGAAAAGTGGTAAAATATATTGTTGCCTTACTATAAGGCTGAATAGAAATAGGTAATAATAACTTTAATACTTGATTATGAGACAAATAGTGAAACTTATTTATACATAACGTTTGCATTATAACGTTTTGATTGCTGCCAGCACTTGAAGTAAGTCTAGTAGTAGATATAAGCTGATTACTAGCTGTAATTTTCTGATATTATACATTATTTTTGTGTTGATTGCTTGTTTCGAAATATGCCTAGTTCGGTTTGAGTTGCAATTGGCAGTGTGTCGATCCAGAAATATATACATCCGCATAATATCATATCTTTATTACAATCAGAAGGCAGTAACTTTAGTTAACATGTACTCGGAAGAGATATTCAAGAGATGGAAAATGAAACAGCTGGAATCAAAATCAATGGAGTGCCAATCAACAACGTTAAATACGCCGATTGACTAATTGCAGAAAACAAGCAAGACTTACGGAGATTACTAGATAAAGTAATGAACACTGAACAAAAGAAACCTAAATGTATGGTTATAACGAAGGAGAACATTGGGAACATTAGCGTCAAGTCAACAACGAGAGGATAGAGAAATTACAACAGTATAATTATTCAGGGACAAACATAAACGATACACAAGACTACTTCAAGGAAATAAGAGCAAGAATAGAGGAAGGTGGAAGTGTATTCATTAAAATGAAAACACTTTTCTGTAGTCGAAGTCTTAGTCTTAAGATCAGGATGATTAGATGCTGTGTTTTATGGGTATTGCTGTAATGGAAGCATGAAGATGAACAAACAATATATGAAAAAATTGGAAGCGTTTGAAGTGTGGATGTATCGGAGAATATTAAGAATATTCTGGGTACTAATGAAGAAGTACTTCGCAGAATGGGAACCACAAACCAATTAATACTAACAATTAAGTCTAGAAAATTGCAATACTTGGGACATGTTATGCGAGGCGAAAAATATCAGCTACTGCAGCTCAAAATGCAGGGAAAGATCCAGGGAAGACGAAGTGTTGGAAGGAGGGGAATGTCGTGGCTAAGTAATCTTAGGGAATGCTTTGGCTGCACATCAAACCATCTCTTTCGAGCAGCGGCTTCAAAAATTAGAATTGCAATGATGACAGCCAACGTTCGTTCCGGAGATGGCACGTGAAGAAGAAGAAATCCAGAAAATAGTGTTTTTCATCTTCATTTTTCAGTTGAGTTGTGAGGAAGTTGAATTCAGCATTCTACTAATTGAATTCACATGTTGAAAATTTGTAAAATAATGCTAGACCTACGTTTAAAAATAGTTTATATAGGCGAAATTTTATTCGCCAGGTAAAATCAATGAAAAACCTCAAGATATTTTCAAATGACTCAGTCAATCAAAGAGTCTCACCAAAATACATAAAGATTGACATATCCGAAATTAAAACCAATTAATTGGGAAAAGCACATTTCTAATTCAGATAAATAATGAATGCTAATAATGAGCTCAGTTTCTCAGAACTTGTGCACAATAATTTTTCACATCTTATATTTAGTATATTTCAATATAAAGGGTGTTTTTTGAAGGTATAGAAATTAACACTGCAATAAAACAACGATAGATCATTCGAATGACAAGATTTTTTTTTATTCGAAAGATAATCTTGTAGCATCACATTTTAAATATGATTTCTGGCATATGATCGCCACGGCTGGGTCGGATGTAGTCCAATCTTGACGTCCAATTTTCGATGACTTTTTCCAACATTTGTAGCAGCATATCGGCAATAACACGGCGAATATTGCCTTCCAAATAGTCGAGCGTTTGTGGCGTATCCGCATAGATCAATGACTTCACATAGCCACGCAGAAAGTAGTCTAGGGGTGTTAAATCACAAAATCTTGGAGGCCAATTCACAGGTCCAAAACGTGAAATTAGGCGGTCACCAAACGTGTCTTTCAATAAATCGATTGTGGCACGAGCTGTGTGACATATTGCGATGTCTTGTTGAAACCACAGCTCCTGGACATCATGGTTGCTCAATTCAAGAATGAAAAAGTTAGTAATCATGGCTCTATACCGATCACCATTGATTGTAACGTTCTGGCCATCATCATTTTTGAAGAAGTACGGACCAATGATTCCACTAGCCCATAGAGCGGATCAAACAGTCAGTTTTTCTGGATGTTACGGTGTTTTGACATACACTTGAGGATTATCTTCACTCCACATGCGGCAGTTTTGTACCATTATTTTCGAAATGAAATTGCACTATTTGCAAGCGCTGTTCAGGCGTCTATTCATGATGAATGGCCAAACAAAACTGAGAATAAATCACTTCTCAACTGTAAAATCGGTCGCCATCTTCAACAGTAATGCCAACTTAAAGTTCTATACCTCTAAAAAAACACCCGTTATAATACTGAATTTGCCTCAATTGTAAGACTGATACGTTTCTATTGAGGTGAAAATCCAATCAGAATGACCTCACTCAAGCTATAATGTCAAATAAATTCCTAATGATATTGAAGTTGAATTTAATCCTCCACCTCTTAGTTTTCTGAGAATATTTCTCTGAATCTTTCCTGGAAAGTGCCATTCATAAATAGTTGTGTCATGTATTATCAATTATTATACTAGTTAACTATTTTACTAAGATTGGTTCGCGTTGTTAATTTTTTTAACACCAGTAAAAAAACAATTACTCCTACTTATGTAACCCAATCATAATTTGATAATACATGTCGTGAATGTTTGTCTTGTCATGTCAATAAATATCAACTTTTATAAACGAAGCGTAATGAAAATATTCTGAAAGGGGCCCCTCGATAATGCATTTTTCAGTGGAATAATAAAATTTCCATGCAACCTGTTGAAATTGCCATGACAAAACTGAAAGCTAAGCCCTTCGTTTCGCGATTGGGGTGCATACTTGATCAAGCACTAATTAGATTTTTCCTGTCCGTTGCTGTTATCAATTTTCCCCATCGTATTATCCAACCATTTAATTGACATTATTCAACGAGAAGTTCGCTCTCTGCAAGCTCGCCGTGGGTAGGAAATTGTGATCGTCAGTGATTCGGGAGATGGAACTAGTTTTGTCCTCGAATAATTGAATATTTCATCCCCGAGAAGCTTCAATGCTGATTACAATGCATTAATATGAAATTAACGGAAATATACAAAAATATGCGAAAATGTACGGATATTCCTTCGAAAATATTTTTCAATTATTCGAATGAATATTATAGCAAAGCTATGTTCACATGGCTATGTGAACATGTACGATGAGATCCCTCCATTATCCTTCAAGGGATAATTGTTAAAGAGTTCCGAAATGGGTGCCTACATTTGACGGCAGCATAAGACAGACTGTTTTTTTCTATAAGAAACTCAGTCAGTTGTGCCCCATCAAGTGAGGCTTTGTCCCCACTTAGAAAACATTTTCTGACTCCGAAACAAATATAAGCAGAAATGCATTAATTCATGGATTACAAATCAATAGAAATTCATGAAACCACCAATCATCGAATGCTCATACGTCCGTACCTACTAAAGGTATCTACAGGATTTGCAACATCTATTTCGACCAATAGATCTAGTTTGATGTTTAATGCCAGTATATTGCGCTAATGGTACGCTCGTTTATCTTCCTGCCTTGCAGGATGATACTGGGATTATAAATTTATATGAAAAATTATATTAATTTATATAGAATTGAATCTTATTTGTCATCCAGAAGTCAAAAAGTACTTTTGAGTGATGGAGTAAAAGACGTATTGTCGAAGGAAGTATCAACAGACATTGGAGTACCTCAAGGTTCAATTCTGGATCGTATAATCTTCATCATTTTCATGAAAGGCTTAACTACCGGATTGAACAGAAAAAATATCTCTGTTCGAAATTACGAACATGATACAAGTCTCGTAGTAGGAAGTGATAATTTGTCAGATTTAACATCACCATTTATCAGGCTTAGCATTGGTTCAATATGAATTGGTTGCATATGAATGAGGATAAAACTACCGCAACCTTCTTCAAGACAACTCATTCCAATATTCCAACTGCTGAATTAATAAAAAAAAAGAATCGCTTCATTGTAGCTCGGAACTGGTCAAAATTCCTTGGTATTTATGATGATCCTTGGATGTTTTTTTGAAATGGTTCATTTCATAATATGAGCTTATGAAATGTACACATAGCACAGATCTGTAATAATCTGAGCTCTGTTTGCCTCTTTTTCAAGGTAATGAAGAAATATCTGAATTGGCCGGTGTTGAGGGTGGTTTCTCAGGCAGTCTTAGAATCGAGAGTTAGATTTGGAGCTATATTCTTCAATAATAGTAGTTTTATGAGAAATATAAACGTTTCGCAGAAAAGAGCCCTGCGTAGCATTTTGGGAATTAAATCTGATGCTTCCTGCAGTGGCAGGTTTACACATCAAAGCAAATCTGCTTTTTGTGCTCAAAAATCTGCAACTGTTTGAACAGAAAGGGGATAGTGGGTATAGCACAACTCTTTTGAAGTATCCAAAGCAACGCCTTACATATATAAAGAATGGACCTGAATACATCTTTTTAGGGTACTACAATGCCTTGCCTTCAAGCAGGTATAAGTGTATTTAGGCTGCACGTTACCAACGAACCTTATAGTATTAATGAGTTCTTGGAGTATTGTTGTGTGCATGTATATAGTGTGCATCGTTTGTTGTATTGATTGTAGTTATATACATATATTTGACACAAATTTCACTTCAGGGAGTTCATAGATTGTGTATTTTCTTATATGAAATAAAGAAACTTTATTATTATTATTATAGATGCATACACATAATTCATCCATATCAATACATACGTATTGAATTCATAATTATAGATATAATTTAAATGTATTTGGAAGGATTCATTCATAATTATTGATTAGTTTCAAAAAATGTGTAACTACTTGTACACCAGTTCTGATTTAATGTTCAAAGCTGCCACTTATTTGTTGTTTGAGTGCTAAATGGATGCAGAATTAGTATGAAAGAATACTGATATCTATATATTTACTGAATCCTGGAAAATATCGTAATGGAAAACCGTTCAAAATCTATAAATTATCATGATTATATTAAAACACACTTGGCTTATAGCTTTGATGAGTGAAAATGACTACAGTTATCATACTGATAGACGATATTCTAATTTACTGTTATATTGACTTGTATACAGAACAGACGCACCTCTTATGGTCACTTTTTTTGAAGGTTTTTGAAAAATTTCTTCGAATATAAAAAATGCAGGATTTTGAGAAGACATTTGTGCTGAATGTCATTTATGTTTAAAGATCTGTCCTTTCAGAAAATCTAGTGTTAATACAGATTTAATGTCAAATAAAATTATTACAGTACTTTTTTGACACTATCTTCGAAATTCCCCACTATTTGCCATTTTATTCTACTTCAAGCCCTGCATTTTCCTTAGGTTTGGTCAATCAAATAATGACGGCGTAATGAAATGTTGATACTTATAATCATTATTTCATCGTCATTGCCATCCCACATTAGAGTGGTTGAACATAGGTGGGGTATATATTATGAAGCATGAAATTCTTTCGATAACACTTGCAGCAATTTCAAAATATCCATTCAAGCGGAACGGTCATAGCTACTAACATAGTCAAAAAAATAAGTGAAACATTTTTTCTCCTTTTTTAATGGTGCCAAAAATCTTTCTTTTTCGAAATGAGGAAAAACTTTTCTTGTTCGTCTTCTGAATATATACACATTTTTTCTTTTCTTTCTCTTGCAGACATCGGGTAATTCACACAGATAACGAGTAGAAGATGAAGAAGAAAAATCACTAGATATTCAGAAGACTGAAAAGAATAGAATAGGATTTATGCACAGGTAAATACAAAGAAATAATGATTGCATTACTTGTTTCTCTGAACATCTAAGTTACTTTGTTCGTTCAGTTTGAGTATATTCTCTGTAGATTCTACAGTGTCAGCAAAACGCGTAAGGAATTCATGAAATTGAAAAAATATATATTTCGACATAAAAAATTACTCATTATTAGAAAAGACAGCGGAATAGATGAGGAGCATCCATCCACATTCCTCAATGAGTTTGGCGTTACTTTTCCGAAGTTATTACCTCTTTGATATTAACACCACTCTTCGTTCAAATTCAGTTAGAGAAGGATCTCAAAATCTGGCCAAATGTGTCAACATTCTTCTTGTTTTCTTTCTACCTAAACAATAAACTTCAAAATCCAAATAAATGACATTTTTAGCACATTTGTATATATATTTTTTTCATCCAATAGTGTTTTCGTCCATTATAATTGAATATAAACTTAAATTTATAAACTTAAATATAAACTTATGATTTACACTTTATTGAGTACATAGCATGACGCGTTTCGTCGTTACAAACGACTTCTTCAGATGCTTACAGAATAATCATTTTCATCTATTCATATTCATCATATTATATTCATCTAATCATCTTCATCTATTTTCTGTAAGCATCTGAAGAAGTCGTTTGTAACGACGAAATGCTATGTAGTCAATAAAGTGTAAATCATAAGTTCGAGTCTTTGAATTTAAGTTTATATTCAATCATTTGTATATTGAAATTGTCTCAATTGTTATCAAGGTGGCTCTTTCTATAATTCTATGTTCTTTGAGTATTAAATAAGGTCCAATAAATATTCATTACCTTCGTTGTCTGTGCATCTACGGATACCGGGATCCCATAGAAGATCCTCATGTTTCCTCTCCCTGTAATACCTGTCAGGCATTTCCGAAAAAGTTGGTATTCTACATTGAAATTGAGTTCCTACGTTAATGTGTGGGGTTGAATCTGTTTCTGGTACTGGCTCATTGCTCCAGTTGCCACATTCGTCTTCTGAAATTATAGTAATTTATATTTTGAATGAAAGTAAGAAGATTTTTGATTTTCACTTCAATTTCACCCTCAATTTAGTTAAACATAAAAATATTGTTTCGCCAACGCAATGGCTTCATCAGATGTAATGATAAATGACACGGAGGTTTCGCTTATCTCTTGGCGAAACATTATGTTAAAAACTATAAAATTGAAAATTAACACACTTGACTTAAGTTTCACTGAATATATTGAAAACTCTACATATGTTTCGGGTGGTTCACCTATTATCAAGAGTATACAAATTTCAATAATCGATATTGTGTACTCTTGATAATGGGTTAACCATCCGAAACAAATGTAGAGTTTTTAATATATTTAGTGAAAATTAAGTCAAGTGTGGTAATTTTTAATTTTATAGTAATGATAAACCGATGAAGTCACTGTGTCGACGAAACAATATTGCCATGTTGAATATCATAAAGATGAAATAACATGATCAACGACGCAATACAGTTGATAAGAGATAAAGCGCTGAGGGATGAAATTTATCACATTTGACACCCTTTATGAATATTTCACACAGTTGCAACATCTATTTTTTCTCCACTTGTTTTAATCAGTTCTTTAAGTTATGATATTTTCTAGTAATTATTTCTATTAGTCACAAGCAAAGAAAAAACGTTTTAATTAAATTGTATGGTAATGATGACTATTCAATAAGGAACAGTGATGTGCTACTTATTCCTACACATAAAACAGCTAAGTGAGTGCTAGAGCACTCAATCTATTATCAGTATTTAAATCTTCAACCATTTACCGTCAAATTTGAAATTATGGTGTTAATGTCGTTGATGTTAACAAAGGCATACTAAGGTGTGGCAGAGTACTTCGATGATTCGAATGTAGGCAATAATGTATGAATCAATTTTTGTATCATATGTTTTTATTTTTTTTTAACACAAATGTCCTTCACCATGTGAAATTGGCTCAAATGTTACATATTTCTGAGGTAATTGTTTTCTTTTCTTTTCAAATATAGTTGTATATTATTGTACATATAAATTGAACCAATATTTTTATTTTTGTTCGACGGCTGAATGGAAGATCAGACTTAGAACTGAATTCAGTCCTTTTGTGAGCACTCTTCTTAGTTGTAATTATTGAATGTACATAATTTAAGAATGTAAGGAATGTTTCTTGATAAATTTTATACTTATATTATATTATAATATGTTATAATAAATTGTTGACAAATCGCAGAATTAAATGACGGAAGTTTGTATATAATAATAATCATATAATGTAAGTAAAACTGAACAAAACTTGTTTTAAACTTTGCGATCCTCAAATTTATTTTGCAGGAATTTTTAGTACACAAATTAAGATGCTCATATATAGTGAATTGATCATTTTCAGAAATTGTGGATCATTTTTTCAATACGTGTACTGTATATGACAATTTGCACCACCAAACGAACCTAGAGAAAATCAAAACTGAACACTTCGATTGTGCAATTCGACGTCATCAAATTATTTTTTTCTGAAGATTTTGAACTTATATGAAGCTAACACATTAATTACCAAGCAATTGATAAATTTTGAATTTACGAATGTAAAATGTTATTTCACATTTTAATTTTAATGCAAAGTCCGTAATTCTTTATTTTTGTGAAAACAATGAGTTACACGAAAGAGATTTCTCTACCTGATTTAGCCTTGATATTGCAGTATAAGCCCGTTCCACATCTATTCGGACTCAAAATTGGCTGCGGCGTGTACGTTGTGAATCCTTGTGGCTTACTTCTACTGGCTCTTAGTTTGGACTGGTGCAGTATTGGAAGTTGTAACGCATCTGATCTTGGTCGTTTACGAGAAACTTTCACAGGACTCGAAGGTAACCTACAAGAATATAATTAAATTTTCCACGCCTGACGAGGAAATACGAATATTGATCATTGTAGCAAAAAAGATGCTTTTTTGAAATCCATTTTTCAAGAGTGTTTCACTATAATTTATTTTAATAAGTCAATTTATTTTCAATGAATAAATTCAAAATGATGAAAGAAAATGTTCGTAAAACGGTAGTATGTGAAAAACCAATAAATGAATAGTTTATTGAAGAACTGATGGAATGTTTCTTTATGAGGACAATGGGTATGCGTATGTTACTCACGTGGTTGGACTCAAAAATACATCATTGTTCTCTTCCTTTTTCGATTCAATTATCTGTTTAGGCCTTGTCATAATTTGTTTCGTTGAGCATTGAACACCTTTCAAGATTTTGTGTAACCTGGGGCTATTCTTCTCTTCGCTGCTAACTTCTGAGCTCTGTATAATAGAAGTATTTGCGATAACAAAATTTTTCGCCTGCAATGGTGTATTTCCTGTTTGTATCAACTTGATTTCACCATTAGCATCTACCAAAATACCAGCAAAATTTCCGCTGTTTAGATCTATCAAACCATGGTTACTTATTAACCTTAGTGGAACTCCATTGAGTTCTATCTTTTTTCTCGTAACACAATCTTTAGGGCTGCTTGATAAAAGAGGGTCATCGGAGTTTGGTAACATTTGCGATTGGAAGGTGTACTGAGGTGACATTGAAAAATTAAGGAAATTCTGAGGGGTGCTGAAGGTATTAGAACTATTACTTCCAGGTGTAGACGTTGACGAAGAAGGTATATTAGACAGTGGAGATTGTGAGGGTGTAAGACCAACAGAAACTGGCGAAGGTGGTGTCGGAGAGTCAGATAGAGGATATATATCATCCGCAGCTATACTTTCACCTGGAAGAACTTCCTCTAAAGCTTCCTCCACAGCGGCAGAGCTTGACATGGTGGAAGTGAAGAACGCCGCTGTTAAGGGCGATGAGACTTGCGGTGGTTCATCAGCGCCGCGTTCTGGCACCTGTGCGAAGTCATTCTGTTTTGGCGAAACCATAGGAAGTTGAATATTCTGACCAAAACACGGACTTTGAGCTTCGTGGCTAGCTGGAGGTGTTGGATAAGCGAACCCTGGAGAATCATGTTGTATAGGAGGACTTTGTAGAGGGCTTTGTGACGGAAGAGACGAATGGGGTGAGTGGATGAAGGCCGCAGGAGAATGCGTCTGGTAATTTGGTGATGAAATTTCTAATCCACCATTTGCATGGAACGTGCTAAAATCGGCTAAACTTTCAGGTAGCGGTGAATCTAACACTGCTTGTAAGTCTTGGTTAACCGAGTGGTTGGATTGATATGATGGCGATTCACTTTGTAGACTGGTGTAATCATCTAACGTTATATCATGTAATTGCTGATCGTTTTGATCGTGTAGTATTGAATCAGCTTGAAATTGAATAGATGCTAATTGTTGTGCATCTACTCCTTGTAACAGCATGCTATCTTGTACTTGAGTGAACACTTCGTCTTGTAGTGGAGGTGATAGATATCCTCCGTCATCAGCTTGAAACGTTACTCCATTTAATGTGAAAGAATCTGACGGTTGAAACTGAATCATTTGCTGTTGACCCGGATCCGAGGTAGTTCTTTTGATGGCAACTTTTTCTCTTTTCAGTATCAGATCGGCCAATGTATCTGCATCTTGCTGAGTAGAAGTAGGCCTCGTGCTTGCGAAAGATTCAGCATCGGAATGTCTTCTTGATTTTTCTGAGGATTGTTGAGGCGGTGCTGGTACCACGAAAGAAGTTATTTTCGTATCAAGATCGCTAGAAGTTGTTGGGGAATGCACAGTTAATGGAAAAAGAGGAGGTGCTGTTGAACATTTCGACGTTTCTTCTGACGATTTTGGGGTTTGTTGTTGCGTAGTGGTAGTTGTTGTACGCCTGTTGATAATTTTCTCTTCTATGAGGGCACGAACGCTCACGCTGGCTGTTTGGAGTGGAGGAGCACTGGAATCTTTCTTTTCGTTCTTTTTGCTGTCTGTTTCCTATAAAAAAATTGTTAATGCAGCATTTGGATTCAGTGAAATGCACTTTAAATCATTGATTTCAACTGTGATTTTGATTAACATCTAATTAGTAACAGTTCTACTTATATGTAACACAAACGTATGACGTCTTCAATAAACTAATAATCACTTTTAATTTCTTGCAGAATCTGAAGTGGATTTTAACTTTAGGTGAGCTATCAACATCTTTGTGGTACATTTTCATCCTTCTCCAGTAAATACTCTGATCCTCTATTTCATACAGAATTATCACAATTAGGTTTCTATGAAATAACGTGAGTATAACAAGAAAAAAGTGATCAATTAGCTTATGGAAACGTGATGAGGACAGTTAATTAATAATATAATAATAGTAAAAATGTTTTCGTACCCTAATTACCTTTTTGAAGTAACCCCCATGTAATCTCATATGACCATTCAGAGCTGGAATATTCTTGAATTTCCGATGACATAGATTACACTCAACTGGTTTGGGTTCCGGCTTTGTAGAACTTGCTGAAGTTGATGAACACGGTGTAGTAGTTGTAACTTTCGATTGGGTTGTTATTGTGCTTGGGCTATTGTTAACTTTTATCGTGCAGCTCTGCGGTATCTGGGAAAGAAAATCAGTAGGTGATTTCTGTTGCGCTAAGATATTACGACATTTGATATTCTCTTGTGAATACAAGCAGTACATGTATTATGTATGGAGATCAAATAATTGACTGAAGATTTTATGCAATAAAAAATTTTCGATATTAGCTTATCGAATTGTTATCGTATTATTTATAGTATTATAATCATGCGTACACCTTTGACTGAAGTATATATTGGTATATGCTACAAGTGAACATTCTCTATAAGGCTCCCTTGATATAAGTTAAGTGAGACAAGTTGTAAACAAGTGTAATGCAAGTATTGAAACAGCAATACTTCTTTGAAAACTGTTATACTTGCTATTCGGCGCAGAGCAATAGTTTTCATATTGCAATCTCATTCGATGCGTGGGAAATGTTCTAGTAGAATACATTTCAATATACGAACAAAAAATGTATTTGCCAATGATAATAATAATAATAAGTACTTTATTCTCAAGAGCTATAATACTCAATTACAGAAAATAATAACATAATGTTGAATAGTTACTAAATAAATGAAATGAAAAAACTGTAACAAATTGGTCACATAACTCCTAAGAATAACTTCTATGGATTCAAAGTGAACATCACAATTATTAGCAATTCTATTGATTGTAGACTGCATAAACCAAATGGGGGATTGTGTTAGGGAGTTGGTGCTCGGAAACGCTAGGTGAAATAATTCTGTAGTACGATAATTTTGCCTAGGAACACGATATTTCGAAGCAGACAAGAGAGGAGGACAATCGATACTCATGTCCAGTAATTTGTAAAAAAATTTAAGTGATAAACTTTCTCTTCTGCTTTGCAAATTTACTCAATAATTCGCTATGATTGACTCCTATCTTTGAATAAACTTTATCCTCCTCTAAATACTCCATTTGGCTTCGGAATGATAATCCTAAATAATTCGACCAAATGGGGAATTGTATTAGCGAGTTCGTCCTTGGAGTCTCTAGGTGGAATAATTCTGTAGCACTATAATTGTGCCCAGAAACACGAAATTTCAAAGCAGACAAGAGAGGAGGAAAATCAATACTGATTGTGCAGTAATTTGTACAAAAATTTGAGTGATGAAGTTTCTCTCCTGCTCTGGAATGAGATTACACTAAATCGACTTAATAATTCGTTATGATTGACTCCTCTCTGTGGATAAATTTTATCCTCCCTCCAAACTTAGACGTTCAAGAATCTTATCTGAATGACCAAACGATGTTGATGGCAAGTGTAAATAGGATAAATAGCAGAGAATATCTTCTCTCTAAATTGAGATTTCGACATCACCGTAGTACCCAATCACCTCTCTTATAGGTGACGAATGATATTGCACGAGGTGATGAAAGCAGACAGAAAGACATTTATAGAAAAGGGTACAGAAAGAGCATTAAACTCTCTTCAAACATTGGACTTTGCTTTATTATCTCAGATGTATAGGTCTCTCTAGAAATATTCGTGAATGGTTTGAGAATTATTTTACTGATCGTTACCAAATCGTGAGTTATCATGATAAATTCAAAGATCCGAACCTCCATCTCATACATGGAATTTCTATACTAAGTTCCAAACCTTTCTCAAAAAAACACTATTGAAATTCTATCTATAATCTGAAGCTGTAGCTAAAATTTTCATGCACATATCTCACAACATTATATCTCTTTTGAAATCCCAAATTCGTTACTGCAATTTCAAAGATTGATGATGATTTGGGAACTAGTTTTCAAACTAGCAGCAGAAATGGCCTTTGCGTGAATTCCAGTAAGCCTGAAATATTACCCTAATCAGAAATTGAAAAGTTCCATCGATATTTTCATTCCGGAACATCAGTTAAAATGATTGATGATGTCTTGGTGTATCTAAATAACACTAAAAACCAAGAGTAAGTTACAAATCAGAGTGATCATGGATAACCAATTTTGAAGGAAGGGTGAATAAAAAAGGTGGTTTTTATTATTGAGTGAGATATATATACAACTTGGTGAGAGTCTTTGAGAAGAATGTTATGCTGGAATGACTGAGCATGTTGTCAAAAATTTCATTTTATTTTCTTTTTTTGTTTTGCATGTCTTTCAGAATTTCTTCTTTTTTGTAGCCGTGTATTCCAATTCATGGAAACTTATTGAACACTCATACTTTTTTGTATTCGGGTGTCTAAATTTATACAATGAACTCACTTATCTTCGTTATTATTATTATAAAAAATAATTATACTAATAAAAGTATATAATAAAAATAGCAATCAGAAAATCATTGAAATCAAATTTTTTCGTGGTGAATTTGTTCCCATTGTTTTTGGTTCTGAAATTTCAATTGGTCTAAAATTGTCATTCCTGTAATCCTTAGGCATGGGCCTCAAGGGATTATGCGTTAATTCATTGCTGATTTGAAACATTATTTGTTGTTGAGTACACGATGCGAAACTAAATTCATGTCCCATAACTGTCACAAAATCGTACCCGGGGAATCTCGCAAATAGCGAAATTCGTTTAATTTCTTGGGCCTACGGAGAAACTCATTTTAGAATGCAGGTCACTAATAACGACGTTTCCTCCCACCCAACGTTCGTGCCCGGCAAGTCGGTATAAAGACAGACAGATTTTCATTATCCTTATTTCATTTGTGGCTCCGCCCCCGAACAGTAATTCTCTCTGATCTGATGGGGGTCGTTCGTTGTAGCGAAATCTGGAAAGCTTAATAATTTCGACAAAGAAGGCACTACGGACGTAGCCCGAGGTAGTCTCATTAAAAGTACGCCTTTCAGTGTGGAAGTGGAAGTAATACTCTTTTCGAATGTAATAACTTTAACGTACCAGAAAATTGCCGAGCTTTTTCCGTGTTTAGTAGACAATATTCATGAAAGCAGAAAATATGGACACCGATCAGAAACAATACGAAATGCGGTAGGAAAGGCAAATTAATCAGGCAAATAGATTATAATTGACGTAGATTTTAAAATTTGGGCAGTCGCTGATTATTATTTCAGTGTTGCTACAAAGAATCCTCTCATATTTCAAACACTGTGTTGAAAAAATTATGCGACTTAGTAATGATCAAATTATTCTCCAAAAAGCCATGTTATTTTTTTGGAATATTTCGAAAATTATATTGTCCACTTGATTACTCTGTCCGCAACACAGATTTTGAGCCTATCGGGGCTACTTGGACGAAGTATATTCTAATGGCCGTAAGGATATTTTATGAAAAACTTCTGCAGAATAGCGAGTGGATGTTGTGCTGTTTATGCTGAAGCACTATTCTGAAACCAGAAGTGCTCTATGTCTTGCCTGATGTCTTCACTGGATTCATCGATTCTTGTCCTCAAAAAATTCTTATAATTCTATACAAACATGGCATAGTATTAGTCGGAGTTGACAGTCACCGTGACGCCCCCTTCCTCGAAAAGTGAAACACAATGCCTATTCACATTTCACACTTATCACTTATATCACACTTTACACACCAGACGATGACTTTTGGTCTATGTGGTCGTCTTTAGTGAGGTCTGGAAGATTTTCAGCTGGCCAGTACCGGCAATTCTGTTTGTTCATACATTGTGGATGTTGAAGATGTGTCCCATCGATGTGATGGAAGGCATTTGTTCAAGGATCACCTGACAGTATATTACACTTCACTCGAAATCTGTTTAGGACAATTCCTGGAGGCCATCATCTTGTAGGGGCATGAATTCAGATCAGTATGCAGAACCTGCCTCACCGTTCTCAAACAAATCCGAAGAGCAGAAGCATGTTTCTGTGCATAATGCACTCACTCTAGCACTGTTTTCGGGATTTATCATTATGACTCTAGCAGACAAAGACAAACTTCAGCGAGTGGGGAAGACCTTCAGAAAAACAGTTATGTATTCTCCATTTTCGAAGAAAGTTGAGATCGAGTCGGATAATAAACGCAACTACTGATGAGAGCTCTAGTCTCACCACTCTCTACTCTGACCTCTACTCTTCTTATTATATTAGATATTATATCTACCCCATTCATTCGGGCCCCCAATGATTCACAGTGTCTTATTGAAATGTGGGAAGTTCCCTTGACTCATGCTGTATCTTGTATCTTGTGTATGCATGTTTTTTTTTCAATGTAAAAGACAACGTATTTTGTTAGTCAAACAAGGATGACCTTGGGAAAAAATATGGAACATTTTCCACTCCAGAATTTTTTTTGAAAAAACCAAATATTGAAGAACAATTTCAGCTACTATATCTCGAATCGGAAAAAAACAATTTAATTGAATTCCTGTAAACAAGGGCGATAATCATGAAAAATGATAGAATGAAAGGTAATTTTGCAAAATGATGACATATATTACAGTTGACAGAACCCAATAAACCAAGGAAAGAAACACAACAATCAATGAGATCAAATCATTATCCCAAGAGTATGTGTTAATGTAAAATATTAATTTGTTTATATACATAGAAATATTTGTACGCATTTTTTGAGAAATTCGTTAAATTACCTCTTAGTTCTCAAACCTGCAAGTAAATGAATGAACTAGCTTGTCGAACCCATTTTCATTTCGTGACGATTTTTTACATCATTAGTCCAAAGATAGTTTCAAAACAGATTTCAAAAACAAAATATTTCTCAAAACAAAAAATTTCTACTTAAAGAGGATGAATTAATTTATTGTTACTGATAAATTTGCAGAGAATAGTCTATCGTATTGTAGGCCAAGCATCAGGGAATTTGATGAGAAATTATTTATTTCAGCAAACCGACTGTGGCTTAAGAACAAAGGCACTCCAAACTTCATTTTTCTTGTTATTTGGACAAGCAGATACCAATACTAAATTTCTTATTGACGATTTATACCGAGAAATCGCATTTTTTTTAGTCTTTTATTTATAACATTGAGAATAATTATGTTAACTCAAAGACATCAATAATTAAATTGTGGGCGATTCAATAACGAATAAAATGAGCTATCAATCGACCCGATCTAAAAATTAGAAGCGGATGAAATTCGGATAAACTCGGAAATTGGTTGTTTATTCAACTCATTAATTACTTCGATAATTTTTATCTCAACTGGCTGTGATTCGGTGAAAAAGTAGCGATCTTGGCGTTCTTCAAGTTGGAAAAAAATGGACACTGTGGCATAATAATTTTTGCGTAATTGCCGGTTTCAATAAATCAATGCGACCAATTGCAAAATGTCTGGATGCCACACGAATTGTCCAATTTGTTTTTTCAAAACGGATTTCGAAAATATAAGCAAAGTTTAACAAAATGTTTTTCTTGAATTTTCGAGAAAATATTGCAAAATATTTGCAAAAAAGGTGCAAATATGACCCCGAACAGCCAAGCGTCGTAAAGGACGTAGAGGTGGGGGACTAGCAAAGTAGTAGGAGCAAGTATATTATAATAATAATAATAATAATAATACCTTTATTAGCAAAAGCTACTCAATACAATAATATTCATTAGAATCACTCACTCACAATTCAAACTATATTACCGAATATATATGAAACTAATAGCTTCCTAAAAGTCTTATAATTTGTACAATATTTCAACTCTGGAGATAATTCGTTAAAGAAATTTAAACCTTGGCTAAACGTGGACTTATTCATTAAAGTTGTATGGAACGTATTCAAATAAAAATCGTTTCGATGCCGCGTTTCATGATTATGCACATCACAATTGAATTGTAGATTTTTGTTTAAATATAGGGGCAGCATATCATTTTTGATTTTATAAATAAAATCTGAGGTTTTATTACGTTGAATACTATTCAACGTATTTATTATACGTTGAAACGAATAATACGTTGATTCACATTCATTTGTCTACAAACATCAAGCATTTTCTTGACAGTGGCTCGTCTATTGCACTCAAGAACAATTCTCAGGCTCCTATTTCGAATTTTTTGTAAGCGTTCAATTGAATTTCTTTGTGAGTTAAACAACAGCGAGGCGCAATAATCGATGTGAGGCAATACGATAGTCCTAAGAAGGAAGAGCTTAGTATTCAAATTTAATTTGTTACTAAGTCCACCCAAATAACCAACTTCTTTCGAGATTTTATTGGCGATATATTCACCATGGGATTTGAAGTGGAATATATAGTAATACAAGCGCGCAGCTCCGTGTATTATATCATGTTTGATTATTTCTATGATTTTTTTTTAAATTATCACTACATAGTATAAAGCAAAGTCGCTTTTTCTGTCTCTTTGTCCCTTTGTACGCTTTAATCTTTGAAACTACGCAACGGATTTTGATGCGGTTTTTTTTAATAGATAGAGTGATTCAAGAGGAAGGTTTATATGTATAATAACATCCACTAAGTACTGGAGAAGTACTATTATTTTTGAGGTTTCTAATGTGATGTCGTAAATAATTACATTTTTTCCGCTTACATTGCAAACGCAGGCTGAACCCTACGAGTTTTATCAAAGTATTGTACACATTGAGAAGGTCTACAGAAAGGTCCGTGATGGTATATGTCTATCTCTTATGGATAACCCACATTAACTTTTTTTGTCATTTACTTTTTGCGACAAATAATGGCTAATTTTCGAAGCGATTTTAACCCATACAGCATTAATCCTTAACCAATTAAATACCTTGAATACATTGTTCATTTAATATAGATATATATGGCTCTTTACACCGTATGATTTAAGTGAATATTTCCGAAGATATTACAGATTTAAAAATTGCGGGGCGTAGCGTTTGCGGCGGTACCGGCCGGCCGCCCGGTGCGGCAAAAGCGTGCGTGCCTATAAATAGCGGGTCTGAGGCCGCGGTTTTCCCTATAGCACTTTGAATTTAGCAGCGAACGGACGCGTTTATTATATCGGAGCTCTCCAGCGAGGAATAGCAATACTTCACTACATAGTATAAAACAAAGTTGCTTTCTCTGTCCCTATATCCCCATGTATGCTTAAATCTTTAAAACTACGCAAAGGATTTTGATGTGGTGTTCTTCAGTAGATACAGTGATAGAAGAGGAAGGTTTATATGTATAAGAGCATCCATGAAATAGTGGACAAATAATGTTATTTTTGAGGTTTCTAATGTGATGTGGTAAATAATTACATTTTTTCGCTAACATTGCAAACGAAGGCTGAACCCTACGAGATTTATCAAAATAATGTACTAAGTATTATACACATTGAAAAGGTCTACAGAGAACTCCGCTATGGTATATGCCTATCTCTTATGGATATACCACAATGAAATTTTTTTCTCATTTACTTTTTACAAATAATGGCTAATTTTCGAAGCGAATTTAACATTACGAATTTAACCAATACATTATTAATCCTTATCCAATTAAATACCTTAAATACATTGTAGATTTTATATAGATTTATATGGCCCTTAACAGATTATGATTTAAATGAATATTTTCGAAGATATTACAGATTTACAGAGAAAGCGACTTATATATATTGTATAAGTCTTATATAATAAGTACTTATATATATATATATATATATATATATATATATATATATATATATATATATATATATTATAATAATTTATATGGCAAAACAACGTTGGCCGGGTCAGCTAGTATGATATAATACACGACACGCTGCCAGTAGTAGTAGTAGTAATCGTTTATTAATTTTTATGGCATTTTTTACAATAAATTACAATACACGCTGCTCGCTTGTATTACTATATATACTTGCCTCTCCTACTTTCCAAGTCCCCCCACCACTACGTCCTTTACGGGCACCCTGCCGTTCGGAGTCATGTTTGCACCTTTTTTTCAAGCATTTTGCAATATTTCTTCGGAAATTCAAGATATACATTTTGTTTTAATTTGCTTATATTTTCGAAATCCGTTTTAACAAACCAAATTGGACAATTCGTGTAGCATCCAGACATTTTGCAATTGAGCACATTGATTTATTGAAACCGCAATTACGCAAAATATTATCATGCCACATTGTCCAGTTTTTTCCATTTTGAAGAGCGCCAAGATCGCTACTTTTCCACCGAATCGCAGCCAGGTAAGATAAAAATTCACGAAGTAATTAATTAGTTAAATAAACAATAAATTTCCGAGTTTATCCGAATTTTATCCGCTTTGAATTATTAGATCGGGTCGATTGACAGCTCATTTTGTTCGTTATTGAATCGCCCATAATTTATCTATTGATGTCATTGAGTTTATATAATTATTTTCAATGTTATAAATGAAAAACAAAAAAATAATTTAGAAAAATAAAGAATTTATTATTGGTACATCTGCTTGTCCAAATTATAACAAAAATAAAGTATGAAGTACCTCTCTTTTAATGGCACAGTTGGTTTGCTGAAATAAATAATGTCAAAAATCCTTTATTAGTTGTTCCCGTTTGCTTGGCCTATTGGTCAAATTTGGTCTTGAATCACGATATTGATTTTCCAGCGGACAATTTGCGTGATCGAGTGAACAGTTAACAACCTCTCAAGTGAAATGTACAAACACTCAAACAAACTTTACACAACGAAATATAATCTCGCTAAAGCTTAAGTTACGAGCAGATTATTTCTAAGGGGTACTCATCCCTTCAGACCTCGCAACTTTGGCGGCGAGGGCCCTTTACCCTGCAGCACGAACTTCATGTATTCAGAGTCGTTTGCCCAGATATCCGATGTAAAAAGAGGCGAGAAGGCGACGAAAGAACACCGCTGAAAGGCGGACGTTGAATAGAAGACTGTTATTTTAAAAGAAAATTCTTCATGGGACTTTTTACACACTTTGGCATTTATTTGCCAGTGTAATTAGTCGCCGTAATTTCAACCGCACAAGATTAATAATAATTAGAGAACAGGCACGTATTCGGAAAATTTGTATTTTTCACCTCTACTTTTTATGTAATGTATTATTTTGATGAGCTTTCGATATGAAATATAGTATAATGTGAATGATGCATAGCATAATCATTCCGTTAATTTCTCCAATAAAAATCACAAAAATAATTACTCTAGATCTGTGTGAACCATGGCTTAAAATCAAATTTCAAAATTCTAAATATCGCTTTTTATTACTAAACTAAAATAGGAAATCAAATCAACTATAACAATGTCATCCACACTAATATAGAGCGGTCATTTTAGACATAACAATACTGGTCAAATAACAAAAATAACCCTAAAGCCAAATATTAGTGGAGAGCTGGGGTTTGCCATTACAAATAAATTTTTAAAAATATCCATCGATCTTATGTGTGCTGAAAAAGTTATTCAGGGCCAAAGGTCAAAATTTGAGGTTTTTTCGAAAACGGTAAGTTTTCTGAAAACAACTCTCAAATCGAAGTTTAAGATTATAAAATTCTCTACAAAAATTGGTTTTATGATTTTTTTAAGAGTCACTTCGTAAGATATCACGATTCTAAGAGACGCATTATACATGATATGCACATATAAGTCAAGTATATATTTACATATCAGGTACTCAAGAGAAGTATAAATACCTATTTGAGTCTCTTTTATATATATCGAACTATCCGAAAAACATTTATTCAAAAGAGAGTCAGTCACTAACCGAATCCCCTCTAGCACCATAGCCTTGAAAAACATCTGAAAATTTAATGCAACAAACAAAACCATTGTAGTTGGCGAAGATGTTGATTTGTTAGTACTAGTTACTGCAAGGACTCCAATAGATTAAATTATTTATTTTCTGAAACCTGGAAGGGCTTAACAGCGAACAGAAATATATTCTTCAGAAAGTTTATCTGCTTATCCCAAATCCCAAATCTATATTTTATTTTACATGCGATAACCGGCTGCGACACTTCGCCAGCAATGTACAAAAAGGGCAAAACGTCAGTATTAAAATTATTCGAATAAAAAGTTTGACTGACTGCGCTCAAGTATTAACAGAAATTAATTCCAGACTTCAAACAATAATTACGGAAGGAATTCGTTTTCCTTTTTGCGGTGCTCCAAAAAAAATTACTTGCATTGATAAAAACGATACCTAACTTTTGTAAAAATACGTGAAATAAGAAACAAGTACAACAATTTCTTGTTACGTATGAATGTAACATTCATACACTTTGATAAGCTCTAACTCTCCAGGCAAAGCGCAGAAATAAATTTAATTCTTGGATTTTCAATGCAATAGTCATATTTGCATTGAAAACATTTAATTCCATTTCTCTTCTTTCTGGTCTTGTAGAAGATTTTTATGACGAATCAATATTGACAAATCGATATGACAAATCAATCCAACGTTGTCATAGTTATTCGTTATCAGTCTTCCTCTTCGTTATTATAAACCGAAATTATGAACAATTCACATCATACGTTTCTTCATCTGAAGATTGTATTTTCCGACTTTTGACTCTTTTCCAACTGCTGTAGTTTTTTCATTTTTGCTCTCCCATTTTTCTTATTTTTGTTTCTCCATTTTTTCTCGTCTTTTTTCTGCATCCGTCATTTCTAGTTGAAGGCATAAAGTCGTAATTATGATGTCTGTGATCCGTCAAGTTGAAGTTATAGAATGCTCAATGATGTGAACAGGTTATATGTCAGCCGGAAATTTGAAAATAGATGCAGTGTTTCTAACCTAGGTTATTTTAGTTAATTACTCTTAAGTTTTTTATATCGTCCCAGGGACGATATAATGTTTATCTTAGGGGACGATCACGACCACCTTTACTACAGGCCATGAAGAGCGTAAACCCTCGGTGTTGCCAAATTGTGCACAGTTGTATACTATCCTAGTCGTATCTTCCAAGCTTTCAAGCATTATTTCAACTATTTTTGTATATTGTGAACAAACAATGAATATTATTAGTATTTATAATATATAGAATATTATATTGGGTATTGTGAGCACATATTTCTGTAACAGAAAACTGTAAAACATTTATTATTGCAAGAAAACAACGATGTTTTCGATAAAGCCCCGCTGCGTAAAAAATACTTCTATAAGTCAATGGCACTTATTTACATGAAAAGTTGCCTAACCAAATTTATTGAATTATTTGAGAGAATAGGAATCTTGAAAGAAACGCTGTAGGAATTACTCAAATTGAATTATGTAAGTATAAATAAATACTATATTTCTGATTAGCGCGACCGACAAACTACTTTATGAAAGTATTGAGCTTTCTTCGTTTATTTTTTGATTCAGTTTTCTCGTGTCCGGCTTCATTATTGTTTTTGTCTAATCATTCAATAAGATATTCGAAAAAATGGAACACAGCATGTTCAAAATATTTTCATTGTCTTCATCAGATAAACAGCGAAAACAAAAATCTTTAAGGACTCATCCAACGACACTCTTAAAATAGTGAGATTACACAAAATTATATAAAAACTATAAATATATTATACAAAAAGGCACGTTCCAGAGAAATACCATTAATAATTTTTTCAAATATGGAACACATGTGAAATAAGACTTTTTAAATTATATCTGTAGGTATATTCAGTCCTCCCCGTTGCAAATAATTAAAATATTATCAATAATAAATAAAATTATAGCTTCCAAAAACTCTGTTTTGAGGAAAGTTTGGATTTTGAAAGAATGTGTTATTGTTAGATTTGTGAATAGCGATCTGTTTATTCGATGGTTATCGGTAATAAATAGGTTAGAAAATATACTTATTACTATAAATAAACTCACCTATCCCAAGCTTGAAACTTACTGAATCATCTACGGAATAGCTATCCTCTACATTATATTTCACGAACAAATTATTTGTAAGTAATCCGTACTCAAAACCCAACACAAATTCGATTCGATTAAATCGGTACACACAAAACACTTCGTTTTTATAATTTGATGTTATGTTATCTACAAACTGTCAACACTAGCACGTAAATAACACTATAAAAAATTGATGAATAGAGGACTAGAACTGAAATCATAAAATATTCAACTTCAAACTACGAAAGTCTTGAACAACACAAAATTGATTTCGTTTCACTGAAATTTGTAAACAAACTAAACACTTCGTTTTTTAGTGTTTGATGTTGAGATTTCAACAAAGTATCAACATCAACACTTGTAACACACTATGCACTATTGAAAAATATAGAATTTATACCAAAAGCTCAAATTATTTAACTTGAAGCTGCGAAAGTTTTGGGAAGCGTCCTGTTTGCTTTAGTATACCACTACAAGAAATGGCGGCAATATCAGTCAACCTTATGACATATGTCAGATATCCATTTCATGGCCTGTACTTAAGGTGGTCGTGGGACGATATTAGGAATTTGCTTGTTTGTACTTATAATATACATTCAACATTTATTTCATTTATTCGAATTCATGCAATACACATTACATACGTGAGGAAAATTATTCAACTATAGGTGGAGTATATCCATTCGGACAATATTCCAACAAAAACTTACCTTCAGCTAATAATAAATGGATGGGCCACTAAAAATGGATGGCGTTATTTAATAGAAGATAATACGAAGGGAAAGAAATAAGATTAGGGACGAAATTTGGTGAATTTTTCTTTCTGAACCACTCATTCATGAAGAATGATGATTGGTGTTTTTAGTAATTCAAATTTAGAATTGTCTGAAAAATTTCTTCTCGTGATATTTTGTTATGAATTCGTTACTCCTTCTGAAAGAATATCCAGTTAGTTGCGAAAATTATTTGTTCTTTCTTCAATTTATCATAGACATTATTGACATTATGTGGTATTCATAAATGAATTTCCGAAGTGATTATGATAGAATCACTTCATATCATCTTGTAGTGCCTCGTAGTATAATTTTATTTTGATTAGAAAACTTGATTTCATCATGTGTTTATCGAAATTTGAGATATTTTTATTGAGGGTATTTCGAAAACGTATTGAAAATTATTTTATCTGATGTTTGCTCAATTTTCAGTTTCAAAATTAGAATTGACTATCATCTATTGTCAATATATTAACTGATGAATTAAATTTGTTCGATCGGAGATTGTTGAAATGAAATAATACAAAAATATTTTCGAAGCCAATCAGTATTATAAACTCATTCGAATGACATTATTCAAGAAAAAACAGAACCAAATTTCTTTCAATTAGTATATACTAGAAAATTTCACATTCTAAATGAAAAAAGAAGCACTCTCCTTTTCACTTTCAACACAGGAAGCCAAATATACGGAAGGGTTAGTGCAAAAACTTTTTCATTTGTGCAATTTCGAATCTCACATCAAATAAAACGAATTAAGCTAATGCGTTTATTCAATTCAAAAGATATTAAGTAGTTAATTGATTTTCAGTTTATATTCCTCACAAGGCAAATTAATCGAAAATGAGAACCGAATAACTTGAAGATGAAAGAAAAAGCATTTTCTCTCACTTCAGTAATTTCCAGTAGATATTTCGGGACGGCTTCTTCAAACACTGATTTCAGCGAAGCGATTTCAATTTTCTTTTCTCGAGCTACCTAAGAGCTATTGCGTGTACGGATGACTTCATTTCTGTCTCTTTTCGTCGGATACTCAAGTCCAGATGACCGGCTATCTTTCTGGTGACCTCACCATTCAAAGTTCATCTCAGAAATGAATTATTTTCAAGGCATGTCAATGGAGTTAGAGAAAAAGTCTATATATATATATATATATATATATATATATATATATATATATATATATATATAAAAAGAAAGTCGTGTTAGTTACACTATTCATAACTCAAGTTTTTATCACGTTCCCGTGCGACGTGACATGAAACATGGTATAACAAAACGCTGAAGTTATCTGCTGAAGATTTATCTGAGCAATTACTGACTATCGGTAATGGTCGAGTACCTGTCGACAAATCGAGCGGATTGATTTCATTTCTTCCGAATTTCTGTAACTTTTTCTCATCAAAAAAAGAACTCATCAAAAAAGTATTCCCAAACATCATTACCAACCAAAAAAATAATGACTGGTTGAGTGAACGAGCAATTTTGGCGGCTAAGAATAAACATGTAGATAACTTAAACTTCATAATTCAAAATGAGATCATTGTTACACTGCATTCTTTCAAAACAATTGACTGTGTAACAAATGAAGATGAAGCCACCAACCAATCAATTGGTTGGTGGCTTTGGATGTGCCGGGCTTACAACCGCACAATTCTGAATCGGTATGAAATTGATGGAAAACTTGATGAGTTGGTCTTCAGCTTAAAAAAGCTGACTAGCCCAGAAATTTAATATCAATTTCAAAATTATTCAAAATCAAAAAGAAGTCCTAGAAAAAATCTCGATTTGAGTTTGTATAGTATATTCGGACAACTGAAATCAATGTCAGATATAAAATGAAATGGAGATGATTAAGTTTTATGTGAAATAAGAGAAATATATAAAATAGTTATATTTTGGATCTAAATCTTCATGTATAGTGTACAGATACGATGGTTAATCAAATATGAACAAAATTTTTGTTCTTGGGCTTCTGCAATTGGTAGGACCAGACCTGTTATTTCAGTATGCAAGGGTGAAGTCGCATGAAGTTGAAAGACTTAACCGCTGTCCTTTCCTAAATCTCGTGGTGTTTTTCAAATACTCCCAATGCGCATGATGTCCGAGTAAAATAACGAAAACTCTGAGTCCTCAAGGAGTGTCGGGGACGGAAATATTCCAAAATGACTAAGTGAAATATATTCAAGCATGAATGTGTTTTACCATTTGGAGCTTAAGCCTGTTAAGAGTTGCTATGGAAGACGTGCTAGCTCCAGTGGAGGCCAATTTTTTTCCGAAGGTAGGCGAGATTCATATTGCAACTCTTACCGTCTCAAAATTTCATGAAAAGCACTGAGATCAACTTGATAATCTCCCTGGCACCCCTGACATATCATCTTATAATTTGATCCTCATTGGGCCACTTGAACAAGCTCTAGTTGCCCAACGATTCTCAAACTAGAATCAAGAGGTAAAGGGTGTAAACGCAATTGGTCATTGAATGCTAAACATTTCCTTTTTCGGAACAAACAAAAATTTTTTCCAAGGTGTGATACTATGTAGAAAAACAACCTATGATGGTCTTGAATTGCTTAATCTAACAGGATTTCAATGATTGTATCAGGATAACTGAATCGATATTTTTTACGGTTTTTTCTCGTCTGACTGCCTAATTGGACATAGGAAACATTGAATATAGAAATAATTGACTAGGAGCAATATTACAGACGAAGTTCCTAGTATGGAATTAGATTGAAGAAAAGCAGTACTCCATAAGCTAGAATTAGACGACAATATGATGAAAGATATGCTTAGAATTACTTCAAAAAACTGAATTTCAGGTGAAGTATAATTTTCAAAGAATGAGTCATTAGAAATGTCCTTCGCCATTCTAAAATGTGTTTGATCTATCTTCTGTTACCTCAGGTAGTTCGTTTTACAAGAATCTCCGAGAGTAAGTTTCTCTTCTTCAATGGATACCTTTTCAATACCATTCTCTAATGAGGCGAAGTTACTGCGATGGAAGAAATGCTTTTAATATATATATTTCATAATAAAACAATTGTTAAACTGATTTACACATATATTATTTGATGAGATAATGATGAGATTCACCTTTTTCAAATGCTACGTGCAGACTAATGACAATTTCTCGAGTACATACAATATATAAACTTGAATTATGAATACAAAGAAAACAGGTAGATAACAGGTAGAAGGGATCAATCCGTACTGAACTACTATATGGTAAACTAAGTAATTTTGAAAAGATTGAGAAGGGGGCTTGAGGGGCTTTTCAAAATTACTTAGTTTTCCATATAGTATTTCAGTATGAATTGATACCTTCTACCTGTTATCTACCTGTTTCCTCTCTATTCATAATTCAAGTTTATATATTGTATGTATTCGAGAAATTGTCATTAGTCTGCACGTAGCATTTGAAAAAGGTGAATCTCATCGAAACGTACGTCATGCAGTATTCTTTTTAATATAATGTGTAAACCAGTTTAACAATTGGTTTATTATGTTTATCGATTTACATCAAGTATCGGCCTCATCAATTATTAAGATATATTTCAATTCAAATTGTGGAAAAAAAAGATGTTTATTACTTTTATAAAGTAATAAATGGTAGCATTCATCATTGATAACTAATGTTAAGTGAACAAATATTACGGTCCTGCTCTGAATTTTCTTTTATGAATTAATTTTCCTCACTAAAAAGTAGTCGAGTATAAGCCGCCTAATTAGCGAAATTATGGTTTTGTACTAAAGTGATTAAAACGGCCGAAATCTCTAGATGTCGTTCATTAGGCGGAATTAGGAAAACCTGATAGTGGGCCTTTTTACGAGGGATTACTGATAATGGCCCATTTTTGATGATTATTATTTATGACTGCAAAGCATTGCTAGCTAATGGACAATAAATCCTCTTACGAAAAATCGATAAATGAAAAAGTACATTTCTAGTTTCAGGTTTTTCATTAATACTGACGGTCGCTAGAAATGCAACAATTTGCATTTATTCGTTGAAAATGAAATACTGAAAGAATTGGGAATTAATACTGATATTGTATAATTCAAGTATATATCTGATCAATTTCACCACAGAAACACAGTCTTCCATTATATATATATATATATATATATATATATATATATATATATATATATATATTTTGAAAGTTTTTAGCAATAATAGGCTTTTTTGATATGAAAAAGTAACTATATATATTATATATATATATATATATATATATATATATATATATATATATATATATATATATTTATATATATATATATATATATATATATATATATATAATAATAATAATAATAATAATAATATTTATTTTCAATAATTATTGCTACACATATCAATGTTGAAGGTGGAACAATGAAAATGAAAAAAGTCAAAATTCGTTTACAAAACCATTAAAAAATCATCCTGGAGTTTGATCCTATACTACATTAATCCTACAAAAAAATTCAAATTCTTCTATACTATATGGTTCGCATTTCAAAATCAAATTGTAAACAGATTTCCTGAAGAGTCGGTGGTTCTCGATCTTTTGAATCGGCTTTGGCAATCTGTTGAATAATTTTATACCCGCATATTGTGCCCCCTTCTCTCTCAATGCAGAGCAGTGAATCGGATATAAATACGGAGAAACTTGTCTGGTTTTATTTGTGTTCCTGCATTCTTCAAAGTACTGACTATGCTTATGGAGAAATATGAGCAGTCTATAGATATATAGGCCATATATAGTCAAGATGTTATTATGCCTAAAATAGGTTCGACATGAGTCCCTGTATCCTATTCCTAAAATTGTGCGTAATGCCCATTTCTGGACGACAAAAATTTTCTCTACATATGCTGAACCACCCCAAAAAATGATGCAATACGAAGCCACAGATTGAAAATTAGCATAGTAAATGACCTTTAATGCATCCTTTTCGACTTGCTTTTTCAATATTTTCATTGAATATATCACAGAGCAAAGTTTCCTTTTCAGTTGGTCGATATGAGGATACCACTTCAATGCACTGTCTATTTGAGCCCCAAGAAATCTTGCTTGTTTGCCAACAGATATTCTCCGATCCTCATAATGCAATACATCCGGTGGAATCCAGCACTGTCTTTCTGTATTGAAAAATACACATTCCGTTTTCTGCACATTCAATACTAGTTTATTATCGAAGCACCATTCCTCAACATTACACAAAACGTACTGCAATGCCAAAGTTGAAGAAGAGATGTTTGAAGCTCGGACCAAAAGGTTTGTGTCATCAGCATATATAACTGGTTGGCAGATTTCTTCTGGTAAATATTTCGTTAAATCATTTATATATATAATAAATAGAAGGGGTCCTAAAATACTTCCTTGCGGTACTCCCATAGGTGACACTAGTTCATCTGAAGTATAAGTTACTCCCTTCACAGAGATCGAAACCTTCTGTTTTCGACTGGTAAGGTAACTTTTCATAAGATTCAGTTGTTTGTCTCTAATTCCACATAGTTCCATTTTTGTGAGCAGTATTTCATGAATCACGCAGTCAAAAGCCTTGGATAGGTCCAAAAACAAAGCTGCTGGAATTTCACCCCTTTCTAATGCCAACAAAATAGCATGAGTTAATTCATAGATTGCAGTTTCAACATTTTTGTTGCTCATATAACCATGTTGACTATTCTGAATAACATTAAACTTCTTGAAAAATTTTAGAATTCTAACTGATATTATTTTCTCAAAGATTTTAGAAAATGAACTCAGTAAACTGATAGGTCGGTAGTTCCCTAATTCAGCAGAGTCTCCACTCTTATATATCGGTCTGATAACTGCAACTTTGAGTGCATCTGGAAAAATACCTTCTTTGAAAGATAAATTCATGATATAAGTAAGAGTGGGAGCTACTATGTGAATAGATTTTTTCACAATACTCATGGGAACTCCGTCATAACCGCTTGAGCATTTGTTCTTCATTGATTTAACTGTTGCAACTACTTCAGATTCCTCAATATCGAACACATAAAAAGATTTTTGAAGTCGTGTGAAATTTGGTTTGGAAGGACTTCTTGGTGGCAAGTTGCTAACTAAAGAAGGCGCTATATTGACAAAAAACTTGTTGAAATCATTAACAAGCATGTATGGATTCTCATATGTCATATTATCTAAACTAGATTTTGGGCTCTTTTTGGTGAGTTTATTAACTATCTGCCAAGTAGCCTTCGATTTATTTTGCGCATTTCTTATTGTTGTACTGTAATATTCTTTTTTAATCTTTGCTATAGACAAGTCATATTCTTTCTTGTACGATTTATAAACTATTTTAAATTCTTGTCTTATCTGTGATAGTGTGAAAAGTTTATCCAGTGTATTTTTCATACTTTTAATTTGCGAGCTGTTTTTGAAGGAGTTTTCATGATTTCTAATAACTATACATTTTAGAGGAAAACTATCTTCAAAGATTTTCTTGAAACGATCTGAAAAGTAATTCCACATTCCATTAATGTTTTCCTTGTCAAAACTGTGAATTTCGTCCCAACTTGTCTGTGACAAGCTGAGTAGAAAATCTTCTATAGTTTTTTCATTCATTTCTCTGATCCAAATTTTATCTGACTTGGTATCCTTAACTTTATCCTCAAATGTGAATATTAATGCCTTATGGTCAGATATGTGATTTTCAATTACTTCTGTGAATCCATCGATATTCGTGAGAATATTATCCAGGCAAGAATTTGAGACAGATCTTGTTGGTTCGTTTATTTTAACTTCAACATTGAATGTTTCAAGAAGTGTTAAAAAATTTTGAGCTTCTTTTGTATCAAGAAGCGTATCAATATTAAAATCTCCTCCAATTATGTATTTAGCCTTTTCCTCAATACAAATTTCTAGGATCAGTCTAAGCTTTTCAAGAAAAATTTCTACATCACAGAGTGGTTGTGTATTAGGCCTATAAATACAAATCAAAAAAACCTTCAAATTTTCAAAGCTTACTTGACATGCACAACACTCTACAACATGAGGTTGACTCAAAGAATTCATATCTTCCCTTCTGATAAACATGTATGGAGTCTTACAAAAAATTGCACTTCCACCATGTCCACCATTTTGTCGACAGAAACTAGTTACTAAATTAAAACCTTGCAATATATATGCATCAAGTTCCTCCCTGGCCTTCCAGTGTTCCGTAACCATTAATATATCCAATTCGTGTTTGTGTGAAAAAAGTTCTAGAGCATTCAGACAGTTCCCAATGGATTGGATGTTCTGGTGCGCCAGTTTGGGTTTAATAGCTTTCAGGGGGCGACTAAAGTCTGCCTGCGCTTCACAAAAAAACGTTTTATGGCAACACCTTCTGGCCAAAACGTCGGACTCATTACTTGATCCAGTGCATCTAATGGTAGTGTTACCTTAAAAGACGAGTATATCTGAGGTCTTCGAGAATTGAGCTTTTCACACGTAGCGTTGGGTATGCTTTGACTAATATAATTTTCCAGCTCTGACGTTTCCGTAGTTGGGCTAAGTCTCGAAACATGTAAAAGAGCGAGGGACTGCTTAGGCGCAGCGACCAGAATATCTGATTTCGTTGTACCAATTATACCGTTACTACCAATTATCTGCCTGTAGAATTGGAAGTTCTTATTTTATCATTGTTTACATCGACAGGTGGTTCCGTCTTGGATTTCCCATCACATGTATACATTTTAAAGTTGTTTTTATCGCCTTTAATTTCATTCAATTCCGTTTGCAATTTTCTAATTATATCGCTTTGTTCGGCTAGTAATTGTTTCAATTCCACCATTTCAGCAACAAATGAAGTAGTAATTTCCTTTACGATTTCTTGCTTCAAATTAATCATATATTTTTGAGTAATAGGTTCTCCATCAATATAATCCAGTTTCTGAACAACTGACACATTAGATTCATCTGCTGTAGAATTTTCAATACATATCCCACAAAACCATTGATTCATCTTATTTTGACCTCGTAATTTTAAGAAATCTTCCATAGATGGAAAAACACATTTACTATGGAATTCATTTTTACAATTTGCACATATTATTGAGTCTTCGTATCTATCGATTTTTAAATCACAACGAGAGCACTGTATACCGCGTCCGCGCGACATGATTATCGAATATATATATATATATATATATATATATATATATATTTGATATCTATAGTAACTCATAAATTCAATTATTCATTAGTTTTGACAAGGATGTAATATAAAAACGAAACGTCAACAAAAATAAACTTTTTCATATCAAAAAAAGCCTGTTATTGCTAAAAACTTTCAAAATAAAATATCTTTAACAGGCAATAAATAAATTTCAAGAAATATATATATATATATATATATATATATATATATATATATCTTGAAATTGATTTATTGCCTGTTTGAGTATTTATTTTTGATTTTTCTAAAAATTAAGTTTGACATTTGATATCCATAGTAACTCATAAATTCAATTATTCATTAGTTTTGACAAAGTTGTAATATAACAACGAAACGTCAACAGAAATAAACTTTTTCATATTAAAAAAGCCTGTTGATGCTAAAAACTTTCAAAATATATATATATATATATATATATATATATATATATATATATATATATATATATATATATATATATACATATATATATATATATATATATATATATATATATATATATATATACATATATATATATATACATATATATATACATATATATATATATATATATATATATATATATATATATATATATATATATATATATATATATATATATATATATATATATATATATATATATATATATATATATATATATATATATATATATATATATATATATATATATATATATATATATATATATATATATAGATATATAGTTTCAAGATTCACAAATCAAGAATATCCGTTTCCAAACACATCACGCCCCCAAGGCGTGATCTGGAGGGATTAGGAATGGGACTATTCGTACACAATTCGTGGAGAATTTTCTGTAGTGTTCGAATGAAATATCTACAAAGCCTTTCACTCGCGCTACTGTTGTCATGAGTAGGAATTTTCACGCTAGGGAGAGTTTATACTTCTTTTCTCCGATAGAGGGAGCTCACATAAATATTTCACTGAGAAAAATTCCCCTAAATTTGTTATAGGGCCTATGTTCGTTTTGAAAGTCATCGATTCTTGATTGATATATTAAATATGGAATGTTGATTCATAATAATGATGAAACAATTGTATCCTTTTACCATTCAACAAGATCGATGAATTTTTCGAAACGGTCTTAATATTCACTCTCGAAAGTGATGGGCTCGTTCTCGTTGACAACATTTGTGTAGACAGCTCCCTGAGAGTTTAATTTAAAATATTTCTATATTTAGATTGAGCGTCTCTAACTCTATGAAACTAAGCCAAGTGTATTTTATTCAATATCAAAGCATTATCTTTTTCGAAAGAAATTGATATGTAGAAGAAAACACCATTTTTTGAATATTGTTACTTTCGATTCTTGAGATTTCACAATTCTGACGTTCGTTTTGTTTCAAATGGCGTCCTTTCCAGTTCTAAGACGTGATCGCAATGGTGAAATGTTCGTCACAATTGTCAATTCAAAATGTGTAACTCTAAAAATCAATGTCTAGAGAACAATTATTATTCACCATATTGATTCCGAGATGGAGTTATATTAGGAAACTGCTGAAAAAATTCAAACTCAATTAAAATACTAATTAATACTACTGACTTCAGTTTAAATAAGTTTTACATTGTATTCTGGCGTATGAAACAAATAACTATAGAACAAAATTCAGAGTCTTTGGAATGAAATGGGGCTTAATGTAATATACAATTTCACTCAAGTTAGACATGAAGATTTTCGTGTTCTTCGCAACTAACAACAGTTTCTCGGTATTAGGGGACGAAACTGAAGAAAGCATCTCGTTATGAGTTTGAAAAGATTGTCGGAAATGCTTTCGATATAATTCCATATTTAAATGCCATTCCGCCTTCATCTCTGACTTTCCGCGATATTTCATCAGAAAGTTAGATTGCTACAAAAAGTTTGATTCATTTTCACAGAAAGATACGTAATTATATCGGGGCAAATGAAAAATTCCATTCAAAGAAAAACGGCATTACAGTTTCCGAAGTTTCTTGAGCGTTGACATATAAAAATCGTTATATTTCATCCCATCTGGCCCGTTCTGACGAGACGAACAAAAACAGGAAGCCTGATTCAATTTAAAAACCATTACGCAGATTGAAGAAGAATCTGGGGAAATATTTCCTGGAGTGTTCTTGTTTGGATTTAAGCCGGGCTGGGATGGTTGTAAAGCGTGCGATACAATCTATGAGGACACTTTTTAGGGAATGATGCAGATCGTAAGGATGATATGAAACCTACTCAAAGCGAAACCGAAGAAACGGAAAATGTTATCCGGCATCCTCTGCTTTGCGAAACGTTGTGTTAATTTACCGATGTGTAAAATGGAATATACAGTTTTTTACGTCAACGGATTGACATAATACGACATGAGGAAATTTAATCATTCACCCGTTTTTATATACAGGGTGTTCTACCTTGAACCTTACCATCTGTATACGTAAAAATATGTATCGGAAATTTAGCTCATAGAACATAATTGATATTAAATAGAATTAGCATTCACTTGTTGGAAATCCATCACACTAAACTAGAAGATGATTTCACACAATTGAACCTTTGTATGTATACTTTCACTAAATAATGGTATTATGCTTTTCGTCGGGTTACCGACTTCTTCAGACAGTTGCAGAATATGAGTTAATAAAAACAAAAACTGGTCTGGACCATTATTCACAATATAATACGAAGATTAAATGATATTAATAATAAGTTCTTTATTCTCAACAGTTACAATACCCAGTTAGAGAAAATGATAACATAAGTTTGAATTATCTAAAAAAACTTAATAATTAAAATGATAGAGAAATATCAAAGAACTTAATCTAATCTAAAGAGAATAAAATAGTAAGTAATAACTAAATAATAGCATTTAATGAAATATTACAAAAAACTCAATCTAAATCAATTCATTTTGGTCAGTTTCTTGGCAACTCTATTGAATGTAGACTCCATAAACCAAATGGAGGATTGTATTAGTGAGTTGGTTTCTAGGTGGAATGATTCTGTACTACGAGAATTTTGCCTAGGAACACGAAATTTCAAAGCGGACAAGAGATGAGGACAATCAACACTGTTGTGCAGTAATTTGTACAAAAATTTGAGTGACAAAATTTCTCTCATGCTCTGCAATTAGATTAAACTTAATCGACTCAATAATTCGTTATGATTGACTCTTTTCTGTGGATAAACTTTATCCTCCCTCCAAACTAAGAATTTCTAGGACATTCCCTGAATGGCCTCAAGATGGCGTTGATGGCAAGTGAAAAAAATTCGCCTTAAATTTGCCTACCATTACTTTATTATTTTTACCTCTATATATCGAAAGATTAGTTAAGAAGAACTTGATATAACGAATTTTCAAAGATTCTGAGGCTCACACCGCACCTCTACATAACGAAGTTTTTTTCAATAAACCTCTACATATCGAAGTCGATTTGATATAACAATTAGCGTTTAGACTGAAGAAAGTTTGTTCTTCGAAGGAGTATCGTTCTTGGAACCATCTTTTTCCAAAGTAAGCCTGTAATTCCCCTCACATTTGTTTTCGTATTGTTTCAGTTTGTGATCAAGCACTTGTGCAATACGTTTCGCCTTCAGTAGATCAGTTTTTTCTTTATAATTTTTTGATACTTCAAAATGGCAAAACTCTTTCTTATGAAGAAAAAGTGAAACCTCACATTCGAGGAGTTTGTTAGCTTTGACGATGATCTATATGTGGGAAGCTAAGCGATGCAGACATCGCTTCAGTTTCCAAAGACACGGATTAAGATGCCGGCGAAGACAATGTGGACTGTAAGGTCGACGCACCGGATCCAGACCCGACACTTCGTGATGCTCGATGTGCTGTTATCACCCTGCGTAGATTTTTACAAAAAAAAACTGTGATGAGGATCATGCAATCCACTCTATTGGTGTTTTGGATGATGCATTAGACAAAGTATCGTTTTCAGGTAGACAAACCACTATTTCAGATTATTTTTAAAGCTCCTTTTGATTTTTTGTTGCTGAAAAAATTATTACTCATTTTAATAAATCGAACAATTGAAGTGAATTATTCTTGTACACCTGTATATTTCGATAAAATAGATACATATTTCTATAATTACATTGAGTATATACGTTTCTATTATAAACCTCTAACCTTTATATATCGAAGTTAGTCAGAAATCACCTCAATAAATCGAACCTCCCTATATCGAAATACTCGATAATTCGAAGTTTTCTCGTTCCCCTTGAGGTTCGATGTATGGAGGTTCGACTATATATATAATAATAATAATAATGTTTATTTGTCCTGTATGACATTACAATATGTATAGAATACGTCAAGAATATGATTAACAATTACAATTAAACAATTTCAGCAGAAAAATATTCTTGCAAGGAATAAAAACAATTGAGTAATAACACTCTGCAAACTTCATTCTTAAATTTCGACCGACTCAAGGACTTGATGTGGCTAGGAAGATGGTTGAATAACTTGATGCCCACATATGTTGGAGAGGATTCAAATTTAGATGTTCTGTGAGTCGGAATAGAGATGGTGAAATTATGCCTCGTGCTGTAGCTGTGGAAACTAGAAGTTGTATCAAGCTCCAGCAGTTTACTGCGAACAAACAGCAGACACTGTAAAATGTATATACATGTCAGCGTCAGGATCTTGTGCTTGATGAAAATCGGCCTGCATGATTCTTGTGGCTTCAGGTTGAAGATCAATCGAATACATCTTTTTTGGGTTAAAAAAATTCTGGCACTCGATGCCGAATCGCCCCATAAGACTACGTTGAGAGGGTGAAAACCAGAGCATAATAAGCCGTAAGCAACCCATCCAGAGGTAGCGAGTTCTTGAGTCGACTGATACCAAAAAATGAACTATTCAATTTTTTGCTGAGATATTTAACATGACAATGCCATCTCAAATATCTGTCAACGTGCACACCTAAAATGTTAACGCTACCAGCTGACTCGAGTTGATGGTCTCTATACTGAGTAACAAAAGGTGCAAGTAAAATAGATTCCCGCAGTTGAAAATTAATAACTTGAGTTTTCCCTAAATTCAGCATTAGAGAGTTTCGGTAACACCAATCTGAAAATTGCTTGATAAGTCCCCTGCATTTACTGTCAAGCTCCTTGTCTTGGCTGATACCCCCATCGTCGTGTCGTCAGCGAAAAGAGTGATAGACTCAGCTTTAACATAATCTTGAACATCATTTACAAATGAAAAAAATATTAAGGGTCCCAAAACATAGATATATATATATATATATATATATATATATATACATATATATATATAAATATATATATATATATATATATATATATATATATATATATATATATATATATATATAAATATATATATATATATATATATATATATATATATATATATATATATATATATATATATATCTTGAAATTGATTTATTGCCTGTTTGAGGTATTTATTTTGAAAGTTTTTAGCATTAACAGGCTTTTTTAATATGAAAAAGTTTATTTCTGTTGACGTTTCGTTGTTATATTATATTATATTATATTGTTAGTTTTGACAAAGTTGTAATATAACAACGAAACGTCAACAGAAATAAACTTTTTCATATTAAAAAAGCCTGTTAATGCTAAAAACTTTCAAAATATATATATATATATTTAATATTTATATATATATATATATATATATATATATATATATATATATATATATATATATATATATATATATATACTTGAATATACGAAGGCACTACTCTAATATTGAAAATCATCTGTTTTGTTTATGGATCTCAAGCAATTAATGAAGGTTTCACTTTGTATCATTATTAATTAGTCCACAGAAAGACTCGATATTTTTATTTTCCACCCACCATAGCTGACTTCACAATACATCGTATTGATCAAGTCATCATTCCATTTTTTGTCGCAGCCGATCGCTCACATTAGCCGAATTGTCATAATTTTCCCGTTCGACTATTTTTCAACTGTAAAAAACCCTTTATTCATTTGAGGGTTGAATTTTTCGATTGCAGCATCATTATTTTCCGTGTTTTTCAGCCGGCGAAATGCGCTGTGCCACAAATGGCCCCAATGTTTACATTCCTCCAGAGGTTTAATTAACATCTTCATTAGGACTGCGTGGGATACGTGGGAGCACAATGCAATGTGGGCATACAAAGCAGACACGGAGCGAAGTGAGAGGCATTGACAGGAGGAGATTTCGGAAATTTCCGCAATCAGACCTCAAACACAACGGTTTTAATCGTTAACGTTTTGTTCATTTTGGATATTTCTCGGTAAATAACTGAAGCAGGTTAGGATGTATAAGGCCACTTCGAAAATAGGCTAGCAGCTTAACTCGAAGGAATAACTTCATTCATTACTTATATGGAGACCATACATAAATAGAAGTGAATTGCTTTCAAATAAGTAAAAAAACAAAATTCAAAGAAGAAAATTTTTATCACATGAAGAGAAAGCAAAAACACCAAAAATAATATGATAGTTGAAAAGTTCAATAAAAAAGGTCAATATTGTACATTGGACCAACATATTTGATCACTCGCAAAAGGTTTTTTCACTCAATAATTACAACAAGGTTGTCATAAATTTCCTATTATGAAAATTTGAAATTTTATGAATTTGAATTAGAAGAAGAAAAACAAGTTAGATCGTATACTGGAAAAAGTCTGAGAAAAAACTCTGTGAAACATAAAGTAATTCGAACCATTGCTCAATCTGTTAAAATTCAGTTGAAATTCAAATTTTTGTTATTATGGTGGTGAATATTACCAACCATTTATCGGGATTCTCTAGTTTCGTAGGCGTATAATAAACAAACGAAAATATGTATCAATCTGTATAGGATAGTATGTGCAATTGTCTTCATTTATATTTATAACATGCTGTATTATTCGTGCGTGAAATAATTTTAATTTCCTGCGTCTAGTCTGCCTGTAGTCTCAATCTGGTCTCCCTAGCTACACAACAATGACCCCATATATAGACAGATTGAATTTTTCTGAAAAATGATTCCGAGAAAAAACAAACAAAATTTAGTGACAAAAATTCTGAGTTTCTTGAAAATACTGAGTGAGCTCTCTGAGAAAAGTGAAACTGACTATGAATTCAACACACCGTAATCGTTAAGAATCGTCAGATTATTCAGTCATTAGTGTCAAGACACTGATAACTTCACATTTCGTTTGCAGAAAATGTGCTGTTAGTAGCGAAAAACACTTGAAATCTATCGCAAACATTTCCACTTTCGAGAGTGAATATTTGTTGACATATCCTTGACATTTCCATTTGAATAATTACGATATTTCGAGCAAAAATCTCAGTAAAGAATACACATTGTTTCTGTTGTGTGTACCCATTCGTACACACAACAGGAATCTTTGAGGTGTTTGGATGAAACGTGGTTCAAAGCCTGCCATTTTCGTATGAAAGTACGCACTGACCTTCTCACGAGAATCCGTTCTATCATGCTCGAGAAAGGTTACATTGTTTATTCAGTAGAGGGAGCTCAGGTGAGTAGTTCACTAATAGATGTTTCCCTATTTTCAACTTACACATCCCTAATTTTTTTCGCGTTCGCAATGAACATCGAAAATTGATTATTTAGATGCACGACACTGTAGGTTTCCGTGATATGATGAAGCAGAGCTATATGACATTCCCAATAACTTCAGTGGGTTTCGAAACGCGCTGAATATTCACTCTCGAAAGTGAACAGGTTGTGTTTTCTTCGAAAACATCTCTGTAGACAGCTACATGACGCAATATAATAAGCGAAGGAGATAGTACATCTTAACTCTTATCCAAGAAAACCACTCAATGCAATTTGAACAAAGAAAAAAAAAAACATTCGACACGAAACCAAGATAATTTTGACACTAATATACCTGAAAACAGAAAGGAAAACCAACATCTATGCATACCATATATTCCGTGCTTGTCAAAAAAAAATCTGGAACAAACTTGTCAAAAAAAAATCTGGATCAAACTTTTCAAAAAATATGACATAGAAGTGTGCCAGAAGGGGTATGATCTACTACGAAACAATTTCAGCAGACTAAAAAGTAATATTCCAATGGATAAAAGAACCCACACAATATACCAGATTACATGTGCAGATTGTACAGGAGTTACATTGGAAAAACTAGTCAATACTTGAAAAATAGGCTGAATGGACATAGGTACGATAAAAGAAATACCACTGCTCTCACAAAACACCAGCAGACTTTGGGCCATAAAGTTGATTTATCGGCTACAAAAATCTTAAAAACTGAACAACATAAAAAAAACGCGAAATCCAGGAATTGATTTATGTGAAGAAAAATCCAGAATCCATCAATGATAAAACCGACATAACTGGTCTTAGTAAAATCAACAACCATATTTTAACCGCATAAGAACATGCGGCAAAACATAAAGATGTATCATTTGATGTGTGTATGTAATATTGCAGATGTGATCAATTTCCGAGTCCAGTCGAAATGTATTTGTAATACGCCTTGAAAGATGAACGTGATTGGATTTTGGAAAAATTTGAAAAATTTAAGTATAATCGTTAATATAGTTGTTTGTGCTTGTCACCTATGAACTTTTATGTCTGAAGTATTTATATTGTGGTAAGATTTAAAATCATGTTTGTGAGCGTTGTTTTTATATTTATTTTGTTTTAGCGATCATATGAAATTAAAATAATAACCGACACTTAATTTGGAAATAAACTATAACTAAACTATATAAAATAATCATTTTGTTTTAATTGAACCAAAACCCAAAGATTCGAATTTTTACAATATATATATATATATATATATATATATATATATATATATATATATATATATATACAGAGAAAGCGACTATGTTTAATACTATGTAGTGATTATAATGGCTTGATATCAAGTAAACGCCAATACCATTCAATAGTTTCATTATTTGACATACATCCTAGAGTTTTGATTGGAGTCTTTCAAAACACCTTGATGTACGTTATTTGTACTGAGTTTCTCAAACTATATTTTAAAGACATTACGTTCAAAATGATAAAGGGTAGCAATACAAGAATTCAAGAAATTCCCCACGATGTTCGTGATAAGATGATATTGTAAATTTCACTTGATAATTTTGCGATTTGTTTCTGGCGTAACTCTGAGAGGATATTGCTTCTCTCTCATTGTTAGATGTAGTGATATAATACTGATTTCTAAATATTCAATTATAAAAAACTCGTCACTAAACTATCTGCTATTTGGCACTTTCCTGAAAATTCTTGAAATCCGTAAATATTAATATACTTTCAGTTTCGGCATTTAATTTGTACACCAGAAATTTCCGCTTCGAATTTTAGAGCGTTCACAATTTCGTCATTGTCCTCAAGATATTGTCAAGAAAACTTCAATATTTTGGAGTTCATTGTAATAAAAAGTAGGTTTGCCATGAAAATTTTTATGTTGTTTCGTTTCTCTTCCCCAAACCTGTAGTTAAATAAAAGTATACTGTTCCATTTAAGCAAATACCGATATTGGACCGACATAGTTAAGTACACAAGAAAAACTTTTAATTGTGTATATTCGAAACTCTGTCCCTCGCAAATGAAAAATATATAATGACGTCAACTGTTCTTCAGCGCAAATGAACTTCAATGTCGGTCTCCCTAAATACCGCGCTGTGTACAGAATCGTATATTGACTTACCGGCGATGACCACGTCCTCTGCACTTTGGCTGGGGTTTTGTTAACAGGCTTGGGGGCCGGTTTGGCGGTCGGTTTGTTGGCGGATTGGGACTGTCGCTGGGTCTGTTCCATTATTTGATGAATTAGATCCAGTTGTTGTTTGGTCAGTCCGTCATTGTTGCCCGGGCCGCTTCCCTAGAAATCGGAATTAGTTACATGAGATAGAGTTATATCCTTCTCGATTGAAATGGGCGTTGTTACGATGTGATTTTATTGGGTCGTGGTCATAAAATAAACTGTAAAATGGAAATTGGTTTGAATGGAATTCGATATTTGTTCCATGATTGCGTGTTTCAACATGCACATTTATCTATAGATTAGTATCATCATTTCGAATTCAACAAAAAAAACCTATACGTGAAATTTTATATAAAGACCGAAATATATTTTTGAATGATGTTTTGTGAGAAAGCACTCGAAATGCTCATTTGGATTCATGGCATTGATTTGATGCAGAGATATACAGTTTCAGGAAAAAAAATTGAGGAAATTTCAAATACAGAACCTAAGAATTCCTATAAATCTTTTGGATTTTCTGGAATAAGCATTCCTATATCGATTTTCTATTGAACCTATATTTCCTATTAATGATTTTGAGAATGATTTCATTTCAAAAAATCAAAAATCTGAATAGACTAGGTAAAAGAACAGGATGAAAGTAATGACAAAAAACGCATGAAAGATCAGTACATAAACATACGTCATATATATATATATATATATATATATATATATATATATATATATATATATATATATATATATATATATATATATATATATATATATATATATATATATATATATATATATATATATATATATATATATATATATATATATATATATATATATATATATATATATATATATATATATATATATATATATATATATATATAATATAATATATTATATATTAAAGAGACAATACTGGGTATCTTTATTCTTTATTTGAAATATTTAAATATTTTGAATAAAACTCTCAGAAATGTGTACACGAATGTTGTCAACGGAAAAAAACCTATTACCTTCGAGAGTGAATATTAAGTCGCTTGGAAAAATCATTAATTTTTTTGAATGATGAGAAGATCAATTGCTTCGTCCTTATTAGGAATAATCTCTCTGATTGAATAAATCGAACAAGAATTGATAACTATCAAAAAGCCCTCAGGTCCTATATTCGAATTAGGAGAACATTAGATCGTGACCTAGTCGCATGAGCTCCCTCTATCGAAGAGAAGACGTACACGTTCTCTTTAGCATTCTAGATTCCTCTTTCTGACAACATTAGTGAGAGTACGTAGAGGCTTTGTACAAATTTTATTCATACACCCCGGAGCTTTGTGTGTAAAGTGTAAGAATGGTCCTGTGTCTAATCGCTCCAGATCCCACCCAGACGGGCAAGAAGATAAATTTTTCAAAATTCACAAATCATTCATACGTAGTCAATACTGGTACTCTTAATCGAAATATCTAAATATTCCAAATCAAACTCTCAGGGAGCTGTCTACACAAATGTAGTCAAGTATCACTTTCGAGAGTAAATATTGATTGCGCTTCGAAAATTCATCGAACTTGTTGAATGATAATAATATACATAATAAGGATGAAACAATTGTATCAAGAAATCATCGAAGTTGTTGAATGATAATAATACATCACAATTCCATCTATAGGAATCAATAAAAACCATCTCTTTTCTCTCAGATTACAGACACACAAAGCATCCTGGTTCACATCTTTTCTATACCCGTAGGTATCAACTAAATTGCAATGTATTAATATTAATAATAGATATCAACGGATATAGAAAAGATGTGAACGTTCGACGCTTGGTGTGTCTATGATCTGAGAGATAATGGAGGCATCACATCGTACACATTCACATATCTAGCTCTAACATTCTTTTGGTTAATTTGAATTTTTCGAATGAATGTTCTAGTGTTCCTATTCTCAAATATTTCATTTAAGCACAAGAACTTCATTTCCTTGTATATGAATTTTTATATATATATATATTTTTTTTCAAAATTGATTTATTGCCTGTTTAAGATAGTTATTTCGAATGTTTATAGCAATAACAGGAAAAAAAATATCGAAATATTTCAAATAAAAGTCTCAGGGAGCTGTCTACACAATATTATCTCATCGATATTTCGATTAAGAGTCTCAGTATTTATTAGTATTGAATGACCTGTGAATCTTTGAACTAGTTACACTTTTGCTCGCCTGGGCGTGATCTGAAGCGATTAGGCATAGGATTATTCGTACACATTTCAGACAATTTTCTGTTGTGTTCGAATTGAATATCTACAAAGCCTTCCACTCGCACTCTTGTTGTCATGAGTAGGAATCTTGAACACTAGGGAGAGTTTATACGTCCTTTCGCCGATAGAGGGAGCCTACGTGAATACTTCACTATGTAGTATATCTCTCAATGTGGTATAGGACCTATGTTCGTTCTGAAAGTCATCGATTCTTGATTGGTAGATTAAATATGGACTGATGATTCATAATATTGATGAAACAATTGTATCCTATACTAATTCAACAAGATCGATGAATTTTTCGAAACACTCTTAATATTCACTCTCGAAAGTGATGGGTTTGTTCTCGTTGACAACATTTGTGTAGACAGCTTCCTGACAGTTTCATTTGAAATATTTCGATTAAGAGTCTCAGTATTTACTAGTATTGAATGTCCTGTGAATGTTTGAATTATATATATATATATATATATATATATATATATATATATATATATATATATATATATATATATATATATATATATATATATATATATATAATATATATATATATATATATATATATATATATATATATATATATATATATATATATATAGAAACTCTCAGTACACTCCAAATATGCTGTGAATTTGAGACCAACAGAGCCATTTTCATCAAGAGTTTAATAGCATTCAATTGTTAAATTACATTTTCGATAAAGGGCGAGCATCACCTTTTCAAACACATCATCTACATATCTTCTTTGAAAGAAAACATTATCAACCAACTTATTATTAGAAGAGAGAAGCTCTAGGATTCTGGACGATTCCTCACTTCATGAAGGCGATAAAGGTGAACCCATCGGTAGATCATCAAGATGATGATGAAAGTTTTTGAAACTTAATTCACTTTTCATTGCCTGAATGCCTATTTAGTATAGTATCTAAAGTATCTAAAGACATCGATACCTAGAACCGTAATCATCTTCATACCTATTTGTCTCTGATCATGTGTTCATAGCACGTATAGATGTGAATGTGAAAAATAATGTTAAGGGAAAAGTGTTCAGGTTGCTCTTGAAACTTGGACAACAACCCAATACAAGTGCCATGAAATTAATATAATTTTGTTACACTAAACCCAGTGTTTTTATTCAATATATCAAACATTATTTCGCCAAAAATCAGTGAACATACAATTAGTGCGGTTCCTAAATATGTTTGTACAATGCGATTCCTACATTATATATTTTGAAATTTTCATTCAATATATGTGAGTTCATATATAACATTCAAAATATAGGCTAAGTGTTTGTTCATATATTTATTCAATCATTCAATTATCTGAATAAGCTTTGAAATTCAGAAAAATATGAATTTCAATATACTCCTATATTTCTATATATGATAGATATTTCTATATGAAGATATGGATATAATAATGCCAACATTTTGAATATTGCTCCACTTTGTTATATGGTTTGACTAAAAAAAAATTCAACAATTACAAAAGTTACAGAATAAAGCCATGCGAACAATTTTAAAGTGCAATAGGTATACCCCTGTTAAAAATATGCTGAATTCTTTGGAACTAGTATCTGTTAAACAATGATAACTCTTTGCTTCTTTTCATATTCAAAATGAAAAATCAGTTGTTTGCTTGTAATGTAATGAAAACATATGTCAGTGATGCGCATGGGTATAATACTAGAAATACTGATAGTTTTGATATCCAAAGTTGTACGCTTTTTTAATCTGAAAATAGCATATAAAATGACGGATTTAAGAATTTCAATAATTTACCAAGTATATGGAAAACTAGTACTAGTATTAAGAGATTTTAGCGTGATAAAAGAGTATATTTTAAATAATGAGATAGGAATGTAATTGAAAATTGACAGCTGAAAATATGTAGATTTTTTGTATAGCTTCAGCTAAATGAATATTATTATTTTTATTATAATTTATGAAATCGTGGTATAAACGTACAAAAATATGGCACCCGAATTGTGTCCATTCAAAACTTGTGAGGTGTCGTTAAAAACGTGCCAATTTTTACGATAATTGATGAATCGCCAGGTTGAATTTTATCTCGGTAGAAAACTTGCAGCGGACGCTCGTAAAATTCTTGATTCAATTTCTAAAGTGCACCGCTTCCATCTGGACCTAAGTCAGGTGTGTTATCTTTTTACGCTGTCACTTCAACAGACAGCCTTTTTACTGCCCCACTTAAATTGTTTATTGTTTACTATATTGCATGACAAAAATAAAATTTGATAAACTAACATTATTATAGTCAAGCTATCTTTCGAATTTTAAAAAATGTTGACTTTTAAATGTACGGGGATATATGAAAGAGCTTCTTTTTTTATTCGTCTTAACACTCAATATGAATTACCATCAGGGAGGTGTTTTTGAAATTATGTTTGAAAAGATTTGTCATTGTTTTGTGAAATGATTAGAGATGGATCAAGAATTAATATAAACTTAAAATTTAAACACTTAGCTCAAGTTCCACTGAATATATTAATAATATATTTCGAATGGTTATCCCATTATCAAGAATATTCACCAATAATAATGATAGTGGGTCCTAGTACTGATCTTGATAATGGTCTAACTACCCGAAACACACGTACAGTAGTTGATCTATTCACTGGAACTTAAGCCAAGCGTTTGAATTTTAATTTGATATTATTTAACATAATGTTTCACTAAGTGACAAGCGAAACCCCCTTCTTCTTCTTTGGACTCGCCTTGTCCCGTTACGCGAGGTCGGCTTTCTTGATCTTGAGGTGCCATTCCTTCCGCTGGTTAGCATCGTCATCCGATACCCCCTACCTTTTCATGTCCCTCTAGACATTCGTCAACCAAGAAGTTGGCGGTTTACCTCTCGCCCTCTTTTGTGTAGCCAAGGGAAGGCACTTTTTCATTATATGGTCGGGGCGTCCCTTAACGTGACCATATCAACTTAGCCTGAACTCGACGAGTTTGTTCGCGATCGGTGCAACTATAAAACTACCGCAGATCAATTCATTTCTTATTTTGTTGCTCATTTGAAACTCCTCCTATCCATCGCAACAAACGCATTTCTGTAGTATGTAGATTTTGTTCGTGAATCTTCTTTTAGGCCCCGGTTTCGCTACCATAGAGCAAAACTGGTCTGACGGCTGATTTATAGATCTTCCTTTTCGTCCTAATAGGCTATTTTGGATCACATAAGACTCCAGTAAGCTCACACCATTTATTCCACCCAGCAATTCTATGGTTTATGTTACCGAATATAGACACATCCTCTGTGATAACCAAGATATTTGAACCGTTTTACTCTAGGTGAACCGACGCCTTCAAGTTTCATTCCTAGTTTAGCAAGCTAGGTTTCTCTGGCCCAAAATTGCACACCATGTATTCGGATTTGGTTCTACTATTGCGAAGACCGCTCGGCTCGAGACATTTCTCCATTCATTTAAATTCTTTTGAATTTCATTTTGATCAGGGCCACATAGTCCGCGTAAAACAGGTTCCAAGGAACCAGTGTTCGGACTTCTCCGTCAGGTAGTTCATAACGATATCAAAAAGTGAAGGGCTTGAAGCGCTTCCTTGATGAACTCATACGTTGATATCAAAACTCTCTGATTAGCCAGCCGAGCTTCTGACATGTGTCTGAATGTGAGTCCATAAGAAATCTAATGTAACGTTCGGGGACTTTTGAGATATAAGAGCTTGCCATATTAGCTCTTAGTTCTCTTAGAGGTAAGAGAGCTTCTCTTAGAACTCTTAGTTCTTGGTACACGGTTAAAGGATTCTCCAAGATCTATGAAAATTATCCATAGATTATCCTTGTTTTCCTGGGCTTTTTTATATGAACAATCGGAGAGCATGAATCAGATGTGTTGTTTCCCCGCTCGCTGTGAAACCAAACTGGTTGTCAGTCAACTCAACAATATTTTGAAGAAGCTCGCTTAGGACACGTTCCCAGATTTTGAGGGGCCTGTGATGTTAGTTTTATGCCCCTAAAACTTGCAGAATCTCGGACGTACTCTTTGTTCTTATAGAAAGGGATAGAAATAGTACTTCTCCAAGTATCTGGCATTGTTTATTTTTCCAAAAATACTGTTGAATAATTCGGTTAGCCAAGCAGCACCGTCTATTTTAAGGAGTTTCGACAGCTCAGAGGGTATATTGTTCGGGCCGGTTCCTTTGTGGTTTTTCCTTTTTGCAATGTCTTTTGTGACTTCTTCAACAGTTATTTCATTTACAGATTTTTCAATCACAGTTAAATCCACTTTGTTTTGGCGGGGGAATTCTTCATTTAACAGTTGCTTAAAGTATTCGTACCATCTTTTGCAGATGTCTTTATCCTTCGTTACCAGCGTGCCTTATTTATTTTCAATGTATTTAGTTGTTCTAAAATCTTTACTATTATTATGTCTAAGTTTAGCAATTTAGTATATTTCGTTATCGATAGCCTTTTCATGTTGGGTGTTCAGATCTGAATCAGCTCTTTCCCTTGCAATTGCTACAGTTCTTATTGCAGCCTTTTTTGCAGTTTTGTGAATGCTTTGTCCTCATCTGATACGGTGTTCTGCCGTTTCAAGTAATTTTTTCTTTTCGAAGACACTGGTTTTTGTGTGTTCGTTCCTCTTTTTTGGATCTTTTACAGTATATAGGGCTCCCTAACTGATTCCTACATCGCGTTTTGCGGCATCAATGCAGAATTTTTCGAATTTTTCCCATGTAACTGAAGGATCATAAGGATGATAAGCGAAACCTCCGTGTCATTTATTTAAAGGATTCTATTCAATCTGAAATGAGGCACACACTTTTCTTCAATCATAGCCTTGGAAATAAAAGATTGAAACATCTCACCCTTTCAGGACCAAATATTTCTGCTCGATTTCATATTGAAATGTATTCAATTGATATTATATACATGACAATTTTTGAAATGTTTAACCAGTTAGGCCACATATTATTCAACGACCCCATATATTAACAATCCCAGTGTACACTGGGACTTGATTATGCTGAGAATTAATAACCCAATACACCAACACTTAAACTTACATGTATGTGTTTATTGTTCTGAAAACGTTCTTAATTTTATCGAAACCTTTCCTTCAGAAAGGTAACTTCATACGAGGCAGAACAAGATGTTGAACAGTTGAATTGAATGATGCCTATTGTTATTATTGTGAACATTCTGGAACCATTGTCAATTTTAATATTTCAGGTCTTTGATGAATCTTTGTATCTTTATGAATTTGGTAGCGCTTACATGAAAAGTGTAATACATATAATGAAAATGATTTGTATTAATTCATTTTATATGTATACATTTTGTAATAAAGCTGTAATACAGTTATTTAGCAATTATTTTGTATTAGAAACAAAATACAAAATAAAATATAAAACTTCATGGTCCAAGTTACAGGAACAAAAATGCCCATTCTTTCATTTGAGTACATTTAGCATGCCATAAACGAACAGGAAAGACAGGAACAAACTCATTTTGTGATATAACACATCTACTACGCATAATTTTTTGAGAGAAAGTTCTATCAAGTTGGCGATGAAAAATGAAAAACATTCTTGGATGAGGTTTGAATAATGGGCAACTTTGAATGAGAGAGAAAAACTCGGTAAAAGATACTGTCAAATTGAACGTTATGTGAAAGGGGAAGATGAAAAAAGCGGAGAAGATTTAGATTCCGCTGATACATCTTACATTTGAACAAAAATCAGAACAAATATCTTCATAATGTAGTATATATCTCATACTATGAAGAGCACAAATAATGAAAAAGAAGAATCATTGGTAGAATTCAGAGCGTAAGAAGACTACAGGAATTAACACAACTTGAGCTTAAAGTTGGGTAAAAGTAGCTGTTGAAACATACGGTTTTTCATAAGTCGTCGTCTTCGATGTACCGGTGACCTAAAAATCACCGTTTAGCTCATCAGTACTACCTACATGCCGGTTGAAGGAAGCCTACTTTTAAAATTGAGAATAGAAGATAAAAATGAATTCATAACCATGCTGACAGGTTGAAATGGAGTTAGAAATTTATGATAAGAAATCGGTTGGCATTTATGCCTAGAGAAAAAACAGCTGTGATGAATAATTGGAAAAGTGTTCTATATTAGCCTCAAATTGTAGAAACAGCATTTACTCAATGTGCACCATTTTTTGGTAAGCTCATGCAATATCAATGAACTTGTTCACATTCCTTGAGCTATAACTGGAAGTGTAGTTTCTGAAATCAAAATAATGTTCTTGTTGAAATCATGTGAATTGCTGTGGAAGTGTAGAGTTTTCATCCCAAACTTTGGTTTCGTGTCATTTTTTACCCAGAAATGAAACTAGGGAGATTTATGTCCCTGCCGTTACGTTCAGGAAAATGAGTGCCCATAAGTTTTCCCGAATTTCCTCCTTCGACATGAGATATACGTCATAAAATTCATAATTTAATACTTGGAGTGAGCCGCAGCGATGTAAATCCAACCCAGGTGACGTACAATTTCATATATCCTTTTTAATATTATTACACAGATTATTCCAAGATTATATCTGAAGCCAACTTTATTCAGCAGGCTTTACAAATTGCAATTTTCGTTGGGATTTGAGAGATGAAGTGGAAAGTAAAAATAAGGAATTTGAAGTGATTTTTCTTCTGAGCGAGGGATAGAAGGATTTTATGTTTTCTCCTTTTTAACAGCAAGATATATCGTTGAATTATTGGGGGCATTAGAGTGTATTTCTTAACCCATAAATATTATAGTAGTGTATATAAGATGATGAAATATTTCTTGGAGAGCTTTTGTTTCTAGATATTTATTTCTGAATTGTCGGTTATGCATTATCTATATGGATCTTGTATAAAAGCTTCATATTGTCGTAAACACGGAAAGCATTCGAAGTATAGAATGCGGATTAAATTGATTCTCATTATTAACTGAATTGAATTTGAAAAATGAGGAGAGTTGTATCAGAAATCAATCTAATGAATAACTCAAATATATTATCTTTTTAGAGAGTACAAACTGATTTTTGTGGGCTTCGTTTACAAAAATATCCATCAACCTTAATGTGCCAACTATTGAAATAGCAATAACACAAACAGCAGCAATAAAATAAAGATGAATTTAAAAAGGTTGTATATCTCTATGAACTTTTCCTTGAAATGTTGGTAAATGAATAACTTGCATGCGGTATTTTTATCAAGAAGTTTCAGCGCTAAAAACAGAAAACTATCAACATGACGCTATCATTTATTGTTTATTACGAGTTGAAAATCATCAATTTTAAAAAATATTTAAAAGAAAAAGATTTGAATTTATTTTTCATTTATGAAACTTGTGATATAGAGATACCAAAAAAATTTGATACATTGGTCAATTTCTTCAGAAACCATCACAACATGCCGTTCATCGGAATATGACTTCAAGTTATTGCAATTTCTTGAATAATTTAGTCGGTTATAGCTGCTACTCTGCTCAATTTCGTTAGGACTGAATATTGAAATTGAGCAGAAAATATTACAAATAATAGACACTCCAAAATACCAGAGATTTCAGGATTCCAAAGAAATGACTGGAATTGGACTGGAATACTTACGGAAATACTGAAATCTGAAGGAAACCTATTCAGATTTTCAACGGTGTTGTATATTTCGAAATGTTCTTTGGAAATTACTGTGGTAAATAGAACGAAGTTTTGGCCGAATTTAGCCGAAAACTTACATCCATAATATCAATAATAACATGGTTGCTTTCATAAATCAGATTTATAAGATCTCATTCGAATACTGTGCAACATAATTCGAGTGCATTAGAATAACACTTTGGAACAGCAATTTTGTTGCCTTAGATCTGTCCCTTTAATTTTTGACGAAATTTTGTTCTCTGAATACAAACATGTTCAAAGTTAATGTCAAAGTATATAATATATAAAAAAATATGTCAAGTTTTCAAAATACAGGATACCCTCTCTTCACCCTAAAAGTCAAACAAAATCGGCATACAGATGAAAATAAAGTGGGTACTAAGCAAACATATTAGAGTATTTTATTTATACAAGGGTTATTATAATATTGAAAGATAAATTCTGTTCATAGTAAAAATTTAAAGAAGATATTAGGGTAAAAATGTTCGCTTATAACTTTTCCTAAAATGTTCAATCTGGGGACATTCTCGCTTAATGCTCCAACAGTAGTTGAGAATTATACTGACATCCCATCTACCTTTATGCTTGGCCTCCATGGCCTTCAAATCTTGGTGGAATCACTCACCCTCATTATCACTAACAACGCCAAGATTTTCTGGAAAGTTAGCAAGATGGCTATGTAAGGAATACAGTTTGATACTCATGTTACAGGCAAGCTTTTTGAAGCTTTCTAAGAATTGTTGAACAATATCAACGCAATTCTGGACTCGTGTGTTTCCAAGAAAGTCCTTTTATATATACTTTTGAATGTCATTTTCTTCAAATTCGCTCATTGATTCAATGAAACGTTCATCTTTAATAAGTTGCCGAATTTGTGGCCCATTAAAGACAGCAGCCTTCATCTTCTCATATGACTTTCTAGAAAATGCCTATATGATATACTCAAAACAGTATCCTTCAGTTCACAAAGCTTTAACAAATTGCTTCACGAGACCTAGTTTTATATGCAAAGGCGGAAATATAATGTTTTTTCTGTCGACAAGTGGCTGGTTTAGAATGTTTGGATTACCAGGTTTCAGGTCAGATCTTGGCGATCACTTTGACTGCACCTAATGCTTTTCACGAGCTCTGCTGTCCCACATACATAGAAAACTGGGATACGTGGTATATCCGCGTTGCTGGCGAAGAAGGAAACAAACCATTTTAATTTCAACACAGATGATTCTTGGGTGTAAGTTATATAGCAACAAGTTAATAACTTTCTTTATGTCTTCGTATTCTTCAGGCAAAGAAACTGAATGACCGATTGGGACTGAACCATATAAATTTCCATTCTAGAGGAGAACAAACTTCAAGCTACGTTTTGAGTTATCTATAAACGCTTGCCATTCAGTTTTGTTATAGTCTGAAATTCCCAATTCTTTTCATTGAACCAGCTATGTTATGGCAATACACAAATCTATCAACACTCCCAAAGAACTGCAGAAATGCATTTTCTCCCGATCGAAAAGATGTGACTTTAGCTTATTCATCTGACAAGTTTTTTTCATGTAGTGTTGATGCCAAAAGTTCTGACGCTTTAAGCGTAATAGTCTGCGCAACAACTGTAGAAAAAAACTTGACGTATTAGAAAAAAACTGATTGAAGTTTTAGAATCAGTATGTCAATTTACCTCTAAAACACTCTAAAAATCAACAAAAACTACTTTATAAATTGTTGCTCGGTGTTATTTGTGGAATTTTAACGAGTGGTTTGGATAATATGCTGAGTATATTTCACAACGTTCTTTACGTTGTAAAATACAAAGTTTACAAAGTCTTTGATAGTTACATTACCTTTCCAGCGAAATTTGTGCTCTTTTGTACCTTTTATTTTTTCTCGTTCCAAATTGAAACCTCACTAATCATTCCCTTTTGTTTTACTATTCAACTTGACTACAGAAACGTATTGTTACGTACACTCTTCTAATATTTGTGCGTCCAATTGGCAACATTGCTTCAGTTGTGACATGATTTCATGAGGTCGTAAAAAACGTTGTTTGTTGCTTTCTGTTGTTTGGGATGAGCTCGAAATAATTGTACCCAACTGAGTAACCGCAAATCCGAATTATTTTTCTCAGTCCTTTTTTCATAGAGGAATAATAAACCTTGGCGAAATTTATTCTGCGTGAGATTAACATTTTCATCTCTGCTTCACAAAATTACATTTTCGAGAAGCATTTGAGTTCACTCAAGGCCTCGCCTACGGCTTGAAGGTAGAAAGAGAATATGAATTACATGTAATTTCCTTTTTCTCGATTAAAGGGCGGCATGATTCAAATTCTCATTGTTTTTATGTATACAAATACAGGGACAGTATGATGATTACTCCATTAATTATTTTTCCTATTTATATTTCTCGTTTTTTAAATTTCATGAAATCCACCCGCTTTCACTGACTTTGATTTGATCCTAGTTGATTTGAAATTTATTCAAATGTCTTTGAAATTGAGTGCGAGATGAAATTCTTGATTTATATTTTAATTCAGTTACTTATCATATTTAACAAAGGCTCTTGAGAAGACTGTCATGAGCATGGATTATTTTGGACTCAATTACAGGAAGTGATTATGATAGAATTGGAATTCTCGACCATGAAGTTTATGCAGAGGTATTGATTTGCGAAATAAAATATACAGTTTGAGTTTAGGAAAAATGATTTATGAATTCCTGAGTTTCTTCGTTGACAATATCAACTGATTGTTCATGGAAGTTTACTAAATCATTGTCAAGGGTTCAATACAATTGGTTTGAAAATTACCTACTGATCATATGATTATGCTTATTTCAAGATTTGAGGTCAAACTTGGGGTTTTAATTTACGTATTCATCTTCGTGTTCTCACCACCAATTTCGTTAAAAGTAAAACAACTGTTTTCAATACCTGTAATTGCGTTCGATATAAAGATCTTTTTTCAGATATGTTTGCTATAGGCTCTACCAGCTATATTCTGATTTATGAGTTACCATGAATGAATGAGTTTTGAATTGTATGGTAAAACGTGGGGTATTAAATTTTATGGTTCAACTCGGGGTTCTTTATTAGGTAGCAGGCAAAATCATTCTTTTTTTCATCTTCGCCTAATTATACCGGTGTAATTCAGTGGAAAATATGAAAACCTGTTTTTCTTGCTGAATAAATTTCAATTTTCGTCCTTCGTTCGAGCACCGTAATATATAAAATCAAATTGCTATTTTTGTTATACTCGTCAGATATTTCGCTGTCGTTATTCTTGAAGGGTGGTTGTTTATTTGTACCCATGATTTTCTTGATTGATTCCACATGAAAAGAGAAGAATTCAATTCACTTGATATCTCAAATAAACTACGATTTGTTCTTACCCAAGAACGAAACCAAATTTCAATTTATATATATATATATATATATATATATATATATATATATATATATATATATATATATATATATATATATATATATATATATATAGTATAGATTATTCTTTTCTCTATAATATGGTGAATATTATGATTTTGTCTACGTGTTAAACGATTTTCTTGATTTTTCAAATACTAATTTTGAAATAAAGAGATTGATAATGCACTAACGGAGGTTTTTATCCTATCAGTAATTGAATAATAATCACAATTTGTTGTGTATTAAAAATTTTACGTTGAATTTGTTGGTTTTTCACCCTTTCATTCTTTATGTTTGGCAAACTCTCAAACTCCTATCAAACTAAATTTGTATACTAACCTTTGCTGGTTCGGTGGATAGCAATTGCTGCAGCTGACTCTTGCCACCCGTAGAAGTGGACGAAGGTGGTGGAGCGTACTGTATGCAGCTTGAGCCGTGAGGGGACGCAGCATCCCCTGATGCCGCCCCCTGTGCCGGTGACATGGTGGTGGTCGACGTGTTCAGCGTCGAGGAACTGTGGTGGTTCTCAGTATGCCTCCTGAGGGACCTCGCGTCACAATAACTTTTTCCGCAACCTTCCGCTTTGCATTCATAAGGCTTCTTATTACGGTGTGTCAGCATGTGTCCATTCCTGAAAATTTATCGCCTGTTTCATTTTCTCGAGTCGTAGGCCGGATACGCACAACTTATTTCTATGGGAATTGGTGAGAAAACACGTCGGGTTTGGCAGAGAGCGAGTGGAGCATATAAAAATCAACTTAAAAAAAGTCAGGGAAATACTCATTTATACATGATTTTTACTAATTTTTTCTCACACAAAATGCAGTCTTACTTAGTTTTGAAACAAAAAATCCAAAATTTATTGAGAGACTAATGACACTCAGTGATGTTTTGTACAAATATTGAGCAGTTTTATCGATTAAATTTGTGTTCATTCTGTTCTTCTGAGAATTTTGTAAGTTTTAAATAAATTGGCTGGTGAAGATTTGGGGATTGAATACGAAACATCCGAAATATAAATATTAGGGGTCTGTGCAGTATTCAATCTTTTTGTCTTATAGAATGTATAAAGCCAAATTTTGTTGATATTTTTCGAATTCTATTACAGCTATTTTGTTATTTCATATTGCATTGTAAAAGGTATTTGATATTACTCTTCATACGTGCATATTCTACGTGCATATTTTGTTATCTACATGTAAATATTTCAGATGAAGGCTGGGTTTATCTATCGTAAAAAAAAGTTTTACAGCGAATGAAAAAGTACAAGAGGTAAGGCGTTTATATGCAAAATATTCTCCTAATTAAGGAGCACCAAGTGTAGCTTCACAAAGAACATCAAAGGTAAAACAGGTAGCTAATCAGAAGCAAATTGAAGTAAAAAAATTTTCACGACTTGCTGCAAACGTTTTCAATATGTTTTTAGTATATCCAGAAACTGCTGCATCTGTTAACTCGTGTTTTATTTGCAACAAATAACATTCAACTTTGAAACTATTCGTGATGCGAAAAAATTGATTCCTCCAGAAACGTGGTTTACTCAAAATTAATTTTTATTCAGGTAAAAGGACATCCCATGTTCTGGCCCGAATTATTCATCACTGTGAAGTTATGTTATAACATACCATGATCTGTGACAGAGAATGCTGAAAACTGCATAAGGGACACAAAGTGGAATGAAAATATCATTTGAAATCGAACTACTCTCAATTTTCAACTGATTTGATTCCGAAATTAGAGCGATGTTCTAACAATTTTACACCACATTTCTTCCTGAAATTAGATGACATTTTTTCTCCATTTTTCATTACAATATATTGGAAAACATCATGTGTGTGGATAAAATAGTAGGACTGTTGATTGTATCTGTTGTCTTGTCTGCGAGAAAGGACGTTTCATTTTGTCTGACACTGAACTTAACAGAAAATAAGTCACGTAATAGAAGAAAAATTCTGTTTTTCATACTGAACGAAATATGAAAAAGTATTTTTCATTTTGCAATATGAATTATACTCCTTTTCAATGGCGTTCGATCAATTCGGGGCGCTTTTTGTCGGAATTGTATTGACTAATTCTTTACGGAACCTCGTTTGGGCTTCAGACACGCAACGTTTTTACTAAACGTTTCTTATAAAAATGATATTTATTTGGCTGAATTTATGTCTGGTTCAATAGACATAAGTTCAAGAAAGTTCAGCATATTTTTGACTGGCGTGTATCTGAAGCACTTCCTGTTTGCATAACCTAATCCTATAATTTTTGGAGTTGTCGAGTTTTTTTTTTGGTCAAACCGAATAAACCAGTAAATCAACATACACAGTGTATCAGTATTATATACTTCAGCTATAAGAACTTCACATATATTCCCAGATTCTTACCTTTTCGTTTTGAAAAATTTATTGTTTTATTTTTGTTATGATCATAAAAATTGAATTTTTACTTCAACACATTGCCTAAATATTCTATTGTTCTTGCTCATTCAATTTTGTTTCATTTATCTTAATGATTGTATCCGCTACTGTCTTGATTTTCAGGGTCTCTCTTTCACCTAAAAGCATGAAGTTTGCATTTTGGAGAATGAGATATTATTACATAACTATCCATCAATTGCTGGAAGTTCTCTAATGATTCAATCTGACATATATTCTCAATATTTTTCTTACTATATAAATCATAGTATGATCAGCTAATAAACGTATAGAGCACTGTCTACTTGAGAAGCAATATCGTTCGTATATGAGGAGATAAACAATGGACCTAAGAGTGTTCCTTGAGGTAGCATCATCCGGATATTCGACACAATTTCACTGAACTCAAATCTTTGTGTTTCAGTATTCAAATGAGATCTGAGCAATTCATTTACTACTCCATAGATGCTAATTTCAGTAACTGTTTTTCCATAGTAATGATCTATATGAGTTGTGAGAATCTCTTTTAATATCCATTAACACTATATTTTAAAATCACTGAATTTACTTTATCCAAATTTGTGAAAATGAACATATCTAAATACTTTTTTTAGACATTTTTTTGATATGACGAAATAATCTAATATTAAGTAACGGCGCAATTCATCAATAAAGTTTCATGACTTGGTTGCTATACTCAAATTCGTTGGCAAAATGATTCAAAAAACGAATTGAGACCAACGTAGCCTCCAAAGATTTCCAACATTGACCTGCCTCACCTGAGAAACTTTCCATATAAATGGTTCAACCTGAGGAAACATAATCTGTTCGTAACGAAACCGACAGCAATTACTTCATTTCGTCTAGTTTCAGACACAATCAGTTATGAGATGACTCGTGAAAAAGGTACGATTATGTATGCTATGGAATCCATCCATAAATTTTTGTGACCTCGTATTCATGGAGCTCATTACGAAATGTCAACGCGTGTCCGCTCTTAAAAATTTATACACGGTTTTATGGTTCTGCTCCGATGAAATTGCGGATGCAGATTCACAAAACTGTGTGTATTCTATGATTTAATGTCAGGAATACTACCTTGCTACATAATTCACAATAAAAATTCGACGAATATGAAAAGTCTAATTTTCCGTGAATGAATATAATTCTATTTCATTTCTACTCTTCCTGAATTACTGGATAACTGCAATGGAAAGTGGTTTCAACAATGATGAATATTTTGTCCACCTATATTATCCGCCTGATGAAGGTATTGTATACCGAAACATGATCTGGAGCCATTAGGAATGGGACCATTTTTACGCTTAACAGACAAATTTCTGTTGTGCCCGAATGAAATGTCTACAAAGCTTCTACATACTCTTACTAATCTTGTCATGAGTAGAAATCTAGAACGCTAGGAAGAGTTTGTACTTGTTTTTTCCATAGAGGGAGCTCAAGTGATAAGTTCACGAACTAATGTTCTCCTCATTCAGAACCTGGGGGCGATTTGAAAGCCATCGATTCTTGATTGATTGCATAAATAAGACTGATGATTCATAATAATGATGAAACAATTATATCTTATTCAACAAGTTCAATGATTTTTCGAAGCACACTTAATACTCACCCTTGAAAGTGATATTCTATGAATATTTTTCAAAAAGCCGGAAATACATGATCTACTATTTGGGCTACACTTTATATCAGTGGAATTGTCAAAAAATTCCTATATTAACACGTTTGAAGTATTGAAAGTTATAAACCTGTCCGTTCTATATTTGAACGGCATGTTTCTAATTGCGTATAATTACTTGTCCCATCATTAATTATATGAGATATTTGCTTAATATAAGTCAACAATGTTCAGAATTTAGTCCATTTCCATAAAACAATGAATACAGTGACTCTGCTGACTGTACCAATAGCGTCTATTTGAATTGACTCTTCGCGCAACATTTAGTCGCATCATTGGTAGTATTTTCTTATCAGAAAACATTGAACTTTGCCTTGCAATATTGACACACAACGTTTATTAGTCCAATAGCAATGATTTGCTATGAACTATGATCTATTTCAACGCTATAATTGAATGCAGGTCGATAGGAGTTAAACGCAACCTTTTCATATTGTTAATTTCGATTCCATCGATTCCGTCCAGTTTCATTCCGAACTTTGCCTTTGTAGTCAATTTGACTTGTTTTTTTATATCTTTGACTTGTGCATAGCGAGTTACGCGACTTGAATTTGTACATCTAATAGTTTTTACATCTATAAATGATACATAATCATTTTCAAGAAAACTATGTATTCTTCTTCATAATCAATGAAGAATAATACATAATACGTGCAATGTAAGTAATGTGTATGTTAGTCTATTCAAACTTATCAAAATTTCATATTGAATTGAAGTTTTAATATTAGTCGTGATAGCTCTGAACTAACGAGATATATGATAAGATATAAATTTTTTTACATCCTCCTTTTGAGAATTGATAATTATTTCTTTATTATATTTTTAATCAAGTATTCTCAAATTTTCCAATTTTACACGCAATTTTCTAAATTTTTTCCCTGACAGTAACAAACACTACAATAATAATAGTGAAATCGGTCCAGCCGTTCACTCTACATTTTAGTTAGGAAACGTTCGTATGAGAAAAAGAAATGGGGTGTTTTCAGAATTTTTCCGGAAATTATTCGAATTTTTCTTGCCGTAAAAACCATCCTTGGACTTCAACGAACATTAAGAAAAAAAAGAATTGGCAAAATTGGTCCAGGCCTTGTTGAGTTATGCGCTCACCAACACATTTTGCGATTCATTTTTATATTATAGATATCCATTTCGTATGGGTAAGATTTTCTCTATTCGAATCGTAGTAGTCTAGTCTTATTCATGTAGGAATGATAATATTTTTTTGTATATTATTTGATACAATAATTAAAAATAATTTTTGCTGCAAATATGAGACATCGTTCCCAAGAAGCTAATTAAATTGATATTTCGAAGTCTCGAACGAAATATTACGAGCGAAATATCTCTGCCTGTTCAGCTGATGAACAATACTTCATGAGAACGAATGTCGAACACGGTTGGTTGTACTGTCGCCCAAACGTAATGAAAACATTAAAGTTATATTTATTGAGATAGACAGCACAGGTCCTAAGGTTTCCATGATAACAACTTGATTGATATTGCGCGAAATGGGATGGATCTCTAGGACGATCCACACTTAAGAGGAAAGCTAATATATACATAGATCTACAGACTAGGAATATCATCAATTCTAGAGAAGCGATGATGGTCAGAGACTAATGGAAGCAAATAGTCTTTTCGTTCATGGGGTTATAAATTCCCAGAATGGAAGAAGAGGTGGAGAGAGAGTATAAATTACAAACACTTGTCTGGATTCGTTTTGAAAAGATCCTTCACCAAATATATATTTCCACATTTCTACCCACTATCATGAGTTATATACCTCAGAACTGTGAAATATTTCATGGTCTGGGAAAAATCTGTTGAAAAATATTCGTTTTGATTAACAAGTTTAACATATCTACTCGAAGACAATGAAAGAATAATACTCCTGTTAAGTATTATTCTCAGCAATTTAAGATCTCTTTTGATAGCCAGATGTTTCACAAACCTGTTTTTCAACTATGTATCTCATTTAAAATTCGTACTAAACTTCCAAACAAAAACAGGTACATATATTGCATAGCTAAGGAAAATATTTCTGAACGAAAATTTCTTAAACAGCATTGGACACATTTTAGTAGGGAAAGTCTTAGAGTTCGCGTCACTGACATGGTGCGCGGTGTGATGTGCGCCTTAGATGGGTTAAATATTCTGCGTTCACGTCACCGACATGGTTATAGCATTGAATCTGTGGATATACAGCTGAATAATTGAACTTAGATGAATTTCAATCAAACATTTTCATTTTTTACTTAAGTAACCATGAGCCTATGGTAATTTTCAGAATACAATAAAAGTACGAAAAGTCTAAGTATTTTTCAAATTGTTGATCACAATGATGAAAGACTGAAAATAAGGTTGAGTGTCAACTAATTGAAATTTATTTGAATAGAAATTTTATCTATTAATAATATAATTGTATATTAATTGTTGTTTCGATTAAATTGTATTCATATCTTGTCATGATCTTGTACAGTCAGTAATATATTAGAATAAAAAGAAACCATATAAACAGCATACAGTTGTTGCTCGAAATATCAATAGAGGTGCAAGCCAGATGTTGATAATGCATAATCTCTGCTAGAAAAATCATATATGTATATTCACGTATAAGATTCACATGCATATATATTCACTTATTTACTTGTATGTGTGTAATATGTTGATGTATATGTATTTGCGGGTTTATGTCTATACGTATTACGGTTTGTGAGTTTTTAAAAACCGGTTTTTTGAAGGAAATTATGAAATTCCAAAATCCGTTTTTCAGTAGAAAATATCGGTTTTCAATGTATGCATAACACGTTGTAAAAATTTGAAAATGACGAATGTAGGCAAATGTACCAAATTTATGAAAACACTGTTTCAAGCGGTTTGGTTCTTGTAATCTTATCGGCCCGATATGATTACTTATGTTACGGCTCGTTTTTGTTTCTCACGCTTGTTTTTGAATACATCATTCGTTCTATTGTGAAATATTCCATTTTATTCTCAATTGCGGTAATTCTCCGAATATCCCCGACCCGGACTGGTAATTCATGGTTCACCAGCCGTCTTTTGACGGCTTTAAACTTATTGTAACAGACTTGAACGTTAAAAAAAAATTAATATGGTTATTATAAAAATATGAAAATATATTGTTTTTATTTATTCCAACCTTTTGCTGAATAACTCGTTTCATTATTATGAAAATATTTATATCCTTACAAGTGAAAATTATCCGTAAACATCGAATAATTGTTTTTTAATGTGATTTAATCCTGGTCAACTATTATTTCTTTCTTCTACCAAATTGCATAAAAACATTTTACTATCGATAAAATTGAACAGTAAAAAATTTCAGTAAAAAACTGTTTTTGATTACTCTAAATTTTCTGTTGGAATTTTTTGTTCGAATTGTAGAATATTCCATCAAAAAATTTTCTTCTAAGAATTCTAAACCGGTTGAAAATCGTTTTATGGAAAAATTTCGATTCGAAAACCGGTTTTCTAGAATGTCGTTTCTATAAACCTTAATACGTATGTATAAGTTTGGTCAGAATTCAAGTTTTCTTCATTCCTATAATTTTTTTTCGTGTTATTTATTCTCTAATTTATGTTATCAGTTGTAATTTCATATCACGAACTCCTCCTCTTAAAACTAACTTTCAAATTTGAAAGCACATAATTGAAAAATTTTTACTTCGAATTTTGTGTTTAGTATCTGTTGTCGTTCGTGTTTTGTAATTAGAATCTGTCCTGTGGAAAAGTGCGTGTCAAATGCATGAATAAATAAATTAATAAATATTTTCTATTGAACATAATGAAAACCAAATTTCCATACTAAAAGTTTCAAGTTTTCAATTCTATTGGCAGTCCCATTGAATGAATATATAATTCATTCAAATCACAACTACTATCAAATATTTTGATACCATTATAAAATAGATCACACATACTGAAGCTAAAAATTTTCAATATTTTCGCTGAGATCAAACAGATGCATCTGTATAAAAGAAGGTATGAAACTTTGCTTATTCCTTGAAAATGGCTTTGTGAATTGAAATGATTCTTGCCATGAGATTTTTCCATACAATAATATCAAAACGGTTGGGTATATTCCACTGATTGAATAAACTCTAATGTAAAATGGTGTATTAAAAATGCAGGAGAGAACTTCTCATTTTAATGAATATCTAAGATTATCTTGACTATAACTACTCGTTTTCATTTATAAGCTTAACTTTCTCGGAATTGGAAAATGTTTTTTATTGCGTTTTTGTTATTGCAGAAGAAATTAGACCAAAGCCGTTGTTGGTAATGAGAAGTGCGGTCTGCATTTGAAATTCTTCGTGGCTTGCATATCAATTGCCGAGCAAGCAGGGTTAATGATATTGCACATATTGTATGGTCATAAAACGGTTATTATGTATAATTACTGAATTTTAGTTTTATGTGAAACAAGTAAGTATACCTGATTTCGTGATATTATAAACATGAACGTTAAAATGAAATTGAAATAAAATAAAAATACAGATATAGTTTGAATATGAACCTCTGAGTTGTTATACTTACAATAAAACGCATCGAAATTCATATGAAGGTTTTTATGGATATAATGGAAATTCATTACCAATTTATATTCTATTTCAAACTTCAACTTCTATAGTGATTAATTTTGATACATAAAAATTATCTCTATGAAATTGTGATTCGCGGTTTTTTTTTCATTTTCAAAAGAGAATCGTGACATATTACACATTCTGAACAAAACTGGAGAAATATAGAATTATCCCAGACTCAAGTGTTCTGTATTTTAACATTTTTTCGTTGTCAAAATTTCAATTTTATCTGATATATGACTGTGCTAAATGGTGCATGCGCCGGTATGAAATATTTTTGATATTAGAAAGTAGTCGAATGAACTCCTTTAAAAACCAATTAAACTTTATCCGATTAATATTTAACCGATTATCAGAGAAATATTCACGTGGAATGAGTTTTCACTGCCCTGAGGCTGGATTGGTTCTTCTATCTTCATGTTACTCATTCTATTTCGCAAATATATATATATATATATATATATATATATATCACTTTTGGTTGATGGTCGTATATTATATATACGAGTATATATACTACTATATATATATATACATATATATATATATATATATATATATATATATATATATATATATATATATATATATATATATATATATATATATATATATATATATATATATATATATATATATATATATATATATATATATATATATATATATATATATATATATATATATATATATATATATACGTATATGTTATTTCAAAATTCGTTTTATTGCCTGTTTGATATAGTTATATTCATAATATTTTTAACGATAACAAGCTGTTTGTAACGCAGAAATCTTAATTCTTGTTGACGTTTTGCTGTTGATTACAACTTTGTCGAAACCAATGAATAATTGTATCATAATATTTTTATATTATATTTGATATTAATTTTATTTAATTAATTTTTTTATATTTATTTTATTTTTTTCATTCTCTAATATTTATCCCTTGAAGGATAATAGCCAGCTCTGCAATAATATTCTTCCGAATGATTCGTGCGAACTGCTATGATATGAGCACGATAACTTTTGAATTCATTTTCTTGTAGTCTATTTCTTCATGTTTTTAGTAGCTTCTTAATGGCAACCTCTAGAAAGGTAAAACCGAGTGTTTCTACTATCGCAACCTAGGTGGCATTAGCTCATCAAATTAGATGAAATTGTTCACAAATTAGAATTTTAAATTTAAGGTAGTATCTGAATTGATAAAGACATGTAAAGCTTTCGATGTCAACTGTATTCATGTTTCCGCTATTGACTCCTGAGATTTGTAATATATATATATATATATATATATATATATATATATATATATATATATATATATATATATATATATATATATATATATATATATATATATATATATATATATATATATATATATATATATATATATATATATATATATATATATATATATATATATATATATATATATATATATATATATATATCTTGAAATTGATTTATTGCCTGTTTGAGGTATTTATTTTGAAAGTTTTTAGCATTAACAGGCTTTTTTAATATGAAAAAGTTTATTTCTGTTGACGTTTCGTTGTTATATTACAACTTTGTCAAAACTAATGAATTAGTATATATATATATATTTCATATTTTCAGCAAGAATAGGCTATTTTCAATGCTAAAAGACTTTATTTTTCTTTTTCACTCTATTTTGACGTTTCGTTGTAGGTACATCACAAGTTTGTCAAAACTAATTTTAAAAGAAATTTGTATGCAAAAAACCTTTTATAAGGTTGAGATATAAAACGAAACGTCAACGAAAATAGAGCATTCAACATTGAAAATAGCCTGTTGTTGCTGAAAATAATCAAACAAGCAATATATTATTTTTGTATATATATATATATATATATATATATATATATATATATATATATATATATGTATATCTTATATATAAAATTCTCGTGTCACAGTTTTCGTTTCCATACTCCTCCGAAACGGCTTGAGCGATTCTCATAAAATTTTGTGAGCGTATTGAGTAGGTCTGAGAATCGGCCAACATCTATTTTTCATCCCCCTAAATGTTAGGGGTAGTCCACCCCTGAATTTTGTTTTTTATTTTTTAGACAAAATTTTCAGTTTTTATTTTTTTAACAAGTCGCAAGGCCAATCGCTTAGTGTTTGCGGGATAAATTTAGAAAATCATTGTTTTTCACATGGGCAGTTATACGTTGCGTGTTCACGAGTTGGGAAACCATCCAATTTGTTTGTGTTAACGTCAGACCAAAAAACAAAAAATGTGGTTACTTCAATGAAACGGATAATTTGCGGACACGGATATAATTCAGTATTTACTTTTGATTCACTTTCATTTACTTAGAGACGTTCAACTAAATAACACTTCATTTTTGTAATCGAAATGAATTCATTACTGTTGAGAAACGAAATAAAATTTTTCCTTTTCAAATATAAAACTTTTAATCACCAAACGAAATGTTACATAAAACGAAGCCATCTGGTGGCGAAACGGAGTTCGCCGGGTCTGCTAGTATATATATATATATATATATATATATGTGTGTGTATATCACGTGCAAGCCTAGCAGTGGAGACTTCCTTTACAGGAGTGTTCTTTTACTGTTGATTCCATCTCCAGGTTCGTACACCTTGAACTTGGCTTCGCCGTTCTGAGGAGAGCCGATAACCTCGAAACACGTGTCAACGACTGCTTCCAATTGAAATGCGGGCTATACCGAAAATTATGTTTTTATCATTTGTACTTTTCACCGCAAGAAAAATTTTCATTCGTTGTTATACATACATATATATATATATATATATATATATATATATATATATATATATATATATATATATATTGTTTTTAATTTTCAATGTTTTTAGCAATAACAGGCTTATTTCAATGTTACAAGTTTATATGTTGTATATTACAACTTTTGACAAAGTTGTGATATACAACGAAACGTCAACGAAAATAAAGTTTTTAACACTAATATAAGCCTGTTATTGATGAAAACATTGAAAATAAACTTATGTTTCATTACTCGGGAGAGTGCTAAAACATATAAAATCAAATTGGGAGTTTTATTGTTCAAGCGTTACGCCTTTGAAAATAATTGAAAAATTTCCCAGTATTAAATGATTTGGTACCTCTATAGACTCAATGTATTTCAATCTGTTATAGTGACTCTGTTTTTTATTAATGAATAAAAACACCGAATTTCTGGAAAATGTACTTCCGAAAGCATCTTCATGCGAATTAGAACGGAATAGATCTAATCTCGAATATTCCTTATGAAACTCCTCGATTTGATTATCAAAATTTGTATACTTATATACATACGTACTGTTTACATTTTTGTTTTCAAACTGCAAAAGATACCACTATCACTTATTCGTTCTCATGTGATATTGATTTATACACGATTTCACTATGGACGTTTCGTACTGCCAAAGAAAATCCGCATGAAGCCAGAAAGAACGTACGCGAAAAAGACAAAAAGGCTGGGTATACCACCTCGAAATGAAAGCACTTCGAAAATGGTTTTGCGGGATCGCAGGATAGTCGTGCATTCTTTGAGTCGTTGCCAAATACGTTGTAGACCATTTCGTTCTATTACTTCGAAGTAACGAAGGGTTGTGAGAAACTTACAAGTGATCCTGTCGTTTGAAGGCCTTCCCGCACATGGTGCACACGTATTTACGTTCATCGCTGTGGGTTAGCTTGTGTTTCGCCAAGGCTGATGCATTTCCGAAAGTTTTGGCACAAATCTGAAAACAATAATATTATATTAGTTTATCTCTTGAATATTTTCTATTCAGAGGAAATGTAGAGGAGATATCTGAATATTTTGATAATAATCAGCTGCTTCCTCGGATTTATTGAGTTAAATTTATTGCTAAAGATTTATTTATTTATTTATTCACTTTATTTTATTTAACATACACTGTTTTACAGGACAGGTCCTAATTAGAAAACAGGATCGACAACATACACTAAAAATTTTTCTTACTTTTTGGTATGAAATTGGTAGGTATTTTTGGGGACTGGGTTCGGATACGTCGTAAAAAAAGTCAATGTTGCTAGGTTGCCATAGAATAAATGAATTTCGTGAGCCTTGGTGTGGACTGTTAAGTCGTATTACCGACCAAAGTTCAATTCTTGAATAAATACTTCTCCAATTTCTTCTTTTTTCGTAACAGAGTGTGTTTTCGAATTATGTCAATTATATTTGAAAAAATAATTAAATGAATACCTCTAGCCCTACTTTGTACCTTACTTGATAATTCCTGGGGGTCGTTTTATTTCTGGGGGTTATTTCATTTTCAAAATCTTTAAGAGTTAACTTCAATTTATTGAATTAATCAATGCAATTAGTATATTTATGATAATACACACATTCACGTTTGTGTTTTGCATTTAAGTCTTTTTTATTCCTTTAATTATATTTCACTTTATCAGAACTCATATCACAAACTCTTTCTTTCAAACTTGAACTTCAAATTTTGAAAGTACAAAATGGTAGTACTTCTGTACTACCAATTCTTCTTTTTCAACATACAACGGCTCACTCAGCGGACAGTTTTGAACTGTCCTATAATAGAGGAGTACATATTACAAATATTAATTATCTAATTATCTGTGAGAAAAGTTTTCAGTATATGTTGTCTATACTAAAAATTTTTATTACAGGTAATTAGATAATTAATATTTGTAATATGTGCTCCCCTATTATAGGACAGTTTTAAACTGTCTGTTGAGTTGAGTTGAGTTGAGTATACTAAAAACTTTTATTACAGGTAATTAGATAATTAATATTTGTAATATGTGCTCCCCTATAATAGGACAGTTTTAAACTGTCTGTTGAGTTGAGTTGAGTTGAGTAGAGTATACTAAAAACTTTTATTACAGGTAATTAGATAATTAATATTTGTAATATGTGCTCCCCTATTATAGGACGGTTTTAAACTGTCTGTTGAGTTGAGTTGAGTTGAGTAGAGTATACTAAAAACTTTTATTACAGGTAATTAGATAATTAATATTTGTAATATGTGCTCCCCTATTATAGGACGGTTTTAAACTGTCTGTTGAGTTGAGTTGAGTTGAGTAGAGTATACTAAAAACTTTTATTACAGGTAATTAGATAATTAATATTTGTAATATGTGCTCCCCTATTATAGGACGGTTTTAAACTGTCTGTTGAGTGAGTCCTTGTATGCAAAAAAAAGCAAAATTGGTAGTAAAAGAGTACTACTATTTTGTTCTTTCAAATTTTAAAGTTCAATCTCGAAAGAAAGAGTTTGTGATATGAAATCTGATAAAACGAAATATAATTACAGGAGTAAAAAAGACTTAAATGCTGACCAAACTTATACATACATATAAAGAGAAAGACACACATATATGTGTGTGTATTATCATAAATATACAAATTACTTTGATTAATTCAATCAATTGAAGTTAAATCTTAAAGATTTTGAAAATAAAATAACATCCCCAGGAATTATCAAGTAAGGTACAAAGTAGGGCTTGAGGTATTTATTCAATTATTATTTCAAATCTAGTTGACAAAATTCGAAAACACACTCTTACTTAGTCGTATTCCATTTTATCAGGAAAACATTCTTCAGTCTGTTAATCAGTAATCAGCTAATCAGAATTCTCACGCCGCTTATTCGCAAAATACGTCTCATCAGAGTACGACGTCCCTAGGTCAACGTCGGCACGCCCCAGGACAGTAATTTTATGGTAATTTTCCGAAAACATCGTCAGGTAGAAATATAATTCTGTTGAAATAGCTCAAGTGGTCTTATTCATTCTATATCATACACTGTTTCACATTCAAACTTTATCAACTTTATTGAGAATATTTCGTTGTAAATTTTTCAGATTAATTTGAGGTTGTTTGAATAGGTTTTCGATATCATGCTTCTCAGTCCCACTGTGAGGGTTGCTCTTGTCTCAAATCGCGTTTTTCTTCATTTAAAGGGGACATATTCACCTATTGAATATTCTGAGATCAAAATACACTTACCCATGTTTACACGCTGTTAAGGAATTGATCTCAAAATTTTGCAGTTACATATTACCTACGTTTACAGAAAATTGAATAAACCAGGTCATCATTTTGCACTCTCACATTATCAAGAAATTGGGCAAGCGAAGTGTAATTTCTATTCGGAAATATGCTCTAATGAAAGAATAATAATAATGAAAATAGTAGTAACGATGGTTTACAGAATACGTGAGCAAAACGTTATTATTGGTTTTACAAGGCAATGAAATAACTAGATTATATCTATAAACATTTTATGAGAACTCACGAAAATGGAGAAATAAAACTAGGATACGAAAAACGCAGTGAATAAACTGCGGAGATGTGAAAATTTAATTGAGTACAATTAATTTATAATTGGTTTCCTAGTCAGTTTCGTCCAAAATTTAAATGTTATTTTGCAAGAATGCAGTACTCTGAATTCAGACACGAATTAAAAGGATTGGGTCAGATTTAAAATGGAGTTATTGAATCCATTATTATAGAAGATTCCAACATATAATTATATATATCATAATAACGTTGTTATATATATATATATATATATATATATATATATATATATATATATATATATATATATATATATATATATATATATAATACTTATAACGAATAGTGGGAAACATAAAAATCAATATTCTCCGTGCTTTAATTCTTCGATTATTAGAGATATTTGTTGCAAAGCGTAATGTCATTTACTGTTTAGAAAAACAGGCAACCATATTGGATTGAGCGAGAGCCAAAATAAAAACTGATATTTCTCGATTGCACAGCGATTACGTTAAATCTTTAATTCAATCTAATATAAATGAATAAAAACTTAAATTCAAACACTTGAACTTATGATTCACACTTTATTGACTGCACAGAATGACGCGTTTTGTCTTTACAGAAGACTTCTTCAGATGCAAACAAAATAATCTGTTTGCATCTGCATTTCACATTGCAGCATATCACATTATACACATATTAGTCACGTATATGCATATCAGGCACTTAAGAAAAGTATATAAATATCTATTTGTGTCTTTTTTATATATTATACTATCCTAAAAACATTTATTCGAAAGATATTCAGTCCCAAACTGAATCCCCTCTAAAAATTACATGCATTGATGAATACCGATACTTAACTTTTGTAAAAAATACGCGCAACAAGAAACAAGTAAAACTATCATGTCTTCCTCCAACATCGGCATCTGCTATTCAACACTTTTATCGAGTAGATCATCCAATTCAAACATAGCTAGGCAATCAACTGAACCCACAAGACTGGGGTTGGAAATTGATAGATAATAATCTGGAACCGCTTAAATCTTTACTCTCAAAAAACCTGCTGTAAATTGCTCCAAACACTGATCCAAGAAAATTCCTCAACACTATTTTTTGCAATTGAAAAAAATGTTGTAGTGCCGAATGTGGATGTAAAAAAGTTGGGTTGCTTTGTTCTCCAGCGTGTACCAACTGCCAAGGTCAGTCTTGCTCAAATGTCCAGTTGAGTACAATTCCTGTGATTTTAATGAAGAGACCAATTACTCGGTCACATATGAACAACTTATGAACATCCAGCAAGAGGAAGAGAAAGGAGAATAAATCGAAAAAGAAATGACCTTTGAAATAGACTTTCAAAAGTATGAATATGATTTAAATATCTAAAAAAATCAAAACAATAGTTAACCCAATATTCAATAGCATATCAATAATAAGGGAATATCTAGAACTAGACGGGTATGATTCCCTTAAATTTTCCTAAAATTGTCATGACAGTTAGAGGAGTAGGCCTACAGTAGAAAGCACGTTAAAAAAACTCGCCGAGTACAATACCTCACAGGTATGTACATATGTAATGTGACTCTTAGAATCGCGATATCTCACGAATTGTAACTCTTATAGAAAAAATCATGAGAACCATTTTTCTAGAGAATTTTAAGTTCTACCACTTTGGTTTGAGGTTTTGATTGAGAAAGCTTATCGTTTTCGAGAAAATCTAAAAACCACAAATTTTGACGTTCGACCCCAAATTACTTTTGTAGCATAGATAGGATCGATGGGGCTTTCTAAAACTTCATTTGTAATGGTAACCTCCAGCTCTATACCAATATTTTGTTTTCCGGGTATTTTTGTTATTTCAAATGTCTATTTTGATCGGACTATAATCTGTACCGAAATTATAAATGTAATGACAGAAATTATAATTTCAATGAAAAATTCCGAAATTTGAATTTTTCATTGAAATGTGAAATAAACACTGCTTTCTAATAATTTGAAGTTCTCTCTTTTCACAGACCCCATGACAACTGCATTTTTCCGTTTTCATTTGCCCGGCTCATCAAAATATTCAGTAAATTTCAACGGCGACCAAATGCAAATCCACGATCAGAAAGAGAAATAAGCAAGTCAGACAGAATAAAAACCTTCGTATTCGAATTCCTGTTTATTTTATACAAGAATTTTCTACATTGTTCTCCTCTGTCTGCCCCGCATAGCACGGAAGAATATCTACGAATTTAATATTGAAGCCAAATCAAAATTCTTTTGTTTATTGTGCGCGGGTAAAACCTGCCGGATCCTTATTTACATTGTTCGGCATGTTTGTTTCCTCTTTATTATCGATGTAATAAAATACCAATGGACTTTCGAGGAAGCAAGCGACCGACTGTCTGAAGGATCTGTTGTCGTTGGACCGCTAGTTAAGGCTCGAGTGTCCACTCTGGAATTACATTGGCGATATTGTACAGTTTGTACAGAGCCACAAAGGAAACATACAGAGTAATGAACCACTTGTAACTGTGGAATGGCAATGCTATTGCAATATTCTTCACGGAGTACGAATTCATTCATGAAAAATTGGCGATTTATTCAGTTGAAGAATGAGGTTTTTGTCGTTACTATATATTACTATTTATTTACTTACATTACTTCTGATGAAGGATGCAGTGAGTTGATTATGGAATGAATCTATTCTTCATTCATTAATTATGAATGACGAATGTTCTCAATTTTCTGTAATGCTCTTCTTGCTATATTACTATGAGAGTTATTTATTACCCCGTTTTTGAAATGGTGTTAAACATTTTATCGACTAGAGTACTTTCGAGCTTTGATGCGATAATTATGAAAACACTTTTTTGAAATCGTTCAACAGAATTGTGGATGTTTTCTACATTATCAAGTTTTTCACTGGACTGTATTGAAAGTTTATCTTCTGTTATTTGGAGTGAACGTGAGAAGTTTATCCACTGGATTACTTTCCGAGAATTGACATGATAAATGTCTCAATTTTCAAAATAACTCATTTTAAAACGTTGCAACAGAATGAGGCTGTTTTTCACATTGTCGTTGGTAAGTTTTTCACTGAACTGTATATTGAAAGTTTATCTTCTGTTATTTGGAGTGAACGTGAAAAGTTTATCCACTGGATTACTTTCCGCGAATTGACATGATAAATGTCTCAATTTTCAAAAAAATTCATTTCAAAACCTTGCAACAGAATGTTGCTGTTTTTCACATTGTCGTTGGTAAGTTTTTCACTGAACTGTATATTGAAAGTTTATCTTCTGTTATTTGGAGTGAACGTGAAAAGTTTATCCACTGGATTACTTTCCGAGAATTGACATGATAAATGTCTCAATTTTCAAAATAACTCATTTTAAAACCGTGCAACGTGTTTTTCACATTGTCGTTGGTGAGTTTTTCACTGAACTGTATATAGAAAGTTTATCTTCTGTTATTTGGAGTGAACGTGAAAAGTTTATCCACTGGATTACTTTCCGCGAATTGACATGATAAATGTCTCAATTTTCAAAAAAATTCATTTCAAAACCTTGCAACAGAATGTGGCTGTTTTTCACATTGTCGTTGGTAAGTTTTTCACTGAACTGTATATTGAAAGTTTATCTTCTATTATTTGGAGTGAACGTGAAAAGTTTATCCACTGGATTACTTTCCGAGAATTGACATGATAAATGTCTCAATTTTCAAAATAACTCATTTTAAAACCGTGCAACAAATGAGGCTGTTTTTCACATTGTCGTTGGTGAGTTTTTCACTGAACTGTATATAGAAAGTTTATCTTCTGTTATTTGGAGTGAACGTGAAAAGTTTATCCACTGGATTACTTTCCGAGAATTGACATGATAAATGTCTCAATTTTCAAAATAACTCATTTTAAAACCGTGCAACAAATGAGGCTGTTTTTCACATTGTCGTTGGTAAGTTTTTCACTGAACTGTATATAGAAAGTTTATCTTCTGTTATTTGGAGTGAACGTGAAAAGTTTATCGACTGGTTCAATTCCCGAGAATTGACATGATAATTGTCCCCAATTTTCAAAAAACTCATTTCAAAACCGTGCAACAGAATGTGGCTTCTTTTCACATTGTCGTTCGTAAGTTTTTCACTGAACTGTATTGAAAGATTATGTTATGTTATTAGGAGTGAATGTGAAAATATTATCTACTGGATTTCTTTTCCAGAATTGACATGATAAATGTCCCCAATTATCGAAAAACTCATTTCAACAGAATTGTGGATGTTCTTTGCATTGCACTGCCATTGATGAACAAATTGTGGAAAGTACAGCTTCGAATTTTAAAAAACAAGCCGCGTATATGGATAAACGTGCAGAAAGCATTAAACATGTTAATTAGAAGTTTTTTATTTAGCATATTAATTCTAATGAAGGCACGAATAGACTTGTCGAATATTCATTAATTTGTAACTGTATAACGATGCGAAAAACAACCTAATAGAATGATCGGAAAGTTTCTGCGACAGCTCGTTGATAGAATTATAAACAAATATGGATGTCAAAAAAAAAATAGTTACATATTTCAGTTTTGAAAGCGATGTTGAAAGTTGAAACGAATATAAAAAGAATAAATCAATTGACTGAAAGTACTAATTAAGTGAATATTTGAACCATTAAAGCAAATTTCTTGGTCCGCTAAATACAAATATTACTATGTATTAATTCATGACGACCTTCTTCAATAAAGGCAAAGAAAGTGAAAGTGTGGTCAAAATGTTTTTTACAATGTAGAGTCTCCTTTTAAACAAGAGAAGATCAAGTTACTCATGTTATGCTATAATAAATGCAGAAATAGAGATAATGGACGGTTTCTCTGTAAACCTATAATAAGGAGCTACATAAATAAATGTATTATCAAAATATAGACGTATCTAATGTTAGGATTCATGATTTTTTTTGATTTTAAGTGAATCGTCTTTTAATTTTTCTGATTATTCGTATAATATTCACATGAGTAATTGTGGATTAAGATTATTCTCCAGAATGATATATGTAAGGCATAACTATATTCTTTGAATCTTTAAGTTTTCAATCAGAGTGAAACTTTTTTTGCCTTGGAGATAAGATAACGTTACTAATATTCATGTTGTTTTGGAATACAAGGCACTAAAAATAAAGGGAGTAATATGTATCTCTCGAAACTATCATATAATCAAAGAGTAAATACTAAGAATATATTTTTTCAAAGAGAAATTCTCAATGTTTCTTCGATCGGAAAAATGTACCAACTGGCAAATATGCTTCATTATATGCACATTGAATATCAACTAGATGATGTTAACTTTCTGTGTAATAATTATTCATTATTAATAGTTTCGGGATATAAATTCATGGCGTAACGCGAGTCATTAACAACAACAATGACTGGCACGGCCTACTTCATGTTTTAGTGTCATCGATATATACTGGCATTGTTAGGGCAGAATTTTCATTTGTTGGAAACCATAATTGGGACGGGGTTATTAAATTTCAAACCATTTACCGATAATGGAACGATGAGTAGATGATGTAGTAAATCCTAAAATTTATGAACAAACATGGCAAAAATGCTGATCGAAAATAGCAGAGTAGTTACGGCCTGTCAATCCGGTTGATTGCATTTTCGCCAGACCATTCGCGAAATAATTACACTCATGTAGAATAACTGGAATATTCAGGGCAGTATTAAACTATCGCGCCGTTCAATATTAACCTACACATTCCGAATGGAAAATTCGAAAAATATTTTTTAATTTAGATGACCGCGAATCGCACAATATTAATATTTGAATGAATATCGAGAAAATTGAGCGATGAATGTTTGATAAACTCGGTAGACCAGTTCAATTTAACTGAAATTATTTCTACAGAGTAGAATAATTAGAATTTTTAAATCATTGGAATTTTCTATTCAGATTCTTCATCTATATCGAGTGCTTTACAGCTGACTCTAAAAAGTTCAAATCCATTATTTTTAAAAAAATGTTTGAATGCAATGGCATGGCCGACTTCAAGCATGCCATGAAGTTCTGCGGTGTTGCCAAAATCGAGTCGGTGGTCTACTCTCCTTTCGCTTGTTCCCAAAGTTTCAAGCATTATTTCAACTCATTATTTTTTGTGTTTTCCGAACGGATAGAAACTATTATTGGTATTCATATCATATTGAATATTATATTGGGTATAATTCCTGCAACAAAAAAATGTGAAACATTAGCAAGAAAACAAGGATGTTTTCGATAAAACTCCACTTCGTCAAAAATACTTCTATTAGTCAGTAGGACTTATTCACATAAAAATTGCAGATATTGCGAAATAACACAGATATTTAGGATATCTTTTTGTGGGAAAATTGAAGTTATCCTCCACTAAATCATCGGCACAGGGAAAAAGAGTGCACAGCATGAAAGACATAGTTACGGCATTAGATGGGTTTCTTTTTTCTTTGGAAGTATTTAGTTTATTTCATCGATTAAAATTCGCAGATAATATGAATTTAAGCAAGTATTCTTTTTTTCTGAGAAGTCTTCTAGCATACCACAACTAATTTTAATCGATGCCCCATTTAACATAAGCTTTTCTTGATTAAGTATGTGAAAGATTGATGAACACTGTCTGAAATATCTTTGTATCTTCTCAAAAAAAAATTCATTTCAGACCACCCATCCAATTTCAAGTCAATAGGTAAAATCCATTTTAAATATTCAGCATCAATAGTTTACACGTTTCGTCAAAAGAAAGTTACATTCAATCTTTTAGAAATTCTATTCCGATATTTCGGATGTAATTTCTTCCTTATATTTCCCAAGATACTCAATAATGTGAGCTATCTTTGACCAGTATCAAGGAGCCACCATTTTTATGTTTGGTTCTGCAGGAGTGATCAGCAATGGTATAGTTAGTTACCATAATATTTGGGAAAATCATGCTTTCTTTATCAGTAAACCAATGTTCAGTTATACATACAATGTCAGGACATATTTCATTCAGGGTTATATTAAATGTGTCCAGTTTGTTAAGCAGACATTGTGCATTTAGATTTTTTACTTTGATATGTGTTGTTATTACATTTGGATGGCGATTGGTTAATTTCCTTTGGAAATTTGTATTTGCTAATGAGTTATTTACCTGATTGTTCTTATAGTTGAATTTAAACCTTGCAAAGGCAACTCCTGAATTCCAAAACGTGCATTCATTAACGTGGTCTCTATGTTCAATATCCAGACCAATTTGGAATCATTCGTTATCTTCCATTTTGTGAAATGTGCTTATTTTTTTCACCATAGGGGTCTCCTGTGGAGATAGTTCCAATTTTTCATTTATATATGATTTGACTATCTCTTCAGTTGCTCCAGTTTTGATTCTAGAGAGGAAGAGCCATACTTTTTTGTTTCCATTATTTCTGCCTTGGAATGCAGTATTTATCTCATTATTTGCTGTTGTTTGCGCTGTGCCAATCGTTCTTATTCGTCTCGAAACTACTTTTCGCCATGGCACTTCCATACTGTTTGTTTCTTCCTTGTTTTTGTCCAGTTTCAGATTGTTTGTTTGTTTATATTCGACGACCGCTGGCAGTTTTTTGGGTTTATTTATATCTTTGACGTTGATATTACCTTGACTTTGAGACGGTTTCGTCGGTATCGCTTTCGATGGTTGTAGTTCAGATGACTTGTTATCTAGGTGCTTAATTTGTATCGGTACTGTGTTTATATTTTTTTGTACAGCTTGATTGTAGAAAATTTTTTTTATCACTTTTCTGTTCTAGGAAACTAACCTTATTATTTAATAATTTATTATTTTCTCGTAATAGTCGATTATTTCATTGGCATTCTTCCAATAATTTCTTCAGGTATTCATTCTCGATATTTATAATTTTATACTGTATGATCAATTCTTCATATGGCATATGAAGAAATATGATATATGCCTGCTATAGCGGCATCTTTTCAATTTGAAGATGTTTACATATCGCATCTTTACGGCATGCGGTCTGACCCAGACAGGATGGATGGAAATTCGTCAAGCATTTTCCACACGGAACTTTGTCGACCACATTTTTCTCACAATGGGCACATTTAAATCGAATTTTCTTCACACATTTATCGAGCCGCAACTCAACCTCATTTTCACTTGTCGCCATCTTTAATCCTTAATTGTACAACAACTTTTTTTCCATTTAAAATTACTGTTACTAACATGTCTTCTTTCTTTGTAATTTGGTTAGTTATGGTTATTACCTCTTCACTTAAGTTAACAAGGTTAAAATGAATAATTCATAATTCAATATTCTGTTAGCATCTGAAGAATTCGTTTGTAAGGACGAAACGCGTCATGATATGTAGTCAATAAAGTGTGAATCATGAGTTCAAGTGTTTGAAATGAAGTTTATATTCAATTGAATATTTTTGCTTTCAATTGTGAATTGTGAGCCAAATGTCCGTTCGAAAACGACGTTGAACATAGTTTAATATATCGAATGGAAAACACTTGGCTAAATTTCACAAAATTTGAGTTTGTTGACAGTTGTTTACGTTTCAAACTTCATCTCATCATTTTCAAACTTCGAACTTCGTTATAACAAATAGAACCTTGTCGATTGTTAAGAGGGTAATTATCGAAAAATGTTTGAAAAGCAAATACTTGGAGAAAATTTGGATTACGGAGTATTTGGGCTCCCCACATTCTTTAAAATTTAACTCTTTATTGAACAATTTTATCGAAAAATAAGACACTCATGCACTACATCATGATGTTAGGTACTTATATGTTATATATGCACTAATAGGTACGTATCTTGTATATATCATATATTCACATATGAAACATATACATATATATGTATCTACTATATTTTTTGTAAGTCCTCCACTGAATTTGTAACGTTTCATCCGTCAGTAGAACAGGATGAAAGCCGAAACTGTAGAGATAATATTTTGCAGGTTGAAAGATCAGAATCATTAGAAGTTTAGGATCCTGAGGTGCTAGAACTAACAATATTGATATTTCATGAGGACAATTGGATTACGAATGACAAAATACTGAATTATTACTGTATTAATTCATCATTTGATAAAGAAAAAATTATGAGAAAATTCTAAATATTGTTTCATTATGGATATTAATTTTCTCCAAGTATCGGCCTTATCAATCATCAATTTATTTTAATATACATATGTATTTAATATTTATTTCAATAATCTATTAAATTACGTATATTACCTTGATGTTGAAGGTTTATTGTTCGCAGATGACTTTAAGATTTTTCATTATGTGTCCAGCATTGGTGACGAACGCATTGCCAGAAACTTGCGTAATATTGTAAATTGGTGTGATTTCAACAAATTAACTCTCAACATCTCCAAATGTAATGTAATGTCGTTCTCCACAAAATATAATTTGATAAATTTCAACTATGAAATTGGTGATAATATTTTGGGGAGACATAATACATTTATTAACCTTGGCGTAACCTTTGATTCTCAACTAACTTTCGTGCCACATATCAATGCTACAGTACGATGCCTGTACAGTATATGGTTTCATTATTCGTGTTGAAAAAGAATTTAGCAATATATCAACTCTGAAAACATTGTATTGGGCTTTCGTAAGATCTAAACTCGAATACGGATCAACAGTCTGGAATCCTGGTTATCAGTTACACATTCATCAACTGGAGTCTATACAACGAAAGTTCCTGAAATTTTTGAGCTTCAGAATTGATGGAATATATCCACCTATAGGCATACAACATGAAACGCTTACAAGTCGTCATAATGTGGACGCACTCAGTGCGCGAAGGAAATGCCATGCAATAATCTTCTTGCATAAAATACAAAACAATAAAGTGAAATGTCAAGAATTATTGCAAAAGCTTAATTTTATTGTTCCAAAAGTTTCTTCCAGAAGCGCATTCACGTTCTAACTTCCACCAGCTAGAACGAGTGTTCTAAAATTTTCTCCATTGCACACGATGTGTGAACAATGTAGTATTTTGGGAGCTAAGGTGGATATTTTCAACTGTTCTGTTACTGATATTAAGGCAGGTTTCCCTGATATACATAATCTCTGAGAGAACAATCATTTATATGTATTCACGAACAGAATTCATATTCACTCATATAATTATGTGTGTATAAGTGTTAATATGTGAATGTATATGTATTTGTGTGTTCAAATTTATATGTATGTATAAGTTTGGTCAGCATTTAAGTTTTTTTTTATTCCTTTGATTATTATATTTCATTTTATCAGTTGTGATTTATATCACAAACTCTTCCATTTAAAATTGATTTAAAATTTAAAAGTACAAAATTTAATCTTTTGTACTACCAATTTTGTTTCTTGTATCTGTTGTATTTACTGTTTTGTAATTAGGAACTGTCCTGTAAAACAGTGTATGTTAAATGAATAAATGAATAAATATTACTAGATATATTACTACATATAACAATTCCATATAAACAAAAGAAGCAACTGTAAATCAATATAGTAGTTTTATATAGATGTTCACAGCAGATCAGCAATGAACAGAAAATAATGATTATAATTTTTTTTTGAAAATTACTTTTGCGTTGTAACATAGATTCCATTTCCCGAAAACGAAACAATATCCTATACATTTTTCCTATAAACGTTCAACATATCAAATCAGAACAAAAACCTTTGTGTGGTTTGGAGCCACTGGATTTATTTACGAATGGCATTAAAATTATTTGTGCGGCATTCGGTTGAAGATATTTCAAATATCTACTCATTATATATATAGTGCAGTATGTCCCCACTTTTATGCTGCATTTTCTATAGTGCTCTAGCGTTTTAACACTGAATGCATTCTCGATGAAGTTTGGGTGAGTGGTGCCAGTTTGGTGAAATTCATTATTGAAATCCCGAATTTCATTGATATTAAACATCGAAAATGAATGAATGTTCTTCTACATGGAATCTTCCGGAATTATACTCATCCCTTTTGGATGTCGCGAAGTGAAATAAAAACATGAAAACCTACCAATTATGTTTCTGGTTTTCTTTGAAAGTGTGAATGTGTCAAAATCAAAAGATCTGAATATAAAATGATTCCATTTAAATCACTTTTCATAAGAAATAATTTCTCTATTTCTAGAGAGAGTAGTTTAAGAGTATCAATTTCACATATTTAGTGGGGTTATGATATATAGAGTTTAAATGCCTACTGAAATACACTCAGATATGGTGGGAAACGAAACCAACAGTTTCTTAATTTATCAACAAAAATTGAGATGATAAACTCTAACAGACCTTGATATGGAAGAAATTATTTCGAGTTGAAGTCTGCTTTCATTAAAAAATGATTCGTAGAACGAAAACTTCATGAAACTTCAATGAATTGAGGAACATGGAGATTTCACAGTTGCAAAAAGTTCATTTGAACATGCTTTATATTACTCAGAAGAGTCGTCCTAGAAGTATTTGAAGAAATTCGACTTACTAAGCAACTAACCTGACACTTCTGCGGACCCTGTCGGTTTGGTGAAGCAGCTTTAGGTCTTTGTCTTTTAACAGCTAACTTAACTACGTCCGGCGTCGTGCTACCAATCTTCTTATCATCGGTGGTTGTTGAAACTGAAATGAAAAGGAGACTATTGAACATTTGGACTGCGTCAGTTGAATTGAATATTTCAAATTTCATTGACATGAGTAGTAATGTAGAATATACAAATGAGAACGGTTATGAGGCCCATAATGAAAAAAAAACATTGAAAATTACCTTATGATTATAAGAAACCACAAATTAGTTTTCAAATGTTTAACATACCCGTATGTCAAACTATTGAAGATCTACTATTGAACTATTGAAGTCTAAGAGCCCGTATAGACCTGCCCTTCACCCAGCTAATAACTAGGTGAAACCTATTTTTCATCAAATATTAGTGATGTTATAAACAGCCCAATGATAGCTTTTCTATTTTGAAGTGTTAGTCTATTAGTGCAAGGCTATTTTTAATTGAATTATTTTCACTAAATTTTTTTCATCAGCTCCAGTCTTTGAATAACCAACTGAATTCAGTCCCAACAGATGATTTCCAACATAGGGAATGTGCTGTGATAGGTTTGCCTACTAATTTCTGTTCATAGCTACCTGACAAGTAGGTTTGAACAGGATTGAGTTAATTTTACCGATATTCGACTATTCACTAAAAATTGGTATCGAAAGAAAAATGATTTAATAACAAAAATAACAGCGTGAGATTGTCTGTGAAAAACTGTTCATGATATACAATCGCTTCAAAGTTTCAAAATCGGAGATATGAAATATATGCGAGAGAGGAAGTTGTTCATTCGAAGTCGATGAGATGAAACAGGACACAACATAGCAGCTGAGTGAAACCAGTCAATATATATATATATATATATATATATATATATATATATATATATATATATATATATATATATATATATATATAGATTCAAAAATTATTCAACAGTAGTAAACTGATACTGAGACTCTCAATCGAAATATTTCAAATAAAACTCTCAGGGAGCTTTGTACACAAATGTTGTCAACGAGAACGAACCTATCACTTTGGGAGTGAATATTAAGAGCGTTTCAAAAATTCATCGATCTTGTTGAATGATAATAGGCAGCAATTGTTTAATCATGCTTATGAATCATGAGTTCATATTCAATTTATCAATTAAGAATCGGTGACTTTCAAAACGAATATAGGTCCTATAACATCTTGAACCATCTATGAACCATCGATACCATCTTGGGAGAGTTGATACGTCTCTTCTCCGATAGAGGGAGCCTTTGTGAATATTCCACTAGAAAAAAGTCCCCTCTATTTGGTATAGGCCCTATGTTCCTTTTGAAAATTAAATATATATATATATATATATATATATATATATATATAAAGTTGTGTTTTATTTCATAAGGAAAAGTTATCGATTCTTGATTGATAGATTAAATATGGACTGATGATTCGTAATAATGATGAAACAATTGTATGCTATCATCATTCAACAAGATCGATGAATTTCTCGAATCGCTCTTAATATTCATTCTCGAATGTGATGGGTTCGTTCTCGTTTGTGTAGACAGCTTCATGAGAGTTTTACTTGAAATATTTCGATTAAGAATCTCACTATTTACTAGTATTTAATGATTTGTGAATCTTGAAACTAGCTATACTGTTGCTCGAAGACTGGGCGTGATTTGGAGCGATTAGGCATGGGACTATTCGTACACATTGCGGACAAGTTGGCGTGTTTATTTTCGTCCAAACTTCACATGTGGGATTTTATAGCGACACATGTCGCTATAAAACATGTTTTTTGTTGATCTGTCTAAAATCTTTTTGGACCTCTTTTAGTCACTCTATTCCGTATTTACTCTTCATAATTATATGGATTATGCTCTTTGTTCGTCGTTTTCTGATTTCTTCCGTTATTGTATTTGTTTTTTCATGAAGTTCTTTTTCAGGTCTAGTAGCATTACATTTACTAGCACTTGAATTTCTACTTGCTTTGTATATATATATATATATATATATATATATATATATATATATATATATATATATATATATATATATATATATATATATATATATATATGTTGATGGTTAGGTTTTCACGGAGAAAATGATATGCTTCTGGAGATTTTCGGGTTTGCTTCCGTGTGTTGTTTCGTTGGAAATCTTTGTTAAGGCGACGTTTCGACAAAGTCTCATTTGTCATTATCTAGCCGTTTGGTTGTCTACAAATCGTGAACTTAGACTGAGCAATTCGCGTTACTTCACTCATATTTATAACTTTCGCTCGCGCAAGTTGTAACGACGTTCCTGATTGGCTGGTGCGGTCAATTGTGTGAGGGCTCCGCCCACTCGATCTTGTGTTTGCTGCATTTTACGTAACATGTTTTTCTTGTTCGAACTGTGAATAACAACTTTCCATGGTTGCGGTAAATTTAGAGCATCGTCTCGTTTATTGAAATTAGGAAGCTTTTCTATCTCAACGGCTTCTCTTATTATTCTTTTATTAAAATTTGTTTCCCCACAGATTTCTTTTGATTCATCAAAATTGATCTTGTGATTTGTTTCTTCAATATGCTGCACTATTGCTGAGGTTTTCAAATTTTTGGAGATGGCTAATTTATGTTCTTCTATTCGGGTGGATATTCTTCTATTTGTCTGTCCAACATAAACTTTTTCACAGGATGAGCATGGAATGCAGTAAACGCCTTGATTTTCTAAGGGTATATTATCCTTCGGATTTTTCAAAACACTCTGTATTGTTCTGTATGGTTTGAAAATAGGTTTTATATTCCGCTTCGTAAGTATTCGTCCGATTTTGTCTGTTACACCCTTGATATAAGGAAGAACCACGGTCAGGTTATTTTTTTCGTCTGCTTTCTTGTTCGGTTCTTTGGTTTTTAGAGCTCTATTTATTTGAGAATCGCTGAAGCCATTCATCTTGAAAATATTCCTGAGCGTTGTGACTTCATCAGACAATTTATTTTCTGCTGTCAGTCGTTGGGATCGTATGACTAAAGTCTTTAATACTGCGTTTAGCTGAGCCGGATGGTGATGTGATTCAGCATGTAAATAACGATTCGTGTGTGTTTCCTTTCTGTATATTGAGTGTTCCAACGTTCCGTTCTTCTGTCTTTGCACTAAAATATCGAGAAATGCTAATTTGTGGTTTTGTTCCTTCTCTATTGTGAATTGTATTTTGTGGTGAATGCCATTCAGATAATTGAGAAACTTTTCAAGTTCGCTCTCTCCATGTTGCCAGATAATAAATGTGTCATCCACATATCTCAACCAGAGCTTTGGTTTTAACTTTGCTCCTTTCAAAGCTTTTTCCTCATAATTTGTCATAAATAAATTTGCCAATACTGGGGACAGTGGTGATCCCATTGGCGCTCCTTCTACTTGTTTGTATCGTTGTTCGTTGTGAATGAAGTAAGTGTTCTTGAGACAGTGTACCGCAAGATCTATTATGTACCCCGGAAAATCGTGATTCATACTGATTGTATCGATTGCTTCATCAACAGGGATATTCGAAAATAAAGAAATGATATCTAGACTTACCATGATGTCGGTTTCTTCTAATTTGATGTTCTTGATAATTTCTAAAAAGTGGGTCGAGTTTTTCACATATGATTCTGCCTTTTCTACTTCTGGTTGCATTTGGTTTGCCAGATATTTAGCAAGTTTCTGTACCGGTGACCCAATAGAACTCACTATTGGTCGAAGTGGGATATTGGGTTTGTGAATTTTTGGTAGTCCGTATATTTTTGGGCATTTAGAAGATTTTTCTCTAGGTATGAGTTGCTTTTGTATGTTTTCATCAAGACTACTGTTCTTAATTCTGGTTTTTGTTGTTTTTTCTAAGTATGTGGTCGGGTCGCTCTTAATAGCTTTATAAGTACTGCTGTCTTTCAGAATTTCTTCCATTTTTGAGTTGTAATCGGTTTTATTCATAACAACGGTTGCGTTTCCTTTGTCAGCTTTCAGCACCAAAATATCAGCGTTGGATTTTAGATTCTTTAAGGCGGCTTTCTCTTGTTTGTTCAGGTTAGAGGGTGGTAACTTGGACCTCTGAATCTCGTGCACTATATCCATCCTTGTTTGTTCGGCTTCGAATGTAGGGAGTTGTCTTAGGACTGGTTCAACTGATGATATGATTTCTTCTATCGGCAATTTTGATGGTACAATAGCGAAATTGAAACCTTTGGAAAGTAGTTTCTGTTCTTGTTCCGTCAGCTCATAACTCGACATATTGTATACTAGTTCGGTGTGGCTTTCCGAAGTGTCTTTGTTTGGATATTGTTTCAGACGCTGCAGAGATCACAATATTACACCTACTTGTGTGCATTTGAAATACCACGTACAAACAAGAAGCACAAAGAGCATACTTCACAAAGCCAGCCTATCGCTCTTGAGAGAAACTATCAATATGAAGAAACATGAACTTGATAGGACGGATAGATACCTATTAGACATTCATTTGGATATTGCAAACTCTATGAACAATATCCTTTGGAATGTTGTAGAAAAATTGTCATTTTGGCGAGCTACAACCGACTTTGAGCTAACAACTGAAAGACAAATCCAAAAATTCTCGAAGCTTCGTCTGAAACAATATCCAAACAAAGACACTTCGGAAAGCCACACCGAACTAGTATACAATATGTCGAGTTATGAGCTGACGGAACAAGAACAGAAACTACTTTCCAAAGGTTTCAATTTCGCTATTGTACCATCAAAATTGCCGATAGAAGAAATCATATCATCAGTTGAACCAGTCCTAAGACAACTCCCTACATTCGAAGCCGAACAAACAAGGATGGATATAGTGCACGAGATTCAGAGGTCCAAGTTACCACCCTCTAACCTGAACAAACAAGAGAAAGCCGCCTTAAAGAATCTAAAATCCAACGCTGATATTTTGGTGCTGAAAGCTGACAAAGGAAACGCAACCGTTGTTATGAATAAAACCGATTACAACTCAAAAATGGAAGAAATTCTGAAAGACAGCAGTACTTATAAAGCTATTAAGAGCGACCCGACCACATACTTAGAAAAAACAACAAAAACCAGAATTAAGAACAGTAGTCTTGATGAAAACATACAAAAGCAACTCATACCTAGAGAAAAATCTTCTAAATGCCCAAAAATATACGGACTACCAAAAATTCACAAACCCAATATCCCACTTCGACCAATAGTGAGTTCTATTGGGTCACCGGTACAGAAACTTGCTAAATATCTGGCAAACCAAATGCAACCAGAAGTAGAAAAGGCAGAATCATATGTGAAAAACTCGACCCACTTTTTAGAAATTATCAAGAACATCAAATTAGAAGAAACCGACATCATGGTAAGTCTAGATATCATTTCTTTATTTTCGAATATCCCTGTTGATGAAGCAATCGATACAATCAGTATGAATCACGATTTTCCGGGGTACATAATAGATCTTGCGGTACACTGTCTCAAGAACACTTACTTCATTCACAACGAACAACGATACAAACAAGTAGAAGGAGCGCCAATGGGATCACCACTGTCCCCAGTATTGGCAAATTTATTTATGACAAATTATGAGGAAAAAGCTTTGAAAGGAGCAAAGTTAAAACCAAAGCTCTGGTTGAGATATGTGGATGACACATTTATTATCTGGCAACATGGAGAGAGCGAACTTGAAAAGTTTCTCAATTATCTGAATGGCATTCACCACAAAATACAATTCACAATAGAGAAGGAACAAAACCACAAATTAGCATTTCTCGATATTTTAGTGCAAAGACAGAAGAACGGAACGTTGGAACACTCAATATACAGAAAGGAAACACACACGAATCGTTATTTACATGCTGAATCACATCACCATCCGGCTCAGCTAAACGCAGTATTAAAGACTTTAGTCATACGATCCCAACGACTGACAGCAGAAAATAAATTGTCTGATGAAGTCACAACGCTCAGGAATATTTTCAAGATGAATGGCTTCAGCGATTCTCAAATAAATAGAGCTCTAAAAACCAAAGAACCGAACAAGAAAGCAGACGAAAAAAATAACCTGACCGTGGTTCTTCCTTATATCAAGGGTGTAACAGACAAAATCGGACGAATACTTACGAAGCGGAATATAAAACCTATTTTCAAACCATACAGAACAATACAGAGTGTTTTGAAAAATCCGAAGGATAATATACCCTTAGAAAATCAAGGCGTTTACTGCATTCCATGCTCATCCTGTGAAAAAGTTTATGTTGGACAGACAAATAGAAGAATATCCACCCGAATAGAAGAACATAAATTAGCCATCTCCAAAAATTTGAAAACCTCAGCAATAGTGCAGCATATTGAAGAAACAAATCACAAGATCAATTTTGATGAATCAAAAGAAATCTGTGGGGAAACAAATTTTAATAAAAGAATAATAAGAGAAGCCGTTGAGATAGAAAAGCTTCCTAATTTCAATAAACGAGACGATGCTCTAAATTTACCGCAACCATGGAAAGTTGTTATTCACAGTTCGAACAAGAAAAACATGTTACGTAAAATGCAGCAAACACAAGATCGAGTGGGCGGAGCCCTCACACAATTGACCGCACCAGCCAATCAGGAACGTCGTTACAACTTGCGCGAGCGAAAGTTATAAATATGAGTGAAGTAACGCGAATTGCTCAGTCTAAGTTCACGATTTGTAGACAACCAAACGGCTAGATAATGACAAATGAGACTTTGTCGAAACGTCGCCTTAACAAAGATTTCCAACGAAACAACACACGGAAGCAAACCCGAAAATCTCCAGAAGCATATATATATATATATATATAAATATACTTACATAAAAAAGTGGAAATTCTGATGCTGAAATCCAGTAATACAATATTCAAAATGAAAGAAAAAAAAATGTTATATAAGAGAAATAGTGGACAAGTGGAAATAGTGGAGGAGAGAATAGTGGAAATAGTGTAATGGTTCCAAAACCCACCGTTGTTTATAAATACATATAGGCACAGTTGAAATTGTTGTCAAATCGTATTATGTTAGTCTAAAGAAGTTGGTAAACCAACGTATCGCGTCAGTTCAATCAAAAAATAAAAATTCATATTCGAAAGATGTTCTAATTATCTTATATTTTATTCTGTTTCATGATATACAATACTACCGAAGAGAATAGCGTCGATTCTGAAAAGATTGGTAAACGTACCTCATTTCAATGTTTAGTTCTTATAAGCTTTAAATTACTGAGTAAAGAATTAAATTTCATACTATTTCTAATATGAATTGAAAAAACTTGTAATTTCACAATTACAATCCCAATTCAAATTCATTTTCGTATCTATCTTCAGAACTGTGAATTATTTCTAGTTTTTCAACTCGAAGTTGACCAATAAGACGAAAAAATATTCCAGCAATTCGTTATATTGACTCAATTTCCTAAAACAAACATTGAATGTCCTGATGAACGTGCAAACAACTTGAATTGGAAAGTTATGCTTCATCAGGTCTACGATGACCCTCCTCGTGCTCGGCCATCAGACCTGAATATTCATCATCGAGAGCCAGCTCGCAGAGGCTTCAGAGATGAGGAAAACAAACACAAGACAGCTTGTAATTGATTTACCGTTGAATCAGGCTAATTGGGTCGATAAAATTTCTGACGAAAGACGTTGAAACATCTCCTCATCGGCGTAGTCAATTCGATAGGAATATAAATATATATATATATATATATATATATATATATATATATATATATATATAATATATATGTATATATACATTTATATAACTATATATATATATATATATCTATATAACTATATATATATATATATATATATATATATATATATATATATATATATATATATATATATATATATATATATATATATATATATAGTCATCAGGACTCTGAAAAAGATGTTTGTACATGTTTGTGAAGAAGTTTATATAGGTCAAACTTCTCAGAACCATTCTCAGTTCCTTTAACATTGTTCTTTTAAATGTTCTTTTGAATGATTTATCAAAAATTATCGAAAGAAAGTTATAGTGTACTGCGAATATATATATATATATATATATATATATATATATATATATATATATATATATATATATATATATATATATATATATATATATATATATATATATATATATATATATATTCGAATATATATATATATATATATATATATATATATATATATATATATATATATATATATATATATATATATATATATATATTCTAATTTCCGGTTTTTACATGTCTAATTTATTCAATATATCGAACATTCATTTTCATTTACAGGTTTAATTCATATATTAAAATTCGAAAAATATTAATAAACTAATAATGAATTATTAATTAATGAATTATTAAATTATTAATTACAAGGGATTTCGATTTTCGATGGGTGCTTTCATCTCCATCAGCATAACGTAAGAAGTTAGAAATGTAACGACGGCCAACGAACATTCTGCTGATGAAGATGGAAACTCCATAGAAACGTTTATTGTTATATTTTTCGAATTTTAATATATGAATTAAACCTGTAAACCAAAATGAATATTAAATAGATGTATATATATATATATATATATATATATATATATATATATATTATATAGATATACATACACACGCGCGTATATGGGTGTATGTATGTATTCATAATAGAAAAGTTGAAACGCGAATTTATCTATTCTTGATCTCCAGAGAAGTTGAAATTTATTCTGAAGCAAAATAAATTTTGAAGGTCCATAGGTAAATTTAGAAACATACAATAACATCTCTATATACAATCCCAACTTGAGTCCCGCCAATGCTTCTTGTAAAGATCGCACTCAGCAGGTTGTTGTGATAAGGGAGCCGGTATAAAAATTGAGTTATGAGATGAAGTCTTCTGTTGACAATTCCCTGTGGAAATAAGTTGTTTGCTCTAACTCGAGCACTCCATTACTCGTAGCGATGGAGCCGTCGTGTGTCAATATCAATAAATGCCCTAGAAAGGTCTCCCAATTCGATTTTCCTCCTGCCGCTAGTACCATACGTACGCAAATTAGACGAGAAATGCAAGGAAAAAACTCTACGAGTCTCCTTTTATTTGCTTTATGTTACTTTAGCGTTAATAACGTTGCACAAGTTCTGAAGGAATTTTAGCACGTTCATTGAATATCAGTAATAATTAGAGCGACACTAATATCTGATAAGACGTTCTTGTATCAAAATGCATGCAATTTCGATGCGGCCAGCTTTTCAGAAACAGGATATTGAGATATTTTCATTCGTCTACAGTTTATTCAGCCGCTTCTCAAATTTTTTACACAGCCGTGAGAAGTTTTTGATCGTACTCGTATTTGAGCACAGAGGAAATAACGGATGATTTTTTAAGAGGTATAGAACTTCATGTTGGCATTACTGTTGAAGATGGCGACCGATTTAACATCTGAAAGGTGATTTATTCTCAGATTGGTTTGGCAATTCATGATGAATAGACTCACGCCTGAACAACGCTTGCAAATAGTGCAATCTTATTCCAAAACGAGTTTGCCGTTGTTCCCGATTTTCATAAGCGAATTTTGTTTAGCGATGAAGCGCACTTCTGGTTGAATGGCTACGTCAACGAACAAAACTGCCGCATTTGGAGTGAAGATAATCCTCAAGTATATGTCAAAACACCGTTACATCCAGAAAAAACTGACTGTTTGGTGCGCTTTATGAGCTGGTGGAACCATTCGTCCGTACTTCTTCAAAAACGATGATGGCCAGAACGTTACAGTCAATGTTGATCGGTATAGAGCCATGAATACTAATTTTTTCATTCCTGAATTGAACAACCATGATTCTGGACGAAGCTGTGGTTTCAACAAGACGGCGCAACATGTCACACTGATCGTGCCACAATCGATTTATTGAAAGACACGTTTGGTGACCGCCTAATTTCACGTTTTGGACCTGTGAATTGGCCTCCAAGATCTTGTGATTTAACACCGCTAGACTACTTTCTGTGGGGCTATGTAAAGTCAGTGGTCTATGCGGATAAGCCACAAACGCTTGACCATTTGAAAGACAATATTCGCCGTGTTATTGTCGATATACAGCCAAAATGTCGGAAAAAGTCATCGAAAATTGGACGTCCATATTGGACTACATCCGAGCCAGCCGTGGCGGTCATATGCCAGAAATCATATTCAAAATGTAATGCCACAAGATTATCTTTCGATAAAAAAAAACTCTTGTCAATCGAATGATCTATTGGGGTTTTATTGCAATTTAAAGTTCTATACCTCTAAAAAAAACACCCTTTATTAGAGAGCAATCGATTTCAGAAGTCTTCCATCTTTTTTTCTGTTTGACTCAATTTTGATGCGATGTACGGAGTTCATTTGAAGTGAAATTGAGTTTTCGACTATTCGGCTGCCCATGCTATTTATGAGGTTCATATTGATTGAATCAGTCATCAGTAATATTCAGAAATAATTCATTATATGTCCTGATGTGGAGTAAAATATTCCTCAGATTTTAGTTAATACATCATTTATGGTTGATTCTAGGAGAGTCGCCATTATGATTTGTTAACCTCTTGTCATTGATTTACCAGTCAATAAAAATAAAAATTCTTTTGAGTCTGTTATATAGTGAATATTTGCTGATTGCATAGGTATATATCCAAAAGTAGGCAGAAACTTTAGTAATGAATAAAGTTTGCTTTTGTACCTTTATATATTGAAGAATAAATATATGCCGCATTGGCGGATTTTTTAAGGAGCTGTTGCACTTGAGATACCAAGAGGAGCGAGGGTCTACTGTGGGTGTGAAATGGTGAGTGACAGACTGTCACAGCAGTGTGCACGTGCGCATTCCAAAGGATAACCGCATCTCATGTACCGGGAGTCCTACAAATGTGTACCAAAAAGTGTAAAAATGCCGAAGACTCTTTCTGCTATATTTGCGGCAAATTTATTGAGGTGAGCCAAAAAATTTAGTTTTTCATCAAATCCAAAACTCTGTGAAGCCTATGAAGCTCTATTTATCTTACTGGAAGTCAAGATGAAACATGGCACCACATTTATTATGTAAAAACTGCAAAAATACCTCAGATGTTAATTTTTTCCTTCCTGGTACCGAGCAGAAAAGAAAAGTATGAAGTTTTCAGTGCCAAGAATATGGAGGGAACCAACTAATCACATCTTTGATTGCTATTTTTGTGTAGTTAATCCACGTAAGCATCGAGCTGGCAGAAATGACATAAGGATTCAGTATCCAAATCTATTATCAACGTCTTCTCCAGTCTCACGTAGTGAAAAATTTTCAGTGCCTTTTCGGCCACAGCTGAAGGCACAAGAGCAGCCACTTCTATCACAAACATATAGTAATAGCGGAAGCAGCGAATTCGTGATCGCTGCTCCGTTTGTTGAACCACATGTTATTGATTAGTATATAATCTATAAGTATCTTATCTTCATTAAACTTCACGGTTAAATCAGTGGAATTTGCTGAAAACTGATGTCAAAATGAGTGACCAAAGAATGTCATGAAATATTTTCTGGTTTTTTACCAAGGAAAATGGACTTTGTTGTTGCAATGATGTCAAAGGTTTGTTTGATGCAGTCGGAATTCTTCTAAGGGTGCATTTTCAGCAGAGCAATGGGAACGCTTCCACCAAGATGTATTAAACTTCGAACAACGGTATCAATCTCAATATAATGAGAACATGATGGGTGACTACATTTGGAGCCTCATACGAAAAACTTCTTACTCATACAAAAGAAATACCAAAATTATTTATTTTTGAACCTTTTTTTGGTTTTTTTTTGTATTTGTGGATTTATTCGTGCTGATTTTTTTGATGAAAGTGAATTAAAATAAATAATTCAAAATTTGTTCTCCTTATAATATAATTGAAATGAAACAACATAAAAATCGATATTTCGTTCTGTAAGCTACAAAAGCAAACTAAGATAAAATTAGATAAAAATACTTTATCTTTCTTAAGTTAGAGATAAGTAATCGAAATCGTAAGGTACCGAACTGCGACTCTTAATTCATGTTGACCGGTGATTCACTCAAAATATTGTGAATTCGTATCAGTATTCACAATATAGTTCGAAAGTGAAGAATATACTGAATAAATTTATTGTAGAATTTAGTGAACATCAGTTTTCCTAAACGTCAGCCTCATCAATTCTAAGGAGAATTTTGCGCGAATCATACTTTCGGAACAATATTTTCCTAGAGGTATTTTTCTGAGGAAATTTTTGAGCAAAATATCAGCTAAAAGAAATACGAACAATTCTCTTAATAAAGCTGGTTTATAATCTTATACGTATTATATTCCTTCATGGAATTGGATGGGACGTATCGAATTTTTCTCGAGAAAATATCTCAAACATTACATTCCTTATGGATTTCCACGAACGCGAAAAAAGGCAAAAACTTCAGAACATTGGCAAACACTTCATGAGGCGGGCAATATTAATATATGTTCGTAATATTCATGCCAGTTTTTGCGCTCTAGGTTTCAAGAAACGAAAGGGGAATTCATCATCCCGAGGGTGCAAAGTTTTGACAACAAGGCGCGATATTGATTTATATGTTGGTCTGCCTGATGCTTCTCGTATTCATAACTGTTTTTACCGGTGTGGCGTATCGCCGATACTGAGCACATGTAAGGCCTTTTTATCCTTATTGAGAATGTATTTCTGGAATATTGATTTACTACTGAGATTTCGTTTATTGATAGCAAGAACGAAAATACGCAATAACTCAGCAAGTTTACGTAATTCACTAGTTAATTTGAGGTTTTCCTTGAGCGATGTTTGATTGACCTATTTAGGATTTATTCATTTCTCGAGGCAATTTCTGAAGGACTTATAAGCTTCGAATTGATATGAAAAAATGGAAAGATAAATATATATAATAATATAGATAAAAAACACTCTCAGGGAGCTCTCTACACAAATGCTGTCAACGAGAACGAACCCATTACTTTCGAGAGTGAATATTAAGAGTGTTTCGAAACATTCATCGATCTTGTTGAATGATAATAGGATACAATTGTTTCATCATTATTATGAATTATCAGTCCATATTCAATCTATCAATCAAGAATAGATGACTTTCAAAACGAACAAAGGCCCTATACCAAATTGAGGGGAATTTTTCTCAGTGAAATATTCACGTGAGCTCCCTCTACCGGAGAAAAGACGCATAAACTCTCCCTACCGGTCAAGATTCCTACTTATGACCACATTAGAAATGATGAAACAATGATGAAAAAATTCATTCTTCTATATCCTATTATCCTATTATCATTCAACAAGATCGATGAATCATTCGAAACGCTCTTAATATTCACTCTCGAATGTGATGGGTTCGTTCTCGTTGACAACATTTGTGTAGACAGCTCCCTGAGAGTTTTATTTGAGATATTCCGATTGAGAGTTTCAGTATTTACTAGTATTGAATGATTTATGAATCTTGAAACGAAATTGAATAAGAAACACCCGGTTTAGTTTCACAAAATTTATAATGAACACTTGACAATTGGGCATTGGAAGAATGTGTCGTGATTTGATAGCGTGAAATACGTAGTTATTTCCCGTCTCAGAAATCTTTGACTTCATAGCGTGATACTCGAATTGAAAATTGAGATAAGTTGCTCTCAGTGAATAACAAAGAGCTGAAGTTTGAATTTACTTTTCGTGTGTTCAAATTATCGTACATATTAGACAAAAGAATGTTTCAAATTCGTGGAAATTGTACGCAAACTATAAATATTGAATCGCCTGGGATATCATGCATTCTCTGCAAGTACTCCTTTCACATCAAGTGCACAGTTCTCAACAAACAACATGGACTTAGTGAAAACGCGATAAGGAAGTTGTTCAGGACGGTAAATATGGAAATTGTTCAGGGTGTAATCTGATACCTCAACTTCTCGAGATAATGAATCACCTCAAAGGATCAATTAATAACTTGAAGACTCAAATATCCAATCTGACTAAGCGTGATGATCATAATGAAACTGAAAACATTCTAGAGGAGATTAGCGATAGGCAATTTAGGGCAAGAAATGTTATCATTAATAACATCCCCGAATCTGATTGCGGTAATGATGGTGAACAGGTGAAGAATATTCTTCAAACCATCTCCCCTGAAATAAAATATGATAAGTTCAAAATATTCAGAGTAGGCAAGAAAGTCAACTCTTTGAGAAGACCACTGAAAGTAATTTTGGAGTCTCGTGAGCAAGCGCTGAACATGATGAGGAATAAAAGAAAGCTTATAGAATACGATAACAATATCGAAAACTTCGGGATTTTAGGTGAAGGGCAAACATATTTTTTTTTAGAAAATTGACGTATTTAGGCAACCCTGATTACAAAATTTCGAAGTTTTCATCTGATAGAAATTCAACGATAACTTTGAAAGCACCGAATACCGTGGTAGGTATTCAGTGAGCTCAATAGAAAACAATAAATGGCAAATTGAACCTACACTTTGAATTTTTCCAAATACCCAATTAACCAATATTCGTATTAACTTCTTGGAGATGACCACATTCAATTATATATATATATATATATATATATATATATATATATATATATATATATATATATATATATACATAAAGATAAGGTAATGAAGTTTTTGTGCGAATGGAACTGCATGACATATTTGAGAAAATGAATACTAGAACTTTCATTCGAAAAATTCAAATTAATCGAAAAATTGTAAAACTTCAAGACAATGCAATTTAATATCATATCAGGTGTGGCATCGTTTCGTCGATATTCCTCTAACATTTATCCCTTGAAGGATAATGGAGGCATCACAAAGAAGTCATTTCAGTGATAAGAAGTACATATTGAGGTACTTTCATTTTTAATGGAACGTGTCATTTTTTGTGATGTGCTAAATGTTCGCAATGATAATCAATTAAGGTCATTTTCTCTTCTTTTTGAATTGTGATGCAGCCTTCAATTGAAAGAAAACTGGTAATAAATTGATTAATTTTAATTGAACATTGTCGAAGAATCGATTCATGATTTTGTATCAAATTGTTATGACTTCGTCGACACGTAATGGTTACTTTACATCCTCTAACCAGCTTGAATAGAAGTGATTTAGTTTTTACTGTTACACTGACTGTTTCTTTGTTCGCCCTGGATTCCAGAAACGTTGGTGACATTTCTCATCCCTCAAAATCCACATTTTGTTGCAGAAGCGAAGTAACAAAATATAAATGGGAATTCCGATTGCTGCCCATGGCACGAACTATTATGGATCTTTTATAAAAGCTCGTGCTGTCTATTACATGCATTACCGAGTCCGTCCACACTGCAAACCACTCGTCATCATTTCAGTCAGGCAGTGACATGGTTGGTGTTTCATATCTGGACACCCGGCGTCATCGGCTCGGTCCCTGAGTCGAATCTGAAATCCCGGAATTATTTGCCGTGATCCCCTTTCATTGAAAAAGAGCTTACGGTGAAATTCTGGTGCGTTCTCGACCTAACGCAATGGCAGCGAATCAATAGAGTTGATGAGGACGATGCCGTATGAATAGAGTATTTTCAGTGTGAATAGAACAGAAATTGAATGTGTCCACGTAGGTCTTTAAAAAGAGAGCTTTATAACTATCTACGAATTCTAATGAAATTTCCTACTGTAAAATATGTCTTTCTTGTTGAAAAATACACTATATGGTAGGAATGTAATATTATTTCGGAAAGTTGATTGAAGACAGAGATACGTGTTGAAATTCCATGTCAAGCGACTGATAAATTGTACACATTTCAATCTAGAGTTGAACATAATTAACAATATAGCGATTACCAACAAGTTCCCCATAGAACGTCTTAGTAATATATTCAACAGAAAACTGAAACTATTCAAAGCACAAATAATTCAAATTTATGATTATGAGACCGATACTTGAAGCAAATTCATATCCATAATGGAACAATATTTAGAATTTTCTCATAATTAAAAAGACGCATGACGCGTTTCAAAGTACTACTTCTTCATCAAATGCTGAAATATTAATCACTGATTGACAATTAAAGATGATTGTTGATTCAGCATTTGGTAAAGAAGTAGTTATTTGAAATGCGTCATGCGTATTTTTATTAAATTATGAGAAAATTCTAAATATTGTTTCATTATAGAAATAATTTACCCAAGAAAGTTTTCATCAATCTTGTAAATTGGAAAAAACCTCGGATGAAATGAAAACTTTTCGAAGAATAAGAAAAGGAAAATCGCTTACAGCATAAATACTACATTAGGAAAGTTCTTGAAAAACTACAAGGTTAGACCCAGTGAAGCATCAAATTCTGGTGTCTATAAATTAACTTGTGAATGTAGGAAATGTAACATTGTATAGTCATTTGATACAATCATAAGAGAACACCTAGAAGCTGACCAAACAAAAAATCAGATTCTACATTTGCACACTAATGTTTTTCAACAAACTCAAAATTTCAACAACAATTACCATACACACAGAAAACAAATGCTTGAAACTCAACTTCGTGGAAAGTCTCGAAAAAAATGAGTTCAGATCTCAACGAACTACTGGAACTTAACAACCCCTAACTAATTTAATTCTATTTATATACAACTACTGCACATCTTTTGGTGAGGGGGAGGATTCTGAACAGTAGAGACCTTCTTGTACTCTTCGGAAGACATCTGGATGGGGAAGTCTTCAACCCCGTCACGGCGCGTCCCAATGCCTGATAGGGAACGTCCTGTGGATATACAGGACAGATGCAATTAAGGCTTGCCAAATAAGCACCCGCGGATCAACTGAGGACCTGACATAGGTCAGCAAATATGCCAGTATTGGCTTGGAGCAGTGAAGTATGGGAAACAGAACTTTTGGTCTAATACCAGACGCTCTTAGGTGGCAATGCCATTACGATTGAACCGGCTGTGATACTGCGATGAGGATGGCAACGGGCAACCAACTCACTACATTCCCTTGTATATATCATAATGGTAGTTCAAAACAGGGAAGAGAAGCCATGCAATCCGATTGGCAATCGACGCCTTCGAATAGAGAATGGTTTGGCTGTATATCAAACAAACTCATTCGAACAGTGGCTTCAAAATCAGAATTGCAATGATGATAGCCAATCTTCGTAGCGGAGATGGCGCGTGAAGAAGAAGAAGACTAAATCTCAAGTTCTGTAGTAGTAAAGATGTCCAGAAATTAAGTCAAGATTTTAATTTGCCGCCATTTATGCGATATGATGACAATTGGATGACATTGATATGGTCAATAAGTGGTTTCAACAAGACGGTGCCACATGCCATACAACCCGTGAAACACTTCAATTACTGCATGAGACATTTTCGGTGATCAGAGTTAACCCCCCAGATCATGTAATTTAACACCATTAGATATTTTTTATTGGGTTATTTGCATTCAAAGGTCTATGACCAAAGTCCACAACAACGCGTGCAATAGAGAAGGATATCAAGCATCAACGAAATTCAGCCACATTTATGCAGAATGGTCATGGAAAACTTCGACAAACCAAAGTGTGTATGTGTATTTAAAGCCGTGGAAATTAATTAACCTGATGTGTTATTCCATAAGTAACCCTATCCTGTGTACTTTATGATTCAATTAACGACTTACACTCACAAGACTAAGAACTGTTTTACGTCACGTTCAAAACTCGTGTTAGTTTTGGAACAACCTTTATATAATTAAAATGAATTGGTTTTTGTACAAGTTTCAGGATGTTTCGCTCAGTGTACGAAAAGCAATAATTTTTATTATTTGCTATTTTTTGCGACTATACTGAACATTTTGAGATACCCTATTGGGGTATGAGAATATATTCGAATGAACACTCTCCCTTTTTTAATTCCTCAAAAGCAAATTCATCACTGGTCATAACTTTGCCGGATCACTTTCCGGCTCATTTTTGATATTTGTACAACTCTTTGAATGGAAAATTGAAACTAGAAGTGCGACTTATTCAATCGTATTTTTAAACATTCCATGAATCGTTGAGTGGAAAGATGAAACAAAATATATTTTGAATTTGTGTAATGTCGTTTGTGTAACAGATGTTTGGAACATTGTACCTAGATCGTTAAAATATAACGCCCCGGGAGTGGAGTAAAATGTAATAAGTACACGCCTTTGATCTCGTCTTCTGCTACTAATGAAATGTTATATCAATTCGTTGACAAACTTCATATCAAATTAACTAACTTTGGAGTTTAATGCATGTTTGTGTCATGCGGAGGTTATTCTATTATAATTACATTTACTCAGATGAAAGTCTCGTGAATGTTATCCTTTCATTTGGATAAAGAAGGAAAGCTATTCGGTTGTACCTACAATTTGTAGTTATCTGAAGGCAAGAGTTTGTGTTTTTGCAAGGATTTGTAGTGGAACGTCAAAATAAAGTTTTTAACATTAAAATAAGCCTGATATTGCTGAAAACATAGAAAATAATTATTTAGTTCTCTAGTGCTATATTATCGCACTTGTAAATATTCGATATTATAAGTATACTATAACCTTCTTTCGATAAGTTTTTGACAAATTATTCAAAAGAACATTATAGCAGAACTGGCTATGTCCAACATGAACAATGTGATGTATTCATGATCCTTCTATGGATAAGTGTTAGAGAATATTGAAATCGATGTCTACATTTAAAGGAAGCGTAAAACAGATAACTTTTTCGTACTACATACAAGGTACTCATCAGTTACTCCACGTTCAACAAATGAAAGGCAACGACTTCAATCCTCACATAACCTCTTATCGATCGTAAGACAGAAATATGCAGTAAGTCATATGCATATAAAGTATAGATTAATCTCAATTTCAAATCTTAGGAGTCAATGAAAAGAACATGAATACATCTTACATTGAAAGCGTCACACGTCGTTATCAATTAACATACTATATTCTGAAACTGTAGTTTTTGAAAATTTCATCTAATTTGATGAAGTGATGTCATGTAGGATGCGGTTGTAAAAACGCTTGCTATCATTTTTCAAAGTATAAGTGGCTACTTGAAACATAAGAGAAATCTACTGCAAGAAAAAGAATTCCGTATTTCTTGTGCTTTATTATCGCTTTCGTAAATGTTCGATGTTAAAAGTATACTTTAACTTCCTTTCGATAACTTTTTGACAAATTATTCAAAAGAACAGTATAGAAGATCTGGCAATGTGAAACATAAACAATGCGATGTCTCCATTATCTTTCTAGGGATTAATGTTAGAGAATATTGAAATCGATGCCTACAGTTATTGGAAGTGTAAGGCAGTTAACTGTTTCGTACTACAAGGTAATCATCAGTTAAGCAAGCTCTGCAATAATGCTCTCCTGAATAATTCGTCCAAAAATTATCAGAAGAAAGTTTTATTATACATTTAATATATATATATATATATATATATATATATATATATATATATATATATATATATATATATATATATATATATATATATATATATATATATATATATATATATATCTAAATTCAATATAAGGATTTTTTTAGACCTTATGAGCTATAAGTACAAAGTCTTTCTTATTGAGCCCAGCTTTCGAATTTATTCAATTCATCATCAGGGCAATCTACAAATAAAAGCATCTTACAATCACAGATTCCAGAATTGACAATTTACACTAAAAGCATCTTACAAACACTAAATTCCAGAATTGACAATTTACATACATAAATCGAAATGGGATAATTGGTCAATCTACATCGAACTTTGAATTCCCCTATCACAATACATAGCAAAACCATATAATATTATATTTCAATTAGAAAATAGTGTTGTGATAGGAGAAATTCAATTTCGATGTAGATTGACCACTTAAACTCCATTTATGTATGTAAATTGTCAATTCTGGAATTCAGGTTGTGATTGTAAGTTGCTTTTATATATATATATATATATATATATATATATATATATATATATATATATATATATATATATATATATATATATATATATATATATATATTGGGGTTAAGCAGCAAAAGGAGATATAACACTTTTTTATCTTAACGCTAGATTTCGGGAATATATATTTTTTCTTCATCGGAGTTCTACAAAATGGAAAATGAAAATTGCAGATGGTAGAAATATAATGATCAAAGAAGTTAAGTTTGTTTCTCAAGTTTATTCTGGACAAAAAAAAAACTCTATCGGATAGAAATCGTAAATATAACAGTTTAACATACTTTGGAAACGTCAGTCAAAAAGTCAAAACCTTTTTAAGTAAACATAATTTTAATATTTCATTCACAACAAACAACAATGTATCGAGACACATTAAGAACAATAAAAACAAAATTAAAAGAGAAGACAAATCAGGTGTATACCAATTGAATTGTGGAACATGTCCCGGTATATATATAGGTAAAACTAGTAGAAATTTCGGTACTAGAATACAGGAACATAAATATAGCTTCGCCCATAATAAAAGAAATTCGAATTATGCTAACCATTTATTAACAGAAAACCATACTTTTGATACGAATTTCAAAATTCTACACAATATAGAGAGAAGTAGTCAATTAGATTATTGGGAAGTAGTGGAAATAAATCGGCTTAAAAATTCTGGAAACTTGCTCAATGAACAGATAGAATTAAACAATTCACCCTTGTTAAGAAATGTTTCAGGTAATAGAAATTATTTCTCAGAATGGAATATCTTAGGTAAAACCAAAACCATAGAACACCAAAATTCTCTGATATATATACCTGTATTTTTCAAAATGTTGTTATTATTCTGTAAGCACCTGAAGAAGTCGTTTGTAACGACGAAACGCGTCATGCTATGTAGTCAATGAAGTGTAAATCATAAGTTCAAGTGTTTGAATTTAAGTTATATTCAATTATAGTGGATTTACATCAAGTAAACGCCAACACTATTAAATATTTAAAGAAGTTAATTATCATGAACTTGCGGATATTGAGATTTTTCCCAAAGTTGTTCAACTTTGTATCATGGGACAATAAAATTCTCAGTTGTACAAAACATTCGAGTACAATTTAAAGCCAAGCTTAGTAAAAGATTCAAACATTCATATTGACTCTCAATCAATATAATGATTAATCGATTGGGCCGATACTTAATGAAAATCTAAATACATAATTTAAATCAAATTGGGTAGTTTTTCGATTTTCACTATAATTAATTAAAAAAAAGTTTCAAAAAATTTTAGCATCAACGTCGGTGATGGCAAAACGATGTTGTCATGTTACTGAATTAATTTTAGTGAAAATCGAAAAACTACTTAGTTTTATTTAAATTATTTCAATATAATGGTTGAATAACGGCGATTTTCTTAACATCAGTGACAATGATAGAGCGGGAACTGCCAGAGAGAGTTCTTCTTCTGTTTGTAACTGGCAAATATCAAATCACAATACCAGTCCATGTTTATATACACAAAAATGTACAATTCCATACTTAATGGGTATTACGTTATGAAATATTTGGAATATGTGAAGCAAAAGTTACCAAAATTGTCAAGTTATAAAATAGAGATAGATATATGGTTTACGATAACAACAAACAAATATGAATAAAAAGAAATAAATATCTTTGTTTTGAATACTCATAATTAAGTCGAATCAATATACAAAATTCAAAGAATTTAAAATATTATCGACCGCCTCAGTTTTATTGGACAGCCCTGATACATTCAGATGCATAATTTTCAATATATGCTTTGGTTTGTTTGCGGTGTGCTGTCTAGAAATATTTGCCTGTTCTACACCAGTAAAGCCTTTTGGATGTCCAATCGATATTCTTTTCCAAAAAATACTGACTGATTCTGAAGTTGAAGCGTGAAAAAGCAACACCGACTGGCCAGAATTTAGCATCATATACGCTGTCCACATGTTGATATTCAAACCTATTAGAAAGCTTTTACTATTCTTTGATATGTTCTTAGTTTTTATTTCTTCCACATCTACACTTGGAGTATCTGTATCAAGACATTCACTGATATAGTGTTTTATTGATTTAGTGTTTGCAGTGTCCCTTATTCTTGAGAGGAAAAGTCATACTTTCTTATCCTCTGTTTTTTTTCGAAATTTACTCTGAAAGTTTTCATTTGAATTGTATAATATAACTTCTTCACTTAATTTGGGTTTCATTCTACTCTTATTATTTTTTACTACTTTAAATTCATTTTCATTCGTCCTCTGATCTGTTTCCAGGCTTATTATGTCTTGCATTTTGCTCCGTTGTATCTCGTCGTGTATCGCAGACGATAACATTTGTTTTGTTATTGGTTGTTTTGACTCTTCAAGTTTCAGGTTGAAGTTTGGTCGTTGTTTCGTTTTTCATTCTGCAGTAGTTCCAATGAACCATTCAATACTTCACTCTTTTGTCGGTTTGAAGGAATTAACGATACTGATGAAGTTGAAGGGAAATTTTATACTGTGTGGCTGATGCCCGCTGTAAGAGATTCTTTCTTGTGTTTATTAACATTCTGAATCTGATAAGGTTCTTGCTTTGATTTACCGCTTATAACCTAACTGAACAGTTTTTTGTGGGCGTTTTCTTCGAAAGATTTCAATTTCTCTTTTAGTAAAATATTATTTTCAATCAAGATCATATTTTTCTCCTCTACCTCTTTCAGAAGTTTATTTAGGTAAGAATTTTTCACTGAAAGTGTGGAAGAATTCTCGTTTATGACTGTTTTAAATGAACTCTTAACTTCACAACACGTCACTATAGCTTCGTTCAAGATTGTTACACTTTTCATTCTTCTGGCACAACTTTCCAGAAAAACAGATGAGCAATTCCTGCAAACGTAGTTCTTGCAGGTTTTTGCGAAACATTTGAAAATTTTCATGGCCGAATTATCACCACTTGCACTTCCGATGGTATCGCGATCAGATTCGTCACCTTCACCCGGTGCCATCTATAATATAAAACCTTTAGTCTGGTTCAATAATGATCATATACAATGTTCTTTGCAGAATTTCATAGAAACCACTAAACGAAACGAACAAACAATATATGTTTGGGAAGAAAAAATCGAAAAATCAGATTAATTTCACAAAAGTAGAAAATAACTCCGAATGAATCATTTGGACAATGGACATCACAAGTATCATTCAAATTTTCCAAGATATTTCTCCTTCGAACAAATATTAGTCCAGAAAATCGGTATAAAGAAACTATTTCTAAAAATCGAGGTAACTTCTTCGTAGGTAGAATTTCTTCGAAGAAACTCTTCACTCAACTATCTTGGACTTCCGAGAAAACTTTGTTGTCAATATTTTTTCGGTCCAAATAAATAACTAACTACAAAATGATATTGCCCTACTTGTTGTCATTAAATTATCTTTAATGTGACGGAAAGTTTAATATCATGAAAATTAATTCTCTTTCGTCTTCAGCAAACTTCCGCAAGAGAAATTTGTTGAGTCATTAATTTCACCAATAATAATGTTGGTATAATACTTCTTCGAAATGTTGGCCGTAGAAAGCTCTTCAGGCAAAGTGAAATATTATAGTTTAGGATATTTTCTGATCCAAACTTTACACAACTAATAAAGTTTCGCAAGAGGGATATTATTATCTCATCTACTAAATCACGCGAATGGAAACAAAAGGTACAGTCTGATATTATTGGAAAGAAGATATTTATGAGAAACTTAATAATAATATACTTTATTGAGTATCTTCTCGATGTCGCTTTACGTAGGAGAATGGCAGATTGAATATACGATCGGAAAATATTAGCTTTTGAGATCAAAATCTTCTGCGTAGGCTTGTTTCTCTCCATTGTAGCTGAACATATATATTGAAATTGTAACGAAATGATGTCTGCAAATTTCGAATATCGAGAAAAAACTACCATGGAAAGTCTTTATAAGAAAAACAGAAGTCATAACATCAATTTTCGTCTGTCTGTGTCTATGTTTTTACATGAATGTAGCAAAAACTGCTGCCGTAATTGAAAGCAGTTTCTACTGATGTTACATGGAAGGTTGAACTCGAAATATGGGTGTCATACTAATGCAGAAAAATATCTCATTTCCACAGTTGTGAAGTTATCAATGCCAAATCTCATATTAAATGGACCTAACTAGTCGAATCACTGAACCTACTCCCACTTTCGACAATGAATTTGGTCAATTCAATGAACTTTGAATTTGAACAAATTCTGAGTGATCTCGAATAAATAAAAATTGAGTCATCCGTATAGTTGTTGCTCTTATCATAGGTTGGCAATTGTATATAATATAATCCGCTATTATATTATATTATATTATTATTTATTTTATAATTTTCAATGTTTATCTCAAACATGATAACTGCTATGATTAGAAGTTGAAAATGATATTTAGCTTCGTTGAATCCAATGTAGAAGTCAAGAAAAGTAGTCTTATATTCGAATGAAGAAAAAATCGAATAAATATCAATGTACTCTTGGGGGCACAAGTTGAGGAGAAAATTATAAATGACTGGATTAAGTAACGGACAAATCTGGTATCAAATCATAGTGAAACAGCGAAACACGTTGAGAAAAAAATCCATATTAACATGTATAACCTGATTTAACACAAAGTACCAATACATTGAAAAAAAAATGTTTGACCACATAATTCCAACTAAAATAGTTTACAGTTTACATGAGAGTTGAAAAAGGATATGTGTTGTGCGTTATTGAAATCCAAAAATCAATGTCAAACTTGTTTACCTCTCAGATATATTACTGAAGTTAAAACTTCATCAAGAAGGAGAGGGGGAATAGGTTTCCTTTGATCGGTGACATCACGTTATAATCGTCACGTTCTTATCATCACGCTTCATCCAGAGGTACAATAGGTATTTTTCTGTATAAGAAATACAGAAATTGAATGAATGGAACATTATTTATATACCGAAGAATAATGCCGATGAAATCATTCATTACTTTGAAAAAGTTTAATTGACAGGCATATACAGGAATGAAATATTGATCAGACGCTTTTGTGTAGAATTTATATGAAATTCATATATTTTCATTTGTGAGTATAGAAAATAGAAGAGAATAGGAAACAGAAATTACACATTATAGTATGTATTTTCTGAAATTGGATCGCTATCATATATTCAATTATAGTTGTATGAAATATCGAGATAAATAATTGATGAGGAATGTTCGATACTTGGGGAAATTTGATATCCCCAATAATTTGATGAACTCACACATTTTTAGTCACAGTTTTGATTTGATACTATAAAAAATATTGAAAGTTTCCGTCTAAATATGCTGTACTATGTATAATTTCTAAAATATGTTTAAAACTTTTTAGATGAATAGGTACGCAATATTGAATATGTAATTTCAATGTTAAATTTTGCATTGTTATCTATGAGAGATATCGTTTGTTTACGAGCGCACTACCAAATGATGTATTCAAAAAGATGAACAATTATTTTTAAGCTATATTCACAGAATATTCGGTATGGATATATATTTTTATAGATCCTACTTTTCGAATATTTCAATTTCGTAGAATTGATATTGTTGAAATCAATCATTGTTGGTCTAGGTATGAATACAAACCAATTGCAGTTTCATCATGGCGTCCTCAACAAAGTAACAATCTACTATTGTTTCCTGTCATAAAAAAAATTGCAAAAGCAGCAGCAATTGTGCATTCGCCGCTTTGAGACCAGTGAGATTTATGCTGCCCTTGATAGAAGAAATTGAATGCTCTGAGATCAAGTTTGCTAGTGATACGAACACTGAACGTATGACATTCTGCTTCTTCATTGAAGTTTTCAATCTCAGTTGACATAGTTTTTTGCGTGGTCTACTGTGATTGGTGGGTTCTTCAACTTTCACTATTTTTATGATCGTCATTTAATTTTATCGATGTTGTGTATGTTCAATGTTATAGATTCCACGTTCGTCAGTTTTGTTATCATCGAACATGTCGTAACGTGTTCGACATTGCGTTGAAACTTGAAACAATATATGTGGAGAAGGTTATGTCGCCTACTTTGATTTCTTTGGTGTTTTCAATATCGATAGCCGATCTCCTTGTACTAATGAACGCTTGCTGCATGTTTTTCGTTTCCGAAATCTATAATATCTCGTCAGTTCGCGTGAAAATGTTTCACTTCGTTCGATGATAGAGTTTTATTTTCTTCAGTTTTCCTGCTTAACATAATTATTGGGTGAATCTCCAGGTGAGCTTGAGAGAAAATGCACTTAGGAATATTTCAATAATTTTGGTTCAGAACATTCAGAGATACATTCCCTTTCAGGCAGTTTCCAATTAATTTTAAATCGTTGTATCGTTAAGTCTGTTGCGGGGTAGTTTTTAGGCTTGAAGCCCACATATTTCCATTTACGTGGGTAAACAGTTTCTTGTTTGTTTTTCATTACGCCAGAAAATTATAAAATTTCGAAGTTATCACGTAAAACACAGCATCCATTAGCTGAAGGAGGCTTGGTCATTGCGCTTCAATAATAACAAGAAGAATAATTTGCTATAAATTACCATACGTTATTTATTTCGAGAGGGTCATTTTTTTTATGTCTCGTAACTTTTTCATCAAGTCCCTCAGAATTATAAATAGTCGAGTTATGGCCCTTTTTGGTATTTTGATAAGGAAAATACTTACATTATTTGAATGATATTTTGCATGATCGCAGTGTGTTAACTATTAGACCTCTTTCGAAAGGTTTTGAAACCTTTTTAGTTTTAGCAATTATTATAGATTCAAACGTCAATTGTTATTTTATTAAGCAACTTGTCTGTTTTGCCCCTTCAATATTCAGTAGAACGTGTCTGGCCCTCGCTTCGGAAGCGTTTTAGTCTTCTTCACCATAAGCAAACCTCTCAAGAACTCATGGTGAGGCCCGTGATTCAAATGGGCGATATATAATTCTGAATGAAAGCGCTAATACTTGATTGGTGATTTAATAATCCATAAAATTGATATTCTGATATGAATTTTTTATATGTTTGAAATTGATGAACGGTTGAGAAATAATGAGTTTTGAGATACGTTGTTTAACAATTATCGTGTATTGATTCTAAGTCTTATTTGAAAGGTTTATTAAACCGTTTAAAATATATTGAAATGTTTTATATCCTTTTTTTCCTTATAGAATTCTGCCTTGAATTTTGACGAATATGTAACAATTCTGAAATTTCTTTCCTCTTTTTTTTCGAATGTTGAAATTGTTGTTGTATTATAACTGGAATCATGTTTTTCATTTATTTTTATGTTTATTGGACGCGGAGGGATTTTGTTGGGGCTTTGCATGTTATATACTGATATATTGTGAAGTTTGACCTATATAGGACATAGCATTTTTGCGATTATTGCATGGTATATCATAAACTGCATGAGTTTTTCTCTGAGTCATTTGTTGCTTTTCAACTTTGTATTTATTTGTTTCATTTGATTTTGTGCTGTATGTGCTATTTCAAATTATAAGGATTTGGTATTTCTGCAAAATTTGTACACAGTTTTAGATTATAAGGTGAAGGAATGAATTTATTCTCATCTGACCTATTATTTGTAAAATGTAAACTATTATAGAATTTGTGAATTCTATTCTTCTCATGTTGATGTCAGGTTTTTAAATTATGATCCAAGAAAGGACATGAGTTTTTTTTTCAATTCGACAGTCATTTTTATGTTGATTTATTCTTTGACCGAGTCAGTCTTTTTTTGTTCGATGTATTGACTGAGTGGGATATCTGGAACATTGCATTATTTTCAGTAGAGTTGGCGTTTTGGCTCAATTTTTGAAGAAAATTTAGGGTTTCTAACAGTATTAAATTATTGGCTATTCCAAAATTCCAGATTTGTTCAGAAACTGACAATAGTGAGTTTGTAAAAATGGAAACCTATGGAAGATTTTTGTTACTCTGTTTCCTTCAGTCGAACCGTCATAAGAATTTTTGTTATGAATTAGTGGTACTGAAACATATTCTGTGTACCCGTTGGTCAAAATAATGTTGAAGAGATTTCAAGTTTCGGTCAATTAATGTATCATCACTAATGTGTAGAATGCTATTCCTCATGTTAATGACTGTATGACATTTTTGGTTGTGAGAATATTCAAAAAAAAGTTGATTTATTTACCGAACACAAAAGGGCTTTTTAAGGACTCTCTTGATAATGTACTTGGTAGCAGAAAGCAACTCGTTTTTATACATCAGTTGAACAACGTGCTTCATCTGGAGTGCCCAAGGTTGTATACTTGGTCCTTTGCTTTTCACAATGTTCATAAATGACATAATCGATGTATGGATGTTGACGATTTATTGTTCGCTGAAGACTTCAAGATTTTTCATTATGTTTTAGGCATCGGTGACTGTGAACGCATTGCCAGAAACTTGCGTAATATTTCAAATTAGTGTGATCTATGAAATTGGTAATAATATTTTGGGAAGATCTAAAACATTTATTGACCTTGGCGTAACCTTCGATTCTCAACTAACTTTTGTGCCACATATCAATGCTAACCGCTGCCTGTGGAGTATATGGTTTCATTGCTCGCATTGGTAAGGAATTGAGCAATATATCAACTCAGGAAACATTGTATTGTGCTTTCGTAAGATCTAAACTTGAATACAGATCAACAGTCTGAATCCTGGTAATCAGTTACATATTGATCAACTTGAGTCTATCAAACGGAGAAACTTTTCTCCGTTTCTGAAACTTTTGAGCTTCAGAATTGATGGAATATATCCACCTATAGACATACAACATAGAACACTTACAAGTCAACATAATGTTTACACACTCAGTGTGCGAGAAAATGACATGCAATAATCTCCTTGCATAAAATAATTAACAATAAAGTGAAATGTCAGGAATTATTGCAAAAGCTTAATTTTATTTTTTCAAGAGTTTTTTCCAGAAGCGAATTCACGTTCTACTTAACAACAGCGTTTTACAAATTTTCTTCATTGCACACGATGTGTGAACAATGTAATATTTTGGGAGCTAAGGTGGATATTTTCAACTGTTGTGTTACTGATAATGAGGCAAGTTTCCTTGATATGCATAATCTCTACTAGAACAATCATTTATGTGTATTCACGTACATGATTCATACTCACGCATATTCTCCTACTTGTATGTGTGTATATGTGTTAATATGTGAATGTATATGTAGATGTTTGTTTATCCTTATATGTATGTATACGTTTGGTCAGAATTCAAGTTTTTTTTTTATTCCTATAACTAATTGTATTTTCTTGGAAAGTTCGAAATTGAAACCTTTGATCTTTTGTACTACCAATTTTGTTTTTAGTATGCGCTGTCTTTCCTGTTTTGTAATTCGGACATGTCCAATAAAACAGTGTATGTAAAATAAATAGTATAAGAGCAGAGTGAAATCTCTCTGAGGGAGTGTGAAAGCCATATTAATTTTCAGACAAACTTCTGAACAGTAACGATAAAGTTGTTTAAAGGATCAGCTTTTTGAAGTTTCTTCTTTCAATCCAAACGTTCATTCATTGCAAGCGCATTATTTTTATGCTCGTCTAACAAATAACCCCAAGTTTCCTAACAAACCCTTACCTGTGAAACTTGAATCAGCGTTCCACTAGTACAAATTGAATTGAATGACTTTCACTAATTAATTAAGCTCGACAGCATAGCCGACAGTAAATTTTCATTAGGACCTAAAGGAGACTTATATTAGACAAAGCATTTGATTGTGCGGCCGGCGTGTCTTGATGTGAGATGCCGTTTGGACCGAATTCATCCGATATTCATTAGAGAAAGACATTTCTATACGGAACTGGGATGGCGGCTCCACCATTGGCTCACTCGCCCTTCAGATAGAGATGTTATTATTTGCTTTGACGTTATTAAACGGGAACGCCGTCGTTCAATGTTAAAGCATGACGGCTAGATCTGTCATCGGTTTAGTTGCTAATTAAGGCCCATTTCGTTGGATTGAAATCTGGCTCCAATTTTACGATTGGTTCGTTATTAATATTATTCGGTTCGGTTGCTAGGTGATCTTCGGCTAATATCCTAATTATCAATTATCTGTAGGGCAATAAGCAGATTAGAAGTCGGTCGGTGAATGAAGGAATTTATTCTTGTCTAAATATACTGATGTTGTTTTTTTATTTTAAAAAAATTTTTTTTGTTTTTTTATTTTTACATAGAAGGGCTCACTCAACAGACAGTTTAAACAGTCCTATAATAGGGAAACACATATTACAAATCTCAATTACCTATAAAATAAGTTGTATCTAATATGTATATCTTATAGGAATTTTTCATAAAGGGTTTTTTTTAGAGGTACAGAACTTTAAGTTGGCATAACTGTTGAAGATGGCGACCGATTTAACAGCTGAGAAGTTTTTTATTCTCAGAGTGGTTTGGCGATTCATCATGAATAAACTCACGCCTGAACAACGCTTGCAAATAGTGCAATTTCATTTCGGAAAAAATGGTTCTGTGCAGAATACGTATCGCGTACTATGTCCATTTTATCGTCGACAAAATCGTCCATCAGAGAAATTAATTCGATTAACCATGGAACGTTTTCCCACCACGTTTACTCTTATTGATAACTTGCATCCCCAGAGACGCCGTACGGTGCGTACAGAAGAAGCTATTGCTACTGTAGAGCGTAGTAGCATTGAGGAAGACCCGAATGAGTCCATCCGCCATCGAGCACAGAAATTGGATCTGTGTCCATCCACTTTATGGAAGATTTTGCGGAAGGATCTTGGTTTGCGTGCTTATAAAATCCAACTCGTTCAAGAATTGAAACCAAACGATTATCAAGCAGGGCGTAGATTCGTCGAATGGGCTCAAAACGAGATTGCCGTTCTTCCCGATTTTCATAAGCAAATTTTGTTTAGCGATGAAGCGCACTTCTGATTGAATGGCTACGTCAACAAACAAAACTGCCGCATTTGGGGTGAAGATAATTCCCAAAAGTATGTCAAAACACCGTTACATCCAGAAAAACTGACTGTTTGGTGCACTTTATGGGCTGGTGGAATCATTGGTCCGTACTTCTTCAAAAACGATGATGGCCAGAAGGTTACAGTCGATGGTGTTCGGTATAGAGCCATGAATACTAACTTTTTCATTCCTGAATTGAACAACCATAATGTCCAGGAGCTGTGGTTCCAACAAGACGGCGCAACATGTCACACAGCTCGTGCCACAATCGATTTATTGAAAGACACGTTTAGTGACCACCTAATATCACGTTTTGGACCTGTGAATTGGCCTCCAAGATCTTGTGATTTAACACCGCTAGACTTCTTTCTGTGGGGCTATGTAAAGTCGTTGGTCTATGCGGATAAGTCACAAACGCTTGACCATTTGGAACACAATATTCGCTGTGTTATTGCCGATATACGGCCACAAATGTTGGAAAAAGTTATTGAAAATTGGACGTCCAGATTCGACTACATCTGAGCCAGCCGTGGCGGTCATATGCCATAAATCATACTCAAATTGCAATGCCACAAGATCATCTTTCGAATTGAAAGAAATTCTTGTCAATCGAATGATTCATCGTTGTTTTATTGCAATTTAAAGTTCCAAACCTCTAATAAAAACACCCTTTACATATCATCGAGATAAAGTTTTCGATTCATTGACTTAAATGTTTTCATCTACAAACAAAATACCTGATTCTACTGAAGAAGATTGAAAAAATACATCATTAAAGGATAACTCTATAAAAACTGGTGATCCTTCTATTATCGACCTTTAAATAATTTATTTTCCAAATGTCTCTTGAAAGTTATGAAATACGGAGAGAAAATATTCAAGTTGGTCTCTATACTTATCAATTTTAGCCTATTGAAAGTTCCATGGATGGGTGAATTCAACATAAAATTTGTTTTGCTCTGCCCAACAACTAGTATTGTACGATTTCTTACTACATGTGGAGAACAATTAAAGTTTATAAGGTTAGTACATACTTGATAACGTAAATTAACGTATAATTGACAGTGATAACGTATATTAATCGTGAAACAATTTTTCGAATTAAATGGCAGTTGTTAATAATAATAATAATATTTTTGGTGGAAAATTTTGCACATACTGGAAGAGTGCACTAAAAAAGTATTTGAAATTCCAAGGATTCATGTCACAGAATTGTACCAAAAATAGTAATTTACAGAACCAATTCTGTATTTTTTGAAGGACTTACTTCTTCTCGATACATGGCCTGTAGTTGTTTACTTTGGAGTCCGACACACTCAAGAATATACATAGTGAATGGGGAGTTAAACAGGAGGATGTAAGAACAAAATGTTCTGAGCGATCACCACACGTAGGTGAAACTGATATGACAAGACGTTGACTTATAGAGCTTTGTCTATGTAGGACTTAACAATTTTTGTAACATTCATTCTCTAGGGTTCGTGGTATAAAGAGTATAGACGAAATTTTTGCAATCATCTCCTCTAGAAATTTCTACAATTGAAATCGATTTTCGATTTGAATTGTTCAGTGTTCATTAACAAGTGCTACTGGCTTCTGCATGTGATATCGACGTTAATGTGCGAAACACCAAGAGCGCTTAAGACATAAAGAGGAAGCGAACATATGCAGTAATTATACTATCGATAATCAGAGATAACGATGACATTAACATAACTTAAAACTGGATATAGGATATGTAAAAAATGACAATGAAGGAAAATTTTGAGAATATTGAGCATTTCACTTAGTTCATGAAATTTCTCATTTCTGACGTTGAAAGAGTTTCAAAGCATACCGTGAAATTCTGAAATAGTTGGTTGATATCGGAAAAAAAGTGAGAATAAGTTATTGACTTCAAATGTTACGAGTTTGTTATATATATATATATATATATATATATATATATATATATATATATATAGGTTTTTGGTTGTTGGATGTTTCAGGTAGTGGGTATATAACTGAAGTTTTGTTGCTTCATTTAGACGTTTCGGGGCTTCTTTACCTCCTTCTTCGGTAATTTAATTAAATGAAGGTTCTCTTTGTTTTGAACGAACGATCATGTGTCAAAACAAAGTCGTTCAAAACAAAGAGAACCTTCATTTAATTAAATTACCGAAGAAGGAGGTAAAGAAGGAGGTAAAGCCCACTTGAAATCGTCTAAATGAAACAACAAAACCTCAGTTATATACCCACTACCTGAAACATCCAACAACCAAAATACCTATATACATATAATAGACAATCAGGTAAAACCAGGAAACCTGGTAATTATCTAACATATATATATATATATATATATATATATATATATATATATATATATATATATATATATATATATATATATATATAAATGAATATATAGGAAAATTAACACTAGAACATCCATTTAAAAAATTGAAATTAATCAAGAGAATGTTATAGTAGAGCTAGATATGTGAACGGATACGATGTGATGCCTCCATCGTCCTTCAAGGGATAAATGTTAGAGAAATATTGAAATTATTCTATATCTAGCTCTACTTTAATATTCTCAAGATTAATTTCAATTTTTCAAATGAATGTTCTAGTGTTCATTTTCACTATTATTCAAATATCTAGCTCTACTATAACATTCTCTTGATTAATTTCAATTTTTCAAATGAATGTTCTAGTGTTCATTTTCTTAAATATTTCACTCAGTGTCATAAGCACAAAAAAATTTCATTTCCTTAAAAATATCGCCGAATAGGCCCCTGAAATACGGGAATAAACGCGAGCGTACTACTAACTCAACCTATTGACATTTAAAAACATCGTTCGATGATATTTGTCAAATAGACATTGTAATTTAGTAGGTACCTACGGGTATAGAAGATATGTGAAATTTCGATGCTTGGTGTGTCTGTAATCTGAGAGAGGTGTTTTCTACTGATTTCTATAGATGGAATTGCAGAGTATTCATTACTCTACGATCTTCCGCTTGAAGTCACAAGAAGATGCTTGAAGGTTGAAATCGTTGCCTCACTTCGATGGACGTGGTGCGACTGACGAGTTCCTTACAGAACGAAACATATATGTCTCGCACTTCCATCAGGTGTGGCATCGATTTCAATATTTCTCTAACATTTATCCCTTGAAGGATGATGGAGACATCACATCGTACACGTTCACATATCTAGCTCTACTATAACATTCTCTTGATTAATTTAAATTTTTCAAATGAATGTTCTAGTGTTCATTTTCTTGAATATTTCTTTCAGTGCCATAAGCACAAACAATTTTCATCTTATATATATATATATATATCTAATATCACCTATCCCTAGAAGGATAATGGAGGTATCGCATGGTTCAATTTTCACAAACACAAAGCTAGCTCTGCTATTATGTTCTTTTGAATAATTTGTCAAAAATTTATCGAAAGGAGAAGGTTATAGTAGTAGTTATAGTACTTGCCTTACGCTTTGAATAAATGTTGGCATCGATTTCAACATTCTCTAACATTTATCCCTAGAAGAATAATGGAGACACCGCATTCTTCATGTTTCACATAGCCAGGTTTGCTATATTGTTCTTATGAATAATTTATCGAATTATCGAAAGAAAGTTATAATATACTTTTAATATCGAATATTTACAAGTGTGATAATATAACACGAGAACTACAGAAATATTTTTCTTGTAGCAGATTTATGTTGTTTATATATATAGATCTATATTTATAGCAACAATAGGCTATTTTCAATGTTGAAAGCTTCATTTATGTTAACCTTTCGTTGCATATCACAAATTTGTGAGAACTAATGAATAATTGAATTTTATGCATTACCATATATATCAAAACGTCAAACTTATCTTTATGAAAAAGTCGAATTGGTTTTTTTCAGAGGAAAATTTCTGGCTTAGCATTCGCTTCGGAAGTTTTAGTCTTCTTCCCAAGAGGAAACCTCTGTGAAACTCATGGTAAGAATATTAAAAATAACTATCTAACAGGAAATCTCAAACATATATATAATATAATTAATATATAATATATACTATATACATATATATATATATATATATATATATATATATATATATATATATATATATATATAAATATAAACATGTGTATGTATTTCTGTATGATGTTCTGTCTGATTAAATTTTTTGACAATTTTTGTACCTCCATAAAAATAATGAATGATTGACTTTTTATACATTAGTATGAATATCAAAGGTGAATAGTAATTTTTAATAATCAACTTGACTCTTATCCTCTTCAAAATCCAGGGGCCTGTTTCTATCTCGTATTCCGAAAACATTCGTTTCGCAAGGCTTCTCCACCATACGTTTTTCAAAGACTATTTTATGCTAAAGAAGACTTTTATAGGCTTCTGATGCCAGTGCTGAACTGAAAATATTACTCTGAATATTAAATAGGCAAAACAGCCAAGTTGACTAAAGAAAAATTTCGAAAAATTGAATTGTTAATTACAATTTACAAAATTCAATTATTATGTTTTTCTGACAAAGTTGCAATTCTCAAACCAAGTAATATGATGATTTTTCAAATGGAAAAGCGTGTTATTGTTAAAAAGATATATATATATATATATATATATATATATATATATATATATATATATATATATATATATATATACATTATATTATATATATACATTTATTAATATATACACATAGTTCGTTGCAATCAATTAATTAAATATGGCTTAAATTTTTCGAAGAAAGGAATATGAGTCGTTTGCAGTCGTCGTTAACATTTCAGTTATTAGTGTTGCCATAGAAGGATCACTAATAATCTTCCTGTAGTAATTAATACTGACTAATTAACGACTGTTTCACGTACTAATGGTCCTTTGTAATTTAATTCCGAAGTCTTCGAGATATTACATTGATTAATATCGTGCAATCAATCACAATAGTAATTGGAATACACTAGATAATTACCACTACTTATAGTTATCTTCAGCAAGATAAACTGAAAACTTGGTCTAGTTAAAAAGCCTGAAAAAATTTTGAAGTATGAGAGGATGCGAAAATTGATTTTTCTATAATGAAAATAAACTTCAGTACGCCGTCCAGAATCTCGCGAAAAGCAATTGCTGCATATGCCCACAATATCATTTTTGAGTGTTAGATTTCTTATTAAGGATCGTTGTTCACACTAAAGAGATTTCACCATATATATATATTTGAATAGAATGAGGAATTCAACTACTCAGAGTGGGGTTCTTCTATTGGGCTGGTGAGTTGAATGAGTAGGTGACTCTTTTACTATTATTATTGAAAACATGATTAGAGTGGAATATAAACATCCTATGACAAAATTATAAAACTTTTGAAGAAAGTGTACATCATATATTGAACTTATAATATCAAATCTAAAATTAAAACTCATCAAATTACATCTAATAAAGCTTCTAAATGAAAAAAACGTTGGAATCTTAAATGTCTTCGCGGGAGACACAATATGTGAGTGGGACAACTTTTGTAGTTGCTCTAAGTGACGTCAAAAAAAGATACATCTATGCCATTTTTCAAGGAGTTTATTGATGCAGCACGATGAACCGAGGAGTTCAACACGCCAAAAACTCGATTAGTTAAAAACGACTGTCTGATGGTAGTTGTGAAGTCGTTAATCGATTGGGCCGATACTTGATGAAAATCTAAATACATAATTGAAATAAAACTAAGTAGTTTTTCGATTTTCAATAAAATTAATTCAAAACATGACAATATCGTTTCGCCAACACAGTGGCTTCATCAGATGTTGATGATAAACAGTTTATCATCAACATCTGATGAAGCCACTTTGTTGGCGAAACGATATTGTCATGTTTCGAATTATTTATAGTGAAAATCAAAAAACTACTCAGTTTTATACAAGTTATGTAGTTGTAAAGCTTTTGCGTTTGAGTTTCAACGGACAGCCTCGTGGACGACAAATTAATTGGAAAGACCTCATTCAAGACTCTGAAGGTGGTGATAATATCTTTACGCAAGTATAAATTCCTCTCAACACAAACGCGGTAATTCTTTTTCAGAATAACTGTTATAAATTATCTAGGTATCCTAGTCGAGTTCAAAACTTCTGAAATATAATTCAATTCTCAATTTTCAGTATAAAAATATGAATAAATTATTCATGTCGGCACGTGGTCTTTCAGAAGTCACCGTTTTCAGAAAGTCTCTCAAACTTATAAAATGAATTATTGTAATAATAAAGTATGTTGATAGTACAATTGAGGTATTTCTACTGTCGATTCAGAGGATAGAATCATTCAGTTAGAAATGGTGGAGCGTTCCAGAGTTAACGTTAATTAAATATCGAATTGGTTCGCTAACCTGCATCCTGGTCCTGAGGGACTCCTCCCAAGCTATCAGAATTGTCGTTGATGAAGGCCTCCGCTGAGTTGGTGAAGGTCTGCGGGGACAAGGTTAGATCTGGCCCACTCGATGAGTCAAACAGATCGAAGGTGGCTGTGACGGCTTCACTGCCAGCTGAAATCGGAAAAGTTTGTGAAAACTCAAGGCATTTTTATTAGACATTGGATTCGTTCATTTTATTATCTTATATATTTTAATTTTTTTCAAAAATGAAATTTTTTTCCAGTTTAGTCTTCTATTCAGATTATTCAGATAATAAATCAAAGAAAACAGTAATATATAAATTAAATATCAATAAGTGATAAAAAAGTGATAAGTCATAAGCGAGAAAAAAGTTGTTTTTCATTCTTTTCTCACTTTTTATCTCATCACCAATCCAACCTTGTCGAATATCACGGAACCATAGTACTTTAAAATAATTATATGTATGTATATATATATATATATATATATATATATATATATATATATATATATATATATATATATATATATATATATATATATATATTTCGAAAGTTTTTAGCAATAACAAGCTTTAAAAATTTAAAGTTTGAATTTTAAGTTTTCAACAATTAAACAGGCAATAAATCAATTTCAAGAAATATATATATATATATATATATATATATATATATATATATATATATATATATATATATATGTATATCTATATATATATATATATATATATATATATATATATATATATATATATATATATTCAATGCTTTTAGCAATAACAGGCTTATTTTAATGTGAAAAACTTTATTTTCGTTAACGCTTCGTTGTATATCACAACTTTGTCAAACTAATTTAATATATTTAGTGAAACTGAAGCCAGGTGTGCTAATTTTGATTTTTTAGTTTTGAGAAAATTGTGATATACATCGAAACGTCAACTAAAATTAAGTTGTTCACATTAAAATTAGCCTGTTATTGGTGGAAACATTGAAAATAAACTATTAAAATAAATATTAAAATAAATTAAACTCTTGGCTTAATGTTTCACGATTTATTTAACAATATGTATAGTCAACATGTTTCGAGCTTTAGCTCATTTTCAAGACTAGTTTTCAAGACTATTTTCAGTCTTGAAAATGAGCTAAAGCTCGAAACATGTTGACTATACATATTGTTAAATAAATCGTGAAACATTAAGCCCAGAGTTTAATTTATTTTAATATTCAATTATGTTTCACCAAGAGTTAAGCGAGAATTCAATCTCATTAATGAAAATAAACTATCTTAAACAGGCAATAAACAATTCATATATATATATATATATATATATATATATATATATATATATATATATATATATTTAGAAATATTTAGAATTGATTCATTGCAAGTTTAAGATAGTTTATTTTGAATGTTTTAAGCAATAACAGGCTTCTTTCAATATGAAAAACTTTATTTTCGTTGTATATCACATCTTTGTCAAAACTAATTATTAATTACTTCTGACAAAGTTGTGATATACAACGAAACGTCAACTGAAGCCTGTTATTGCTAAAAATTAAATATACATATATATATATATATATATATATATATATATATATATATATATATATATATATATATATATATTTCTCAAAATTGGTGTTATTGCCTGTTTGAGATAGTTATATTTATGATATTTTTAACAATAACAGTCTATTTTCTATGTGAGAAGTTTTATTTTTGTTGACGTTTCGTTGTATATCACAACTTCGTCAAAATTAATTTAAATGTGTTAATTTTGATTCATTGTTTTCAACAGAATTTACCTATAAGCCAAACCTCCGTGTCATTAGTTCATTAGTTTTTCGACATCCATTAGTTTTGACAAGGTTGTAAAATACAAGGAAACGTCTACACAAACGAAGATTTTCACATTGAAATTGGCCTGTTATATATATATATATATATATATATATATATATATATATATATATATATATATATATATATATATATATATATATATATATATAAGAAATGAAATTTTTTGTGCTTATGGCACTGAATGAAATATTTAAGAAAATGAGCACTAGAACATTCATTCGAAAAATTCAATTAATCAAGAGAATGTTATAGTAGAGCTAGATATGTGAACGTGTACGATGTGATGTCTCCATTATCCTTCAAGGGATAAATGTTAGAAAAATATTGAAATCGATGCCACACCTGATGGAAGTGCGAGACATATATGTTTCGTTCTGCAAGAAACTCGTCAGCCGCACCACGTCCATCGAATAATCTACTATAACATTCTCTTGATTAATTTTTCGAATGAATGTTCTAGTGTTCATGTTCTTATATATATATATATATATATATATATATATATATATATATATATATATATATATATATATATATATATATATATATATATATATATATATATATATATATATATATATATATATATATATATATATATATATATATATATATATATATATATATATATATATATATATATATGGTTTCCTTTTCATATATTTGGTATTATCATAAGAATTTCGTAACCCGATTTTTGCGCAATTTCATGATTTCATGTAGTTTTTCCACAACGCGAATGGCTTCAGTTCTGTTGTCTGTGATGATAGCAATATCGTCTGCACAGGCGATACATTTGATATTTATTCCATTTTATTTTTTGATACCCACCTACCCACTTATATGCCCTTTACCTGAAGTTCTCATTCCCTAATGATCTTCTTTAAAACAACATTGAAAAGGATTGGCGAAATTTCGTCCCCCTGCCGCACACCGGTTTTGATTTCAAAGGGATCTGATACTTCGACCATGAATTTTACCTTGGTAGTTGTACCTGTAAGTGTCTGTTCTATAATTTTTCGGGTGTTTCGATCGATTCCAAATTCTTTCATGATTTCGAAAAGGGTTTCGCGATCTACCGAATCATATGCTTTCTTGAAGTCAATGAATGTGATCACTATATTTCTACATTTGTAATATCATATTCAAAGTCCAGATCTGTTCAGAACATGATCGACATTTTCTGAATACAACTTGGTATTCCCCATTAGTGGATCCGCTTGGTGTTCTATTCTGTTTAGGAGTGCATTAGGAAATATTTTTTAAGCAACGGGAGTAAGGAAATTCCCCTGTAATTATTGATATCCATTTTGTCCGCCCTTTTTTGTGCAATGGATGTATCAACGCGCATTTTCAATCGTCTGGTATCGGTTCCGTTCTCCAGATTTCTGATGTTAAATCATGAAGTTTTTACGTCAAAGTAGTATCGTTCAGAGTTCTCAGCTCTAAAACAAGTATATTGTAAAAAAACGTAAATGTCGATGACATACACACGAAATTTTGTTTCATTATTAAACTAAATTCCTCGAGAGATGCTCTTTTGGATCAAAACCTATTATCATTCTGGTGTGTATAGTATTCCAAATGCTAACATTTTTTCTGATTTTCCTAAAAAGACAGTAAGAGTTGAATAGGTACAACAATGAATATTTCGGAGTCTCATGATGAAGAAAAATGCACCTTTTCTAGATGAAATTCTACATCACGAGTTTGATAAAGATTGTCTGATCAATCGTTAATACTTTCATTACCTAATACATTTTGTTGTATATCCCAATATCCCAAGAGTGACCTTTTTAGATCTACTGAGAGAGGGACAGATTTTTATGATATAACGAATTACAACTGCTCCCTTAACGAAACCAACGTCTACTAAGTATATTTCTAATAACCCAGATAATAACAACATATTACAGGAATAACAGTTATAACAGTTTAGAATAACAGATACAGGAATCTTGTATACCTCATACAATAATATAATTTTTATATATAATCAGGTAAACCGTCACAAATTATGAAAAGTCATGAAATATGAAAAGGCAAATATACAAAAATATACAAAAACATAGTTCATGAAATATTCAAGAATAGAAGACTTGCCGTGACGTCAAAATGACGGCATTGTTCTTCTAGTGTTGATTTTGGTTACATTGAGAGTATCTGCTAAGTATTCCTTTTCAGTCTGACGCCTCCCAAATAACGACATATACTCCACATCATACAAACCCTCATTTCTAAGAAGCAAATTCTCTCAGAAAGAACGTTAGAATGTATATCTGTATATATATATATGAAATGTAATAGCTAGCATCAATTAATTTAATTGATTTCATTCGTTTGTTCTTTAGTTCTTATACGTGTTCGCACTAAATCAAGTTCATCGACATCTTGTGATGATTTTATGAAAAGAAAACTGAAAATCGAATAGTATTCCTCGGTGTACACTTCGTCTTCGTCAAAAGTCGATGAAAAAAGGCAATGAAGAATTGACCACAGCCGTTACATTGAATTATTTCAATCTACTTTTCCATTTACACTTAGAAGTAATGGCATGTCCAGCTGCGCCGTTTTCATAAAACATAGATTCATAAGATGGCTCTCGGAGGACCTTTTCGCGACGGAACGCTTCATCATAGTCGGCGTTGTCCGCTCCAAATTCCAAATTGAGTCCATACATCAAGCTGCGTGTCCTATGCACTTGTTCCGGAAAATTGCGCAAGCTGAAAGGGCCACGCTAAGGTTGCCAAATGGGAATTTAAAATTCGATTGGTTTCAGAAATGATTTACATAGCACGCTTGCGGTTTGCTCAAGGTGAAACGATAGAAACACCTCATGAGTGAGATGTAAATAAAACTCATAGATCTACATTCACTGGGACTAAGATGAGTTCTCCCTCTCCCTCTCCCTTCGCTTATATATATATATATATATATATATATATATATATATATATATATATATATATATATATATATATATATATATATATATATATATATATATATATATATATATATATATATATATATATATATATATATATATATATATATATATATATATATATATATATATATATTTTGAAAGTTTTTAGCATTAACAGGCTTTTTAATATGAAAAAGTTTATTTTTGTTGACGTTTCGTTGTTATATTACAACTTTGTCAAAACTAATCAAAAAAAAATTATTTTTTTAAAACTAATTAGTTTTGACAAAGTTGTAATATAACAACGAAACGTCAACAAAAATAAACTTTTTCATATTAAAAAAGCCTGTTAATGCTAAAAACTTTCAAAATAAATATCTCAAACAGGCAATAAATCAATTTCAAGAAATATATATATATATATATATATATATATATATATATATATATATATTCCTCATGTCTAAAAGAACCAGTATACACAATTATAATAATAAAATTCGGGGTATTTCTCGGGGACGCATAATACACCCGTTTTTGGAAGGACGCAAAATAAATACAAGGATGTATATATATATATATATATATATATATATATATATATATATATATATATATATACATATATATATATATATATATATATATATATATATATATATATTTTGAAAGTTTTTAGCATTAACAGGCTTCTTTTTTAATATGAAAAAGTTCATTTTTGTTGACGTTTCGTTGTTATATTACAACTTTGTCAAAACTAATCAAAAAAAAAATTATTTTTTTAAAACTAATTAGTTTTGACAAAGTTGTAATATAACAACGAAACGTCAACAAAAATGAACTTTTTCATATTAAAAAGCCTGTTAATGCTGAAAACTTTCAAAAACAGGCAATAAATCAATTTCAAGAAATATATATATATATATATATATATATATATATATATATATATATATATATATATATATATATATATATATATATATATATATATATATATATATAGATATATATATATATATATATATATATATATATATATATATATATATATATATATATATATATATATATATATATATGAAGAAAATGAATACCAAAATATTCACTCGGAAAATTTGAGTTTATCAAAATAATGTTATAAGAGAGCTATATGTGAACGTGTACGATGTGATGTCTCCATTATCTTCCAAAGGATAAATGTTGAGGGAAAAAGATTGAAATAGGTACACACCTCTTGAAAGTACAGGACAGCTCTTTCGTTCTACGAGAAACTCTTCAGTTGCCCTTCATCAATCGAATATTAATTGACATTCTTTCGATTGATTCGAATTTTTCGAATGAATGCTCTAATAATTTTCAGGATTCAGAAGAAATAGGTCTTGTGAGACAGCAATATTAAGCATATGTGAGGAATGAAGTGTTTTGGATACAGGATATATAGCTATAGTATTATTGGATTTTTGAGAAAAAGAGAACTTTGAAACGTTATGTAGATAATTATTATTGAAAAAACTGACTAATCATGGCTTTGAGGAAGTAATTAATGATTGGATCAGATCTTACTTGGATACGTGAACACAATAAAATAAGTTCAGTGCTGTTGGATAGCACGACATTGGATGTAGGCGTAACTCAAGGAACTGTCTAAGGTCCGTTTTAAAGTTGTTTTTTTTAGAGGTATAAAACTTTATATTGCGATTAAACAACGATTGATCATTCGATTGACAAGAATTTGGCATTACATTCTAAATATGATTTCTGGCATATGACCGCCACGGCTGGCCCGGATGTAGTCCAATCCGGACGTCTAATTTTCGATAATTTTTTGATAACATTTGTGGCCGTATATCAGCAATAACACGGCGAATATTGTCTTCCAAATGGTCAAGCGTTTGTGTTTGTCTGTAACGTTCTGGCCATCATCGTTTCTGAAGAAGTACGGACCAATGATTCCACCAGCCCATAAAGCGCACCAAACAGTAAGTTTTTCTGGATGTAACGGTGTTTTGACATACACTTGAGGATTATCTTCACTCCAAATGCGGCAGTTTTGTTTGTTGACGTAGCCATTCAACCAGAAGTGCGCTTCATCGCTCAACAAAATTCGCTTATGAAAATCGGGAACAACGGCAATCTCTTTTTTTCGTCAAACTGCACTATTTGAAAGCGTTGTTCAGGCTTGAGTCTGTTCATGATGAATTGCCGAACCAAGCTGAGAATACGTCACCTCTCAGCAGTTAAATCGGTTGCCATCTTCAACAGTAATGCCAACTTAAAGTTCTATACCCCTAAAAAAACACGCTTTATGAAACGATATTGTTTTTCCTGTGAAAATGGCACTATTCGTTTATCTGCTGAGGATAGCTATCCTTGTGGCAGAGATGTCAAATTGGACCCACGAAAAATGTGAAGTTCTGTTGCTCAAACCAATATTAATTCCACATTTTTAATATTGCCCCACTTGTGTTTCTAAAAAAATGTGATTTTAAAGCAGCAGATTACGTAGAAAAATAAGGTATGTACTTTTTTGCATTTAAAATGAAAATAATTTCTTGAAAAATAAAGTCTCGTTTGTATTTGATTTACCTTCGTATATTCAGCGTTGCGTTGTTACTGCTGGTATTGAAAGGTCATTTCCTACCTTCAAATGAGACAACCTCTATATTATTGCTCCTTTGCAGTCTGTACCACTTTGCAGTAAGCATTTCGATGCCTATCTTTATCCCTTTTGCAGTAATCAATTCTTATCATCATTTTTCACTCAAAACATGTTGATAGTGGAATGTTTATTATTGTGTTGTTTCAATTTGTAGAATGTTGAAATACCTGATGAGTAACATGAATAAAGCGTTTATAAGTTCTACGTGAAGGTTCTTTATTGCACATGGTCATTCGATATTCGTTATGCTTCTGCTAGGAAAAAAAGTGTTAGGAAGTTAATTTTTTCGGATGGGAAATCATGTATATATTCGCATATTCTGATAGAAAATTGGAGAGCCTTCAGAATGAAAAATCGTTTTACTATTCTTAGTCAGTAAGGTTTTCGAAATAGAAGAATGTTTATATGAAAATTCGATAATCTTATCAACTTTTTGTATTGTTAGAATGAAATTTCAGTAACATGACATTAAATTTCGATATATGAATTGCTCATTAAAACGCGTCTACGTGAGATTAGAGGAGGGCCACAATTTCCTCAACGCATATTCTGAAGTGTTTGTAAACCAACAGTTGTCATTTTGAAAACTTATGATAAGTGCTTTCCAGTTTTGTTAGCTATTTTGTAGTTAGCAGGGAAATCCATAACGTTTATTCAAGAATCAACAGAATTATCGCATCCTTCGTCTCGATATAAGGGCTTTTCGATTAAATATGGGTGTACCTTCGTAACTGAGAGTAATGAAATTAGATTTAATAAAATCTGAATTCATTGATAGGCACCAAGAAATCATTATAGTAATCTACTTAATCTCCTGGGCATTATAATAATTTAAAGCTAAACTAATCTAAGCCTCCTCCTCGAGAACGAAACAATTTTCCTACCTGAATTCTACATTCCAAAAATCAAACATAATGAGATATAACTCGTTGAATACGGTAGTAAACATACATGACAGCTAGCTATGGTCATGTTTATAATTTGTAATAAGTAAGTTTTTGAGGAGCTAATAAAATACACTAATTATTACTGCGTACTAATACTTTGGCTAACATATTTAATTCTCGAATTTAACCAGAAAAATTTTGAATTTCCATCCTGACAGAGGAGCGAAGCCTCTTCAAGCTACCCTCCTTTTCCTAAGCGCATTCATCTTTTGATATGCGTGAATAGATATTCTGTTTTTGGTTTATGATAACTATATTATTGAAGATGAACGAGAGTTCGAAACGGTAGAGATGTTAATATTTTTAATATTTGAATATTATTCAATAGTTGAATAGATTATTCATCTAGACAACTCTACCAAATCTCACTCTTTGAATTATATTTTTTGGCTTGAATAAATTTCTGTGCCTGTCAGAGGAAGATAATTACGTAGAGAATTTATTCCATCTCAGCTTTATTCGAGTTCGAAAGTGATGTCGAACCCATTCTCCGGAAATTCTCATCTACCATGTTCCACGAAAATTCTTTTTATTTTTATTGCATCAGAATTTCATCGCATAAAGTACCCGAGGGTTGTTTTTTGACAAAGTAAATCACAAAGGGCGCTGCGAGTGTCCACTTCTACAGACGTAGAGATCGAAATGGCTCGCACGCTTGACCGGCTGGCCGTTCAATTCATTTGCCGAATCGTGACGTTCTCTGGTAACGTGTTTCTGCCTTTTTGCCAGAAATCTATTCAAAGGAGTAGGAAGAATCGGCATGGGAGTGGAGTGGACGGGCATAGATTCGAGCATACGACATGTAAAAAGATTATTTCTGCATCGTTAGGCACACCAATTATCATTTTCCTCCATAAAAAATTTTATTTCATCTCGATTTTATGGTTTTTGTAATTTATACAATTCCATAATGTTTTCAACCAATATATATATATATATATATATATATATATATATATATATATATATATATATATATATAATTTTTATTAAAAATTAATTTATTGCCTCTGATCTCTGAGAAAGAGATATTTTTAATATTTTCAGCAATAACTGGCTATTCTCATTGTTAAAAACTTTTTTTTGTTGACGTTTCGTTGTATTTCACAACTATGCCAAAACTAATGAATAATTTTATTCTGTTATCGTTGAACTGTTTCGTACTACAAGATACTCATCAACTACGCCACTTCCAACAAATGAAAGGCTACGACTTCAATCCTCAAATACCCTCTTATCGATGGTAAGATAGAAATAAACAGTTAGTCGTATGTATATATAATGCATAGATTAATGTATAATCTCAAACCTTTGGAGTCAATGAATTTTATATTTGTTGTCTGTGACTTTCAACTTTCTGTGACTCTTTCAATTTCTGCTCAAGCATTAAAAATGTCATCAAACACACCCCAGAACGAATGAGAAAAACGAAATGAAGCAAGTTGATCGGAAGTAATATTTGAAATATTATTTTTTTGATGAATGTTTCATGAGTAAAATTGTTCAATTCAATTTATGAAATTTCTACTATTTAGGCTTAATGGTAGAAATCTGAACAACGTCATTAATGACGTCTATTCATTTCAATTTAATGACTTTTTATGACAAATTGTTCAAAAGAACATTATAACAGAGCTTGCTCTGTGAAACATGAACAATGCTCAAAAATGAATTAAGCTTTCAATAAATGTAGGCATCGATTTCAATATTCATATATTATATAATATAATATATATATATATATATATATATATATATATATATATATATATATATATATATATATATATATATATATAGATATAAATATATATATATATATATATATATATATATATATATATATATATATATATATATATATCTATTTTAGTCGGTGTGTATTTGGCATTGTCAGTATCATCCACTATATTAGTTTGATATCTTTTCAAATATGTGTTGGACTTTTTATTCAGAATATATGCGGAAGTAATAACACAATAGATCAGGGTCGATCATCATCATCATCAACTTCAAGGAATAGGCGTAGTCGCCTGTTCCGGCCTCATTGTTCTAACCATCGTTTTCTGGGCCTGCCTCTGTCTCTTCTACCTTTCGGTCTGTAATTAAAAGTGGCCTTAGGCAGTCTCGCATCTGTCATACGCTGTACATGGTCTTTCCAGCAGTTGCGGTATTCTCGTATTCTGTCGCATAAATTGAATATCTTCAGCTCTCGCCTGATATCGTCATTCCGAATCCTATCAAGTAGTGTGCACCCCCTTACTGACCTCAGATATCTCATCTCTGCCGCCTGGATTCTACTTAAATCCCGGGTATTCAATGTCCATGTCTCCGAACCATAAAGTAAGGTGGGAGTTGCCATAACTTTGTATAGCTTAATTTGCGTCTCTTTTCGTGTACGTCTTCTGAGTGTTCTACTCAGAGTGCCACAAATACGTTGGAAGTTATGTAGTTTTTTTACCATGTCATCATCATAATCATAAGTAATGTCGCATCCTAGATATGTGAAATGCGACACTTGTTCTATGCACTTATTCTCAATAATAATCTTTGTGCGAATAGGTTCTTTACCCTTAAAGGCCATAGTCTTGGTTTTTTTTATTGAGATTTTCATTCCATAATTTTGACAAAGTTTGTAAAGGTTAAAAGTCGACTTTTGGAGGTCATCCTCGTTTTCTTGTATAATCGCCTGGTCGTCTGCGAATAGTAATGTATTAATGTAGGTGGTCATATTCAGTCTGATGCCAGGGGCGGCCGTTAGTTTCCATGTTCGTATAATGTCATCTATGTATATGTTGAAAAGAGTTGGGGACAATCCACAACCTTGCCTGACTCCCTGGTTAATTTCAACTTCTTTCAACTGGTGGGTGCCGATAAGTATCTTGGTGTTTTGGTATAATGATTGGCATGCCTGTATCAAATGGCGAGGGAATCCTCTCTCTTGCATAATATGCCATAGCTTTCCTCTGTTTACTCTATCAAAAGCCTTTTCAAAATCTATAAATATTATATGTGTTTCTAAATTATATTCTCTTCGTTTTTCAATTAGTTGCTTCAAGATGAAAACATCATCTATACATGATCTGCCTCTTCTAAACCCTGATTGTTCCTCTAGTAGTAATAGATTAGTTAATTTCATCACTCTATTATTGATGATTTTGCTATAGATCTTGTAAGCACTATTTAGTAAACTTATGCCTCTATAGTTTTCACAGGAGTTTCTGTCGCCTTTCTTGAAAATTGAGATGACTCTTGCAGTAAGCCAGTCTGTGGGAATCATACATCGCCTCCAGCACATATTAAGTAAATATAATAATTTTTCATGTAACAAATTGCTACCATATTTAATAAGTTCAATGTTGATGTTATCTGGTCCCGCTGCTTTCCTATTTTTGGAAGACAATAGCACATGGTCCAGTTCACTCTTTTCAATACAATCAATGTCTGTTTCGATCGGGCCTAAATCAATGTTTAAAGGGGCAACTGGATTGTACCAGAGGTCTTTATAGTGTTTTATCCATTCCTTTTCTTCAATAGTATCAATGTTTGCTCTATCTCTTTCTTCACTGTTTAAGTTTTTTATAAATTTGTAGGCCAACGATTGTCTACCGTGTATGTCGTGTTCGATGTTACTTATAAATCTATCCCAAGAGTCTTGTTGGGCTTTGCGATGATATTCTTCGCGAAGTTTCTCTTCTCCTTATATAGTTTTTTTGCATCCTCTGTTTTCTTCTGCAAGAGGTTTAAATATGCTGCTTGTTTGTCTTTGACAGCTTTTTCAATATCTTCATTCCATATTTTCAGGCTTTTAGGTCTGCGATTTCTCTTCTTTTTACCCAAAGCTTCCAGCGCTGCCTTATGGATGATGTTCTTTATATTTATCCATTCTTCATTAATATCTTCACTACTCTCTGAATTATGCAGTAAGTTATTCAATCGATCTTGGTAAAGTTTTCTAATACTCTCGTCTTGCAATTGAGCTACTTTAAACACTTCCTCTTCAGATCTCTTATGTTTAGGTTTCTTCCATTTGGTCAATATTTTGATTTTAGAAGTGACCAGGTAATGATCTGAATATATGTCGTATCCTCTATATACATGTGTATCTATGACCTGAGGTGCCAATTTTCTGTTGGTTATGATATAATCTATAAGTGATCTAGAGCCTCTTGCACTCCATGTATACTTGTTTTTTTCTTTTTTTCTGAAAAATGTGTTTGTCAGTTTTAGGTCATTAAAAGACGCAAAGTCTCTAAGATCCTTTCCATTTTCGTTTAGGCAAGTCTCCCCAAATATTCCCACAACATTATCTATAGATTGGTTACCCACTCTGGCATTTAAATCACCTGCTATGATCACGTCATCGTTTTTATTGCAGCCATTTATTCTTTTTTGGAGTTCTTCATAGAAAAGCTCTGTTTCTTCCTTCCTACCTTCCTCTGGAGCGTATACACCAAATATTGTTAGATAGCCTCTTTCCATTCTCATTCTTAGAATGATAATACGTTCATTTACATAAGTATAATTTATGATCTTACTTTTCCATTTCTTGTCTATTATTATTGCTACTCCACAGGAAGCTCTTTTGTTCTGTGGTACACCACTATAAATCATTACAAAATCTTCGATATCTTTGGTCCCTCTTAACTTCTTCTTTGTCTCTGTGATTACTGCTATATTAATACCTCTCATTCTTAGAATCTTTATTAGCTCTGGTTCCTTTGTAGATAGTCCTCTTACATTCCAGGTTGCGACTTGTAATATATCCTTTATTCCAAAACTCTTATCCTTATTCTTGCCAGGTCGATTTCCAGTTAAACAGTCCGGTTGGTTAATTCTTTGAGGCTTATGAGTAAGTTTGTTTTTTTACATGGGAAGGGTACCAACCTTCCGCACAACCCCCAACCTGGAGGGCCAGGGTGTTTCATTTTGTCTGGCGCCTACCAATCAACCTGTCCGGCTTGGGTGGCCCTTCCAGTAGCAATGCTACCGCCGGCATAGCTCTCTTGGTCGTTGGCGCACGCAAGCTCCACCGCCACGTCAAGGCAGAAACACCATCGGGGAGATCTAAATTACCGGCGAGTTGAGGCGGAAAGTGGATGGGGGTGAGTTTTTAAGTTGACCTCGATTTCTGGCAAAACTATAAGTCCTATGGAAATAATCGAATGACAAAGTTATAGGTAATAAAGAGACCTACAACTTTTGTAATCACACTTTTTTTATATAACCTCAAAATTTATGTGAAAACTTCAAATTTTTGGTTTTTTTTATCTTGTGCAGAAAAATTTTTTTTAACGAAATTTAGTGAAAACTTACCTTTCTATGTCCTAAAGACAATGAAATTTTTCGATTTGATATATTAATTTTTTCACCTAGTTTGACTTAATATCGAAAGAAAAACCTAATTTTCAATTGAAAATTCTTGCGTTAAAATATCAGCGTTTTAAAAATGTCGAGAAATGTTTCGATCGTTGAAACCTCTTCTTTCTAATAATGTGAAAAAATATATACATTACTATGGTAAATGTTCTCAGAAAATGCAAAGAAAGAACTCGAATCCGAAAATTTTTTTCAATCACTATGTACAATTTTGGGCTTTTCAGTAGAATTTACACTTTGATTACTTGAAAAACGTAAGATTCTACGTAAAATTGATAAATAAAAAAATTACAAATCCATAAATCATGAAGATTGCAAGAAATATAGGGTTTAAAGGGAAAAAAAATTTCGGATTCGAGTTTTTTCTTTTCTTTGCATTTTCTGAGATTATTTACCATATTATTGTTTATATTTTTTCACATTATCAGAAAAAAGAAATTTCAGAGAACAGAAACTCCTTGATTTTCTTCGAAAACTGATATTTTGACGCGAGAATTTTCGATTGAGAATAAGGGTATTTCTTCAATATCAAGTCAAAAGAAGGTGAAAAAATGAATATTTCAAATCAAAGAAATTATAGTGTCTTCAGGAGACAGAAAAATAAGTTTTCATTAAATTTTGTGAAAAAAATTTTTTTTTGCATAAGATAAAAATAAAAAACCGAAAACTTGACTATTTGAATTTTTCACATAAATTTTGAGGTTATGTGAAAAAAGTGTGATTACAAAATTTGTTGGTCTCTTTATAACCCCAACTTTGTCATTTTTTTCATAGGACTTGTTGTTTTGCCGGAAATCGAGTAATACCATTTTTTAACCTCAAAACTCACCCACTTCCACTTTCCGTCCTTAGATCGCCCGTAAATTATTTTTCCTTTCAATTTTGTTATATTCTCGTTCTTTTTCAATGGGTTTCATTGTACTATAATTTTTTTGGATTCAAAATTATCGACTCTGGTCTGCAACGTATGTTGTGCGATGATATTTGCCTCTGCAATAAATCGGAACGATCACGACTAGTGGAAATCCATCCATAAATACGAATTCTGCTCTTGGAAGTATACAAACATGATCGGAGGTAGTGCAGCGAGATTAGTATGCGGAGCTGCGGTTCCTGAAATTCATTAGACAGCAGCTGTCCCTAATTAGGGCCATCATCCGATGTGGTAGTTGTTTGTTTGGGAATTGTCGAAGTTCTGAACTGTACATACAAAATTCGAGCATCGAATAACAACATAACCGATTTCCAGCAGATGGTTTTTGGCGAACAGTGTTGAGCGAAAAGCTTTTAGCATCGGGAAGATAAGCAAACACGAAAAGGAAGTTATAGAAATAGAGCGATGGTTCGTTTTATTTGTATACGTTAGATGCAGGGTATGGGCATAGTTTAACGGAAGTAAGTTCGGGTAATAAGCTATGCCATTAGCGAATGTTGCCATGAAAGTTGAAAGCTTCAATGTTAACTTTGATGTTTACTGGAACATTGAAAATTGTTTTTTTTTTCGTTTGTATGATTCGGTGCTCAATTGAAAAGCTCTAGTGTTTTCTATATGATGAAAGCTATTTCAATGATTCAATCAAAAACAACATGTTATTTTATGAACTATGTAACGAAGTAAATACTTATAATATAAATACTTAGAGTATAAACTTAAATTCAAACACTTGAACTTATGATTTACACTTTATTGACTACATAGCATAACGCGTTTCGTCGTTACAAACGACTTCTTCAGATGCTTACAGAATAATATTCATCATTATTTTTAATATTTGATAATTTTAACGAATGAACACTTCTGAACTTTGACAGTTTATAGTAAGTGTTTTGTTGAAGGTACATGAGTCTCATTTGCTGTCATTCATTCAGTGGTCCTGCCAAATCACCCTGAACGGACGAGAGTTCAACATCACTGGGGCAGAATTTGGAGTGCTTCGCCCATTTAACGGTTGCAATCTTCATCCATGATAAACAATTTTCCAGCGACTTTCGCATCGATCACAAAAATTCGTCTTCTCATATTCAACAACACGGCGTATTTTGCGAATTCAACTGAGCAGAAACGAAGCGCTGGATTAGATGAAGCATGGTAAAAATGCTCTGGAGCATCGGAAACCGACTCAAAAATCGTCCTCAACATTCTTCATCAATTTTGAATCAATAGGTGTATAAACTTGAACTTATGATTTACACTTTATTGACCACATAGCATGACGCATTTCGTCGTTACAAACGACTTGAGATGCTAACAGAATCTCAAGAATGTTGTTAATCAATTTTGTCAATCAGATTGTCAAGTGTAAATCATAAGTTCAAGTGTTTGAATTTAAGTTTATATTCATTTATAATGGATTTACACCAAGTAAACGCCGACACTGTTCAATATTGAATAGGTGTAACAGAAAACGAAACTGCCAAATTTGGGATTATTTTACCCCCAATGAGATTCAAGATCGTCCAATACATTCTGAAGAGATCAGTTTTTGGTGTAGTTTTATTGGGGTGGAAGGGTTTTCAGTGGATATTTCTACTAAAACGTTAAGTTATATGTCACCGTAAACGGTGAGAACTGTTGAGTTGATTGATATGAACACAAATGGTTTTTTGAGGGCATTGTCATCACACATTTAGATACTGTCGGAATAAGATTTTGAGAACAACATAGTTCATGAAATATGTGGAATAATATATGGAAGTTTGATTAATGTGTCAGGTGAGGAACATAGTCATTCAGATGTACACCATCTAACAATGCCAAATGATCATATAAATGCTGTTATAATTCATACATAATATCTTCGATAAGCTTTTCGAGCGCATAAGAAATGTTGATGATCTCTTCCACAAAGTTTGTTTTTATTTGATTCGAAGAAGGTGTCTAATGGTGAATCCTATAGAAGGAAACGTATCTACGAAATCCTTTTTTAAAAAGCAGTTGTATTCTAGAAAATACGAACACAGAGGCTATATTCCTACCAGAGTATGTGAAAAAATCATATTTTCTCTGAAAGTAATTACAAACCGACATATCCTTTGTTCTGACTTTTCAAAAGAACGCCCTGTTTTCGAATATACCCTTTCGATTCGCACAAAGGAAACACCTAAACGCAGGAACAGATAATGAAAAATGAGGTATTGCGGAGCAACAGACACACGTACACAAGGCGCACACAAAATCCATACAAAGGCAGACTTTGATGTGAAATTGATTTCGGCGTTTACTGGTGTGCCATACAGTAAGATAAAATCAATATCGGCAACCGAAACAACCGGCTCCCAGGGAAATTTCGAATCCATATCGAGATCTGTGGAATAGATAATGTTATTAGGAAATAATTCGACGAAATTTGCTTTGTCGAAGCCGATGCGGTTTAATGCTGATAAGGACTGAACCCCGGATTTAGCTAGTGGTGTTTAACGGAGGCCAATGTGTTAGAGGTAATATTCAATTATCTATTTCAAATATTCCTTGTTACATGGGAGAGCTTGTTCTGAATTGTAATCATTTCCAAGATCCCATTGAAATAAAGAATATCAAGTACTCTTCACATCATTCTTAATTCTTCGACAGACAAGCTGAGTATTCTTTTTATACAGTTTTGTGATATGTACCTGAATAAGACGTTATCGAGGCATAAATAAGTGGGAAATTGCAACACGAACCACTTAATTTGTACGTAAAAAAATGTAAACTTAAATTCCAGTAAGATTCCAAATTTAACAGAATTAATAGAAAGATCAGTAAAATCAACGAAAGTGCGGACTTTTTCTGTACAAATATGACAAAGACGCTCTCACATCTATTATGAATTGAAAGCCATATGTCTTAACGTTCATATTCCCATATCACTAGTGACTGGTGGCATCTTGGGATTGAATATAATATAAGTAACGGGTGATTTTGTGAGAGTTAAGTTTTTTAGGTTGGCGGCACTGGTTGGTAATGGCATCCAAACGCCATCTGTCGAAAGTTTTCAGTATACTCTGCCATTTCATAATGGAAATACTTACAAACGAGCAACGATTGCAAATTGTTGAAATCTACTTTCAAAATTCGTGCTCTGTGAAAAATGTGTATCGTTTGTTACGACCATATTGCGGTCATCATAATCGACCTGGTGAATCAACAATTCGTGCTGTTATCACCAAATTTCTCACCAAGTTTACTTTGTTGGAAATTAAATCATTGTCTCGGATGCGTACAGTGCGTACTGAAGAGAATGTTGCAGCCGTAGCGTACAGTGTTAATGGGGATCGTCGCCGTGTTGATTTGGGTTTGAGAGCCTATAAAATACAACTTCTGCAAGGATTGAAGCCGAATAACCTACCACAACGTCTAATTTTCGATGAATAGGCCTTGGAACAGCTTGATGAAAATCCGCTGTTTTATAGAAAATATGTGTTCAGCGATGAGGCTCATTTCTGGCTTAACGGATATGTAAATGAACAAAACTGTCGCATCTGGAGTGATATTGTATAGCTACATGCTATACAAGAGTTATCGATGCATCCTGAAAAACGACAGTTTGGTGTGGTTTATGGGCTGTTGGCATCATCGGTCCATTTTTCTTCAAAGACGACCGTGGAAGAAACGTTACCGTCAACGGCGAACGATATCGAGCCATGATACGTATTTTTTTTGCCCCAGTTGGCCGAGTTGAACTTGGCGTACATGTGGTTTCATCAAGACGATGCCACATGACACGCAGCTTGTGAAACAATGGACATGTTGAAGGATGAATTTGGTGAGTAGCTTATCTCTCGAAATGGCCCTGTGAATTGACGCCTCTGAACTATTTCTTTTGTGGTTATGTAAAGTCGTTAGTGTATGTGGATAAGTTGAGCACGATTGAAGCCTTACAGGATAACATAACACGCGTAATTCGAGGGATAGAGGCCGAAATGCTCTATAAAGTGACGCAAAATCGGACCTTCAGAATTGACCATTTGATACGGAGTCGCGGACAGTATTTACATGAAGTTATCTGCAAAATGTTAATGGCAAAGTCCCAGTTATCAATTTCGATAAAAATTTTGAATATATCTGATTCAAATTGAGTGCTTTATTCGATTTAAAAAAACTACGATTAAAAAATCACCCATTAGTTTATAATCATATTGTGAGAAATATTTGTGACATGAGTTGACCGACAAATTGTTCGTTGAAAAATTAAAAATTAATACTATTGAAAACCTAATTTTTATCTGGAAAATTGATCAAGTGTTAAATAGCATAATGGCACAAAACTTATCCGATAATATATGGAACTAAAAACACTAGGCTCAGTTTCAATACATCATACCAGTTTCACGACTACTGTTTCGGGATATTTCACCATTTTCAGAAGTAAATGAACACCGGTTTTATAGACTAACTTATGAAGGGAGAGAAAAAAGGGATGAACACTAATATCGCTCTTATACATGTCTTGGAAAAAAGGAAAGGAGTCAGTCTTCAGGATTATTATATTATATAAACAATATAGACGGATAATCTTGTTTTTTCAATATTGTAACATTTTCAGGAACCAAACTCAACACTTCCACTTGTTATATACACGTAGCGAGAGAAAAATAGGAATAAATACGACTACGGTCCTCGGTAGCGATGGCTGTGAGAGGATTTAACAGTCAGCATTCAGGAAAAAAATTAAATCATCATTTGGTCATTCCTTATTAGTTTCTGCCGTCGGTCGTTTCGAATCAGGAATTTTTTATTGTTCTCAATGATCCAGACTTTTCCTTTGATATATGCGTGCAGCTATTTCACTCACTTTGAATCTATGAACTGGTAATTTTGAAATATTTCACTGAAAAGGTATCGGAATTTTCATCATGTAATATGGGAACTTCATTCAATAGATATACACACAGAAAATAAACATATGTTTTCTTATTTCGGTTCTGAAGTATGGCTTTTTTGCTATGCAGTTAATGTAGTTCAATCTGCATATTATATGATAAAAGTTCTACCAAACTTTCTAGAGGTAGATGAAAAGGAAGAAAAAAAATTAAAGAATTGATAAGACTTTTCAAATATTTTGCAGATTGCATCTTGGAAAACCTACTCATTTACTTCAATCGAAGTATCGGGATAAGTAGTTGTCTTTCGATCATGAAATAAGTTAGATTATTAAGTTCAGTTAGTTAGTTGAGGTTAGAATATTAGAAAAGTTTTTTCTCATTTTGCCCCCATACATTCCCACTTCAGTAGTCGTAGGTAGAATTGTTAATTTTCCTTTCCCATCATATAGTAATCGTGAAATTTCGTCAGTTTTCGAAAGTGAAAAGTAAAAAACATCCACGAAACGTGATGGATCATTAGAATCACTAATCACTAATTAATTACAAGAATGTTTCGTTTGGTATCATATTATATTGTTTTCAGTTAAGTATTATAAAGTTCTTATCTCACCATCAACTTCGATCAAGTATTTTTGTGATTTCGCAATTATTAAAACCGAACAATTGCTCGAGAATGAAACAAGAAGAAGTCATTCTTCTGATTTATGAGGACCAGTAGATGGGTGGGGTGCAAATTCATCACCTAATCTATTTAACATCTCTGCATTGGGAGCATTTGAAGCTTAAACGAGATATTTTCACAAGACTCCAATATTCAATGCATTTCTGTGCATTTTGCTCATAAAATATTCGCAAATGTTTTACAGGTTCATTCAGTGCTTCTCCCTCGTCGTGTAATACGAAATTCAACGGTTTTTTCGTATTAATACGGAATAAAACTCATTTTTCCCCACGGTTGAATTAGTCTGAGGGATGAAATTCTGATGCCAACATGACACTTTATCAATAATCCATTAAAACTGCACGAGTATAAGATGAAGGGTACCTACTACGTTCATAATTCCAATATACCGATTGCTTCGAAGATCTCTCGCATATTCCATTACGATGAATTATTCAAAGTCGAAATTGATCTAACTTCACTCATTTTGACCGTGAGTTTCAGTTCTATTTCAGACGGCGATGGAAATTCCATTCCCACCTTAATTGCGATCGTAGATATCTTCAATAACCAGCTTCGGATACAAATGGCACAATCGATATTCGAAATAAACTTTTGCATACCGTAGCAGAAGTTTCGGTTGGAAGTAAAATTATCGAATGCTCTCGGAGTCCTCATTACGCATTCCTGGAGGGTTTGACGAAGTTTATGAGGACGCTTACTGGATGAAAAGCCGACGCTCTCAGATGGAATGAGCCAATTTTCACTCCACACAGGCAAACCTCCTTCCTGCAAGAAGCTCATCTCACTTTTAGGGGATTATAGTTATATTTTCTGTTTTTCCTACGGATGCAACTGGTTGGATTAGATATTTATTCAAGCTGACTTCGCAACCTCGCTTCTTTAGTGTTTTAGATTATTTTGTACTTCGAACGAATGTTTGATCATCTTCATTAATACTTTTTGCCAATTTCTTTTCCTTTATGAGTTTTGTTTGAACTGTCTAGTATGTTTTGACATATTTTGTACTAAAGTTAATTTATATTGTGTGCTCATTTAGTTATACGATTTTTGAATTTGATATTTTGTAAATACAATCAAAAATTTTTTTTCTATAAATAAATGAGAGGTAATAATAAAAACTTGTCTAAAAATCACTGACTGAACAATTGTTTATTCGAAGAGTTTCGCCTTTTACGGCATTATCAAGAAATCATTCTTGATAATGCCGTAAAAGGCGAAACTAGTCGAATGAACAATTGTTCAGTCAGTGATTTTCAGACAAGTTTTTATTATTACCCCTCATTCAAATATGAACTATCACAGAGTAGATTCATCGTCCATTGAATAAATTTTTTTCTATATTTATTGTATATGTTTTGAATTATTTTGTTGAAAATTCTTAGATAGAATGATAATCATTGTAAATTTTTGATTTCATTTCGATTTGAAAATTGAGAATTTTGTCTCACTATTGTTTAATATGTCTAGTTTGTAGGCGTGAAATGATGGGACATGATATGACTTTCTCGAACCTCATAATGAACTAAAATCTTGGTTCAACGTTCTGACAGGATTATCGATGAATATTAAATTAAACTCAAATGTTAAAAACCAATCTGTTTGAAACACTTTTTTAAGCCCACCTAATGTGAGATGGTCAGATTGGCCATTGTTAAGATCCTTTTTTTCATAGATTTGGTTGTTACTCTTCGAAATGGAGGCAGAAATGATAACAAATTCGAAGATGCTGCTAACCAAATTGAAGAAAGGACCAAGGAAATTTCTGAGGAAACATGAATTTTTCTGCTAATATGGCAACAAAATATTGATAGCTGAATTAGCAGCAAGAATTTATGTGACCGGCATATTTTCGAATCTCTTCAATTAATTTCATTCTCTTCATTTAATTTCTCTGTCTTAATTTCAAGGTTTCGAATATTCAAGTTTTCGGGTTGCTTCATTATCTTCAGTTAATTTACTCTACATCTGAGCTCGACCCAACATAAATATTGACATATTTATTTTGGGTGAATATTAAACATATTTCATGGTATACAAATATGTGTAGGTATGTTAAATTTTTATAACTGTTATTTCATTCAATCCGTGGCATTTCACAAACTTCGATTCAACGAATGAAAGCGCGAGTTAATTACAATTGAATTGAATTTTATGTTTTTGTTATATTGCTGATGAAATAACGAAACTATAAGTTCAAAACGCAAAAATTGTCGGAACTCGTACCTACATTATGTTGTGAGTATTTGATTTTCGGTTTATTTGAATATTTGTGAGTGTTAAGATTGGGGTTCATACCAAAAATGACATTTTAGAAAACCGGTTTTCGAACAGTAATTTCTCCAGAAAACCGGTTTCAACCGGTTTCAAAATTTTATGAAAAAAGTTCTGCTCAAATATTCTGTTATTCGAACAAAAAAATTTATTAGAGTGATTAAAAGCTGTTTTTGACTGAATTTATTTACTGTTCAATTTTATTGATTTTCAAAAATTTTTCAATGCAATTTAGTAGAAAAAAAAAATGATAGTTGACCAGGATGAAATAGTTTCACAAACAATTATTCATTGTTTAACCATAATTTTCACATATAAGGATCTTAATATTTTCATAATAGTAAAACCGCTTATTCAGCAAAGGGTTCGAATAAATGAAAACATTATATCTTCATATTTTTATAATAACCATATTAGTTTTTGAAAAAACGAAGTTATTATATACAGATGGATACTTATTAAAAACACTTAGAATATATATAGCTTTGTATTATATTATGAAAATATTAATCAAAGCTGAAAAACAAGAGTTAATGAAGTTTATGCATACATACTTATCAAAATAAATTCAAGTTTTGAAGACAATTAAGCAAAGGACCGAGTGTTTTCCATTCGGGGCAATTTTGACACAAATTTAAATAATCTATACATTTTTTTGTTCAATGAAATGTGATTTCAGAAAACAGAGATTTCTATCTATTTGCTATTCAGCCGTGTCGTTAGTTTATTCACAAATTTCCCCGAAATAGCAAATACCCGCTCATTTGCAGCCGAACGAGGCTCAATCTTCTTCAAAGCCTGATATAATAATTCTAAAGCTTTTGTCCTTTCATTTGTGGCTTCCAGGTCCAAAGACTATTTTCTCAGAGTTTGAGTAGAGGAAGTCACTTCTTCCTGTTCCTTTAAATATTTATTGATTGCCACTTTCATAGCATTTTTCGATAAATATCGTTTGGCTCTTGAATATCGCTTTCATCACGTTTTTGAATATCACATTCCCCTGTAGAGTAATCTTTATATAATCTTGATAATATTTGTCCGGATAACTTAGTAATGCCACTTTTTGTGTTATTTGAGCGTTATTCATATATCGAGAACTGATATTTTCGACTAAAAAATTGGTTTTCGAATTTCAAAGTGCTATCTAAAAAACCGGTTTTCAAAAACTGACAAACCCTAGTAAAAATGATGAAGTGGATATTGAATTTTTAAATACGTCAATTTTTATTAGTTTCAATGCCTGAATTGAAATCTATGAAAAATTTTCCATATATGAGAAATTATTAAACTTTCCAAATTTAGACGTGTATGTAATGTGGTCTAACACCAGTTTTATTTCATTCGCAGTCTGAAAAAAATACCTCGAGACTTTCTCCAAATGCGAAAATGAGATAACGACATCAAAAGTTTCCCTTTGAAATAGCTCACTGCTCTGTTTTTTTTCCTGCGATTGAACTACCCAAAATATGAGTACAGAATTATTTTAATGGTGTAGTTTTCACGAAACTGCGTGAAACAGAAGGACTGAGATTCCTTTTTATGTTTTTCTCGTTATGACTCAGCTGAAAGTGTTTCTGCGAAAGAAACCAGGAAACTAATTGAAGACATCAAGTTCAGACTCATTAGGAGAAAAACTTCAATCGTTTTTCACCGGGTAAATATGTTGGAGTGTAAATAAAGGCCATTTTTTCGGTTGAAGTTGAGAATATATGACAACAAGATGTGTTGAGGAAAGTACATTAGCTTTTTCGAAGGCTCTTTTTAAAGCTGATGAGTGGATCAAAACATTAATCAAGATTAATTTGTCAATAGACTAGAACTGTTTTTCAGGTAATCAATGAACGATGAGATGACAATGTTTCACTTAACCATGGAATCAATGTCAATTTATTTCTTTTGAATGATAAGTGGTACATCGTTTGATGATTCACACGAAATTTAAAATGGCTAAATATCATAAAATAATTTGATTAGGCCGATCAATATATGAGAATTTCTATCATCAAATTTTTGGGAATGAGTTAGCGGGTGATAATCTGAGATTCCCAAAATTCTTGTGTTTAAAATTTATATTAATAATAATTAAATACGATACCTTAAGAATGAAAGAAATATTTTTTTCATATGCTTTCTATAAATAGGTGAAGCCTATGTCTAAGACAATGTGATTATAATGAATCAACGATTGACAAAAACTCAAATAACAGCCTTACATAAACATAAAATAACAAAAAACACGATTTTGATTATAACAAGACAAAGATTTTAGCAATTGAAAAGGACAAAAAATGTAGAGAAATTTTAGAAATGTTACACATTCGTAGAAATTTGGGAAACACAGAAAATGAAAGAACAGACATTAAACATCTTAATTTTATTCACAACGAACTAATAAACCTTACAAATAACACTCATAAAATGAATACACAACAATCACCAAACATCACATCTCAAAACTCATTTTTTCTAGATCTACCTTCAATTTCACACACATAAATCATTAATATACATATTCTGGATAAGTATAAAACTCAACTATGTAATTATATATATGTATATATAAATCACACTTATCAGAACACCTGGCTTACCATGAGTTTTTCCGAGGTTTCCTCATGGTGAAGAAGACTAAAACTTCGGAAGCGAATGCTAAACCAGCAATATTCCTCGGATACTAAAAATCAATGTGAAATCAATGTGAAAATACAAAAAAAGTAAAAAGACAAAGTTGTGATATACAAAGAAACGTCAATGAAAATGAAGGTTTTCATACTGAAAGAAAGAAGCCAGTTATTGCTAAAAACATTCGAAATAAACTATCTTGAACAGGCAATAAATCGATTTATAATATATATATATATATATATTATATAATATATATATATATATATATATATATATATATATATATATATATATATATATATATATATATATATATATATATATATATATATATATATATATATATATATATATATATATATATATATGTATGTGTGTATGTGCTCTGTGAATGTTGTAGACATTGTTTTACACGAATATAATTTCTTGCATTAGTATTAAATTCAATTAATATTCCTATATTTTAATATGAATTTCAACTAACCCGCTCACAACTTATCTCACTAAAGTCTATGAAACAGATGGTTGAATAACGGTGTAACCGTCTGTGAAGCAGATGTAATGGGTTTGAATCCCGAGATAGGTTTGGACGTTTGTGGATATGTTTGGAAAATATCGTTAATTTCATGTGTAATATACTCTGATAACAAGTCTAATGGCCGTTTTGAATCGATGTCAAATTGTAGGTGGAATTTAGAGTTGGACAAATGAATAAAAAATGAAATGGGCATAAAAGCTGATATGTGAATGAATTATTATAGTTGAACTTTCTTGATTTAGCGGATTTTTGCAAAAATTTTGGTGATGTTCGTTGTAAATTCCAATATATGTATGATTCCATAAAATATTTATATATTCCTCAAAAAATGGAAAATTACATCATCGGCCAAACAGTTTCCAATTGGTTCTCAGTAAACTTGAACGATCAGAGCCAAGTTACCACATATAATATTATTTCTACGGCAAGAGAAAATGAGCATGGCGTACTGCATGGATCTGTTTTCGGACCAATATATTTTATATAAATGATACTGTCAGAAAATTTGGAAGAATATAACTTCGATCTATTTGAGTATAAAACATCAATATAATATGGAAACCTCAACCAGTTAAATAATAACCACCACATGTTACTGAATACACATGAAACTGATACTATAAGTATAAGCATTATAGATTGAAATAATCTAAAACCTACTTCGAAATTATCAATGAAATCAATATAACATTGAAGCAGTTTGAATTATCAGGTTGTGTTATAAATGAAAATTCGAATTCGAATATTTCACGCATGAAATAAGCAGCAGGTATTTATGGTTGAGTCAGAGTTTCAAGTATATCCCTTTGGCTAAATTAACCATATATGAGACGTATAAGCTACCTCATTTTCCTTTCTGCTCCAATTTTCAAAATAATTGAACAATCCTTGAATAAATACCGTCTAGGAACAATAGAATGAAATAGTACCAATTATCTATATATGTCTCATACCGCAGAATCCCTCAGATACCTTAGAATCATACCTAAAGAAATTTTATAGTTAATATATAAATAAAAACGGAATAGTGCTAATCTTGTGTGAATACAAAATCTTGCACTACATCGGAAACCGGCTTCACTATTTCAAAGCGACAAAACAACTGTTTACTACAGTGTCTCATGCGTAAGTGACCGAATTAGTTCAGACAGAACAAACCTGAACGTATTGCGCCTCGTCATTACCCCCTCCAGTCGTTACTGGAAAAAGTTTCGCCGACAAGAGTGCAGTTGGGCGTTCTGTAAATCGCTTTCAGTTCTGCGGAGCGTCATAGTATGCGCAACAACTGTAGAAAAAAAACTTGACGTGAAAAAAAAACTGTTTGAAGTTAGGAGTCAGCATTTCAATTTAACTCTTAGACAGCCTTAATATCAACGTCAACAAATGATTGATTACCAATTGTTCTCCATTGATATATACAATCAAATCAATATCATTGAATATAAACTTTGATTCAAACACTTGAACTTATGATTTATACTTTATTGACTACATAGCATGACGCGTTTCGTCGTTACAAACGACTTCCCTCGTTTGTCGTTTGTAACGACGAAACGCGTCATGCTATGTAGTCAATAAAGTGTAAATCATAAGTTCAAGTGTTTGAATTTTAGTTTATATTCAATTATAATGGATTTACATCAAGTAAACGCCAACACTATTGAATAATTAAGTAAATAAATATCAAGTGAAATTCCACGAATGAACTATGGAATAAGTTATGAATCGCTTAATTGAATACCTAGTTCAAGGTTTTCGTGTACTACACATGAATGGTGCTAATTATAGAAGTGAATGTGTCATAAAGTTATACAAAGACATGAAGAAGAATACAATTTGCAAGAAAAAAATCTTTCAATTGGAGATGAACGGGAATGTTGTGCATAAACGAAAAATAAATAATATTCGCATGAATAACGATTGACATGTATTTACCACCTGAAATTAATTTTTGACCAGAGGTTATATGCCCTAAAAAAAAATAGAGTGAATGAAAAACATTTTGGATTTATTGAATCAATTTCGCTTAGTTTTTATTGGAAGTTACTTTTTATTTCGAATTAGTCTAGCTTTTCAGTTATGAATTTCATCCCAGAAAAAATGAAAAACTTGAAGGAAAACAAAAAAATAGTGCTCAACAATAATCCCATAATAGAAAAATCTGATAGCAAATAGCTTTTGTTAGGAAACCCACACGCAGTTTCAGTATGAGAAAAACCTACAAAAAAACTTCCAGACGGTGCCACGTGTCAATATCATAATTCGGAAAAACTTCATTTCTTCGTGCTTTTCTCGACATGCGATTCCCACGAGACTGAAGAATTCAATGGAATTTATTATTGGCATATTTCTGTGAGGAAAGAAAAGAAATCCTTCTCAAAGTCTGAAATATTGAAATATATTACGTATTGTCATTCAAAGTTTTTCAGAGCGATAGCTTTGGAGTTTCAGATAGAAATAACTACTCGATATATATCAGCAGAATGGGTTTCCATAGGGATAAGTTGGAGCAGAGAAACGTGAGACATTAATTCGTTTATTGTCGATTTTACGTGCTTTGTGCTTTGCCTATCTAAATAAAATTTCTCGTCTAGTATTCTCGCATTGTCATTCATTGTTATCAATCTGAGAAGGATGCACTGAAATATCAGGGAGATTGAAACTAATCTAAGAAGATTTAACAACTGAGTTCTAGATGAATTGAGAAATTCATCTAGCACAGATGAAAATCGAATCAGCTTTATAGCTTTATTATAGTACTGAATTGCTTCACTAAACGGTTTCTTTCTATAGAATTCATTGCCAATTTTTTTTCCTGTTCAGCATTAGTTTTATTATCGGCTATATTTGGTTCTGATTCTTCTTTTGCTTCTGGTTCGAATTCTTGATTCTTAGGTGGTGGAGTAGGTTGACTTAAATCCTAACAGAACACCTAGAGTGGTCAGAACTAGAATCTTCGGCTTTTGAACTTTAGCTATTAGGGTTTGCTGAAGCTCTTATAGAGTTGTGAGAAACTGTGGAGCATCCACATAACTTCTTGTTCTTGAATCAGTGCTTGATATTTCATACAAATCTGATCTGTTGACTGGACTAGCTAATGTGAGAGTTCTGTCTGCTTTCTGGGATCTATCTAAACGACCAAATCATGTAATGATTTGGTCGTTTTGGGGATCTAACGCAAGGGCTTGTTCATTAGTTTCAATTACTTCATAAAATTTTCCTAGATAAGCTAAAGCATCACCTTTTCTTGAGTATCCTTTTACCCAGGCTGGCTTGATTTCAATTGTTTTCTCGGCGTCCTTCAGGGCTAAATCAAAATTGTTCGCTTCGGCATAAGCAGCAGATCTATTTTTCGAGTACTTTATTGCGTAGTCGAAATTATTTGCTTGCAGTGCCGCATTACCTCTATCTTTCAGTACTATTACCTGATTAGGAGACATTTTTTAGCCAAAAAAAAGAATGTTAACTACAATTAAAACCGGCCAATATTATGTAAAACTTTTTTAGTTGAATAACTTGTGAATTTTGGGTAAGGCATTTGGTATTAACTATTTTCAACAAATTGCTACAGGACTAAAAACTTTTTATTGCGGAAAAAATCGATATCTAACGAAATTCATATGTGCAAAGAATGTTTTGAGAAAAACATTGTGAAAATGACTATTCGTAGCTATTCGTAACTTTAAAAAAAATCTTTTTGAAGATTCAGGTGCCCTTAAATGAGAGGAATTGGCTGTCCATGTTTTGATACCACCAGATTTCGATATCAATCGAACTGGGAACATTCCTTCAAAATTTGAGATTGGCTTACGGTATGTGCTGTGGCCAAATCTTCCTGGGACCAAACGCAATTGTTTCAGTTTTCGTACGGTTGAGTTTATACGGGTGATAAAAATACCCGTAACATGCCAATGTAACGTTGAGCAATTGTTTCTCTACAATTTTGTTACCCTCTTCAAAACAATATGTCCCCTAATACTTAAAATTGGAACACCACACTAAATAGTGACTGTTGAGGTCACGTAGAGGTAGATCATGTAGAGGTCATTCTTGAAGCTGTTGTGGATTCGAGTCCTACCGGTAACGATCATTATGCTCATTCACATATCCCCCAAAGTGAAAACAAGTCTTCTCAGTCACCATCAGGGAATCCTGGTGATTTTCACCATCTTCTTGAATTTTATGAAGTGTTGTCAGGAAGCAATAGGAATTGGTTTGTTGACTTCATCCAACTCGTACACGACTTTAATATTCTTCGAGTGGAAATTCAAATCAGAAAGCAAAATTCTTGGTTATATCTTGTTGAAATTCACAATGTATTATACTGCCTTGAACATCTTCGTCTTCCTGTTCAATATTTCCTGTTGTTCTATTTCTACGTGCACACCCATGAAAATTTAGTGTAATTTCCTTTGATGTCAAAATCATTTATGGTTAATTATCATTCTCTCATGAATTACATCATTTTGGTTTTTTCAATGTTTTCTTCGCTTAAATCATCGCCATTAGCCAGTCCAAAACAATATGTTCTAAAAATGAAAATTAGCCCAAGGTACAGACAGGGATACCTTCACGGTAAACTACTTGTTATGGCGTTTTTTTTTCTTCATCCACACGCAGATTTAACAGTCAGAGCACAAGTTTTCGATACAGGGAAAGAATAATGAAACGCCGGTCTCCGTAGCTTAGTCGGTAGAACTCCCGACTATGGTGCGGAAGAACTCGGGTTCGAGCCCCGCTGAAGGCATGGGTGTTTGTGTTTGTCTATGATTTAAGTAGTTTGAATAATGAAATATGCTGGGTAATGTACATCGATTACAAGCCCAATGGCCGTTCGGAACCGGCGTTAAATTGTAGGTCCACTGAATTAAAAAAAAAAAATAATGAAACATAGTTAATCAACGTTGGGTATTTCAAACTTCTAATTTCATATATTTCATATATCTATTCGTAGACTATGACATAAATCGATGAATTCTTCAATGATGGTTGTTTTGATATAAAAAATGATAATGTTTTTCAATTTTATTATTTTTCAATTTGTTAAATAAATGGTAATTTTTTTTCATTGACGGAAACATTTTTATATCTTTAATTTCGGACGTTTCTTCTCTCATTTTGTTATCTCATTTCGAGTAGATTTCGTAGTTTCCTTTTCTACAGTTTCTTTGCTGAAAAAACAGTGAACATCTGGTTAGGCAATGCACGTGCAACCGGGAATAAACGTCGAACAACATCATTATAATTTTGATTTTCGGTCGGAGAAGTATATTTTTACTGTGAAAAATACGTTCGTAATTAGTGATTGACATATTGAGAAATACGCTCGCTCAAACTTTTTCCATTATAAAAATTTTTGTCAATTAAGGAACAGTTTCTATAAATTTTTGGGTTTTGAACATCTGAACCTGAGCAGTACACGGAATTATTGTGTTTGGAAGTTCTCTAGTATTTTGAGGACGGAACAATCTTATATTGCTGGTGAGTTTATTTTTCCTTTCGCATTGTTAATTATTTCCTGAATTATCGATTATTGTTCCATATTTCCAATAATCTTTCTTATGTATCAGCTTCTGTCGGGTCAGTTAGTATAATATAATTATTATCATTTTTGATTCTCTTGTTTTACCTTGCATGAAAATTTTATTTTTAATGATCTTGAACACTATACCGTCTAGATTTTTTTTGTTCTTTTTCAACTAAGTTTTTATACATTACACTCTTGTTGTAATGTATAGAAATTATTCGAGTGAATTACGTTAAATGAATTGTATTCTGTTGCTCAGTCTGAAGTACGTCAATGAGAATCTCAATTGCTAATTTTCACACATAGGTATACATATTTTACATGTTGCTGAAACTGTCAACAAGTAAATATCACTTCAAAGGGTACTATGATGAAAAGATGATACCAGGTGCCTCACCTTTGATATCAATTCAAGATAATTAAGGTAGAATTGATGAATAAGAAATACATTGATTGTGGTTCTGATAATGGAGGTAGTCTTAAAAGCAATTCAAATTTTGATTGCATGAATGACTATAGGTATGAAACCTATATTGATTGTACTCGTACGATGTCTGTCGGTGTAGACGTATATAAACATTGCTCCGATAACTTTATCGTTAATTCGAAAGTAATAACTTGTTTCAAATGTGAATTTAAATTTCATCCTATCTGCATAGCAGTAAAGGATGCCTGGCTTAAGATTATTAGTGACAATAACAACATAATGTGGTTTTGTGACGGTTGTAAGTTATATAATTCAACGGGAAATCCCAATGTTAAAGAAACTATACTCAATAAAGAAATAGAGTGTCTACAAAGAGAATCTACACTTTCAAGAAAACTCCTGAAAGGACTCGAGTATACTAATCTTCTTCAAAAAAAGGTAATTTAAAATTTAGGAGGAAAATTAGGAATAGCTATGCCTACTCCCCTTGTGATTGGGATGGATTCTTCCATCAAGCAGAGTTCTGACAAACAGCACTCCGATAAGATTCAGTCAAGATCGCACGTGGTGGTATCACCGACAGATGTTACGACCAATCCGGAGAAGCGCTCTGTAAGATCCAAAAAACTAGTTCAGTCTAAATCTAATACGAGTATAAATTCTGTAAACATAAACAAAGATAAGAAAATGAAAACAAAAGCAATTTTTGATGTAAAAATGGTAAGTTCTGCTATAGAAGAAGTACATAAATCTTAATGAAGGAAATACAACAACTAAATAATGTATCGAATAATCACAATGAATGGTTCGAGGTTAATCTTCGTAAGAACAGGAAGGTGATTGTTGGTCAGAACACAAATAATTCATCAGTACCTACGTGGTATTCCAAGGTGCGTTTCGTTACATGTAAGTAGACTGGAACCTGAAACCAGACCAGAAAATCTAAAGGCGATGCTTATCGGATGTTTTCCCGAGATTATTGAGGAGCCGCATACATCGAAGTATCCTGATCTTTATGCCTCAATAAAAGTGACTATTAACAGAGATAATCTTGAAAAAGCGTGGCAGAGCGAGATATGGTCTAAAGGAGCAATGGTTTCCCGAATTTTCCACAGGAAAGCCCAAACAGTATCGCCACTCTAAAGGTAAACCATGCTAATGATGATAAAGTGTTTAAATTATCGTCTCTAAATTGTCAGTGTCTTACTGATATTCAGGTAGACCATATCACTAGTGATTTTGTAAGTGTCGAAGTGGATTATATAACTAGTGTGACTATGTATATAAGTATGATGAATTAGAAAGCATTGGAGAGACATGGTGTAGTGATGACAGTATTAATTATGTTCACTTTGAAAACTGTCATAAAGTGTCTAGGTTTTGTAGATGTAAGATAAGGGGCGTAAGATTTCAGATCTAGATTAAGTAAATTTTTAGTTGTTGAATGTTATTACAGTCTCAATGAGTTTTTGTCAGAGTAGATCTTTCAAGAGTAAGATGTTTTAGTTGATTAATAAGGTTTGTTCATTAGCTTGGTGCTGGTTTTTAAGCCCGTATATTTTCTTTGTTTTGTTCTTTTATATGACGTTTTCTACAATGTATTTTTGCATTCAACAGAATGCAAAAATACATCTATCTATAAAGAGTATCTATCTATCTATCTATTTATCTATCTAACCACATGATCGCTTCCACTCTAGTTACGGTATGTATTTATGTTTCGAACGCATGAAACGAACACAAACACACTGTTTTCATAAAAATTCAATAACTGATAAGTGGACTAATGTTCAAAATAATCTGCTTATAGATGCACACTTTCTGAAACCCTGAAGTACTACAAACCACAACAGTTGAAAAGTAACCTATTTATCACCCTATTGATACTCGAAATTTGTGTTCTGATCAAGTTTTCACAAATTGAATGTGAAATGGAATATTATCTGAAAGAGATCCCAACTGCATTAGAATTGAATGATGGCAATGGGTAAAGTGTCCGGGTCGAGATTGACGAAATAAGAGCGGATACTTTATTTTATGAAAATTATCATATATAATGAAAAATGGAATTAGTTAGAAGGGAAGATCGGTCTTTCTTGAATTTTCGCATTCAATTGAAAAGAAGATCTGGGTTCTTTTTCCAGAGCAATGACATCCAATCTCATCTCGCATAAATTTCCATTTGAAATGCAGAGACTCAATTTCAATTTCAGTCCCGCATAACAAATCGACTAATCAAGTCAGAAAGAATGAATAATTTACAACAATTCAATTTCAGTCTCGCCAAGTTTGCCTGATATTCTTTCGGGAACATGTCTTTTTATTACTGACGATTTATTAGTTTACAGACAGTTTGTCAGAATTTCAATCATAAAATACTGATTTCGACTGTTAACTATCGTTCGATAACGATGGAGTTCAGATGAACTTCCTTGAATAAGATTTCCTTAAACTCAATAAGGCCAATCGACCTCTCTTGCAACAGTTGTTGGAATATTTTTGAATTTGGACATTCAACAAATCGGAATTTGACTAAAATTTTTTCAACCTTCCATGAAAAAATTATGAAACTAAATTGAAACAGATGACAAGTAAAGGAATAATAATAATAATGATTTATTGTCCTTGAATCAATACATACTCCATGTAGTAGGTACAACGATATTGGACATGTCATTAGCACACTAGCTCACAATTTAACGAATTCAAAGTACAAAATAACCAATATATACACACTCAGATGACAATTCTTATCAACTAATATTCACATTCCAAATACTCATCAATGGTATAAAAACTTCTCGACCATAAATATTCTTTAACTTTTTTTCGAATAGTTTTTTTATCACATATTAGTTTCAGTATAGGTGGTAGTTTATTATATAGTTTGACTCCTACATATTTGGGACTACTCTTGTAACGAGATAAATTTACTTGTGATATCATTAGACCATCTTCATTACGGGTTTCATAATTATAATATTCATTATTTCTTCTAAATAAAGATATTTCAAACCTGACATAACAAACCACTTCCAAAATATAAATGCAAGCTGAAGGCAAAATTCCCAATTTCTTAAAATGTGTTCAACACGATGTGATAGCGCTAATTCGAACTATATTTCTTATTGCCCTTTTCTGCAATTTAAATACTTTGTCTCGATGACTAGTGCAACCCTATAACAATATTCCGTATGTCAGCTTCGAAATAAAAAAAGCGTGAGAATATGATAAGCATATCTCTTTTTTAGCGAGCACTCTGAGTCTGAACAAAACAAAGCACATAGATGAGAGATTGTCACAAAGAAAGCCAACATGACTATACCAGTTCAAATTTTTACCAATATCACCCAAGAATTTCGTATATTCCAATTGTCGAATCGAATGGCGAAAGAATTATACGAAGAACAACTAGAAAAAAAATGTCTTAGGGACATTCAGAAACGGTAAATTTTGTTTGAACCACAAGGAAAAGTCATTTGCCAGCCGTTGAGCCATCTTCTGAGCTCCTGTTCTTCGCAGATCAGCCTGTACAACGGTATTAACGTCAGCAAACATTACCAATTGATTCGGGTCATTCGTTATATATGGTAGATCATCTATAAATATAAAAAACAAGGGACCTGGAACAGACCCCTGAGACATTCCGTACAGATCATCTATAAATATAAAAACAAGGGTCCTGGAACAGACCCCTGAGACATTCCATACATGGTATTCAATTCCGACGATCTCACTCCATCAACCTCCACAAATTGGGATCTATCAGTCACATAGGATCTCACCAACCGATTAATTATTATACTCCTCAGACCAACCGCATTCATTTTAACCAGCAATATATCTTGTGAGATACGATCAAATGCCTTGCTTAGGTCCATAAATAGACCAACCCATTTTTTGTAATCGTTCATGCTGTCATAAACACTATTTATAAAATTTAAAAGGGCAGACTCTGTAGATCTGCCACATCTAAAAACATACTGTCTGTCACTAATGATGTCAATCTATTGGTCAAGGTAGGATACTATTCTATTAAATATCACACGATCAATTATTTTTGAGATGGTAGGCAGTAATGAAATAGGACGATAATTTTGAGTCTTTTTGTAGTCACCCTTCTTGGAAAGAATCCTTACTCTTGCGATTCTCAATATTTTCGGAAATTCCCCTGTTTGAATCAATCTATTAATGAGTATCGTCAGAGGTCGAACAACCCTTTTCGCAACACACTTCAATAGTCGACCCGCGATACCATCCTGACCACATGTGCTTGTGTTTTAGAGTTGCCGAATAACCAACTGGAGGTAATTTCCGAATGCAACTGGAGGAAAGAATGTATGACCACAAAAATCCATTCTACAGAATAGAAGCATCAGTAAAATATCTCTCACTATTTAAAAAATAAACACTTCATACATCTGAATAAAATAACAATTCAGATAGTACTTACAGCGGATAAAAATTGGACTAACTGAAACCTATTGAAACCAGGTAGCAATGAGAAAATGTGTTCAGTTGAACAACGAAATTATTCAATAGTTTGTAATTGATGCGGTCGTGTAGAAAAAATATTCAACGTGCTACCAAACTGAGCAAATCAAAATTTTCATGGAATTTGATGAAGAGAGATTGAAAAAGAAATATATTGTCCAGAATATATTGTCTTTCAATGAATTATATCAACTCTCTATATAGGTTAGCACCTCGGGAGATATGTTGAGTGAATGAAATAATTTTGTGTAATAAAGCTGTGTGTTTCGAAAGATAATATTATTTCCCACATTTGAACTCACTTCTTCATACGACAAATCATTGAAGCATTTACCAATGCTTCAAGAAATCATCAATAGATGCTTTTAATATGTATCTGTTAGGTTAGAACTTTCGCGATGACCATTTCACGAATACCAGATACTAGAGCTACATGAGGTATTGCAGCTGATTTCATTTACTCCTCATAGAATTTTGTACGGAAAAATTCTACAGCACTCACCAGTCAATACTAATCAACGACAGCAAATCATCTGAAAAACAATGAAATTTCACTTCTTGGTCTTCATGTTTGAGTTCGATAGCCAAGCAAATAGATTTTGTACAATCCATATTGTACTATATTAGCACATAGAATGTCGTTTCAAAAACAAATAGACTATAGACAAAAAACTTGCAAGGTTGTAAGTGGCAGAAGTTGCAGTAAGTAAAGGTGGCGATCGATGTGCCTTGAGTATCTTCAGCAGCTACTATTGGTCTGGCTATTCACAGAACATAGAGTGTACTAACTAGTTATTTCAGTGTTGCACATAGAAATTGGGACTAAGAATAGCAGACAACTGTATCATTTTTGGATGTTCGAAACTCTCCAAAAATCGTTCCCAAGGTCCTCAGAAGTTCCCTCTAATAGAGAACGAGTATAGAATCGACATTCCAAATGAAATATTGGGGTAGTACTTTGTACACAAGTTTGTCAAGGCCTTTTGACTTTTGACTTTGACTTATTTGAGGATTATTTTGGGATATTAATGTGATATTCAATGTAGATGATTCACCATGAAATTGAATTATTCTTGTTATCCTGCATGTGTCCACATTCATTCTTATCAGGAAAAAGATATCTTCTTTTGTTCTATATGACTTGTGCAGTATATAACAACCATTCATGTGTCATTTACGTTGTGATTCTCACCTAAAAACGGTCTTTCTTTGTGGGGTGTCAGTGCAACGTTCAATCAACGTATAATTTTTCACACTTTCATTCCATGTGCGTACTTGTCTTCAGCCAGTATCACTGGATGCTCAAGGAATGAGGGTTTTCGCGTATGAAAAATCCGCTAGATGGCAATACGTAGGTGTGAGGTTCGACTGCTGCATGATTGGTGATTTTTGACATCACATTGACAGATATGTCAAAATTCACCAATCACGTAGCAGTTAGGTCTTATAACTGTCTTGCATTCTAGTGGATTTCTCATACGCGAAAACCCTCATTGCCTGTTTATCTCAGCAACTTCATGAATATTCAAGTAATTCTGTTTAGTATCAAATTTCGCTCTCTATTTTATAGCTCAGTGAAATTTTTGCCGTATCATTTCATAGATTTCAGAATTGTTGAGAATTCATTAGCCTTTTTTTAGTTTGTACAAGAGAACTACAAGGTAAAGTTTTAGACTCAAAACAAAATTTCAGAAAAATATGACTAACCCGTTTTGAATGAACTAGAAAGATCAAATATTACATTTGAATCAATATTTCAGGTAAAATAATTATAAATCTCAAACTGTAGACAACTAGAAGCACTCGAATAAACACATCAAATTTCCGAATAGTAATACGATGACTTCTCGAGTACTCATCGTAAGAACTTTTTGCATCTCATGGATTCAAATGCAACCTTCGTTTTGCATTTGAATCCTACATTTGAATAAACGTCAACTTAGCTCCGTAAGTGCCTTAATGGGAAACGAAGTTATCATTTTCCTGTCGGATCATGTTTCAAATTCATGTCGTCGTATTTCCTCATCCGTTTTACTCCTATTTCGAGGGCGGGATAACTGCTTTTCGTCTTCATCCCTTCAGTACATCCTCTTCGAATGAATTTTGTTTCGCTGAAAAAGGAAATATCTGATATACTTGAGATGATGTTTGTAACATCCGTTGTAGATTGAAAGGAAAACTGGAAAAAAGATAAGGGGGTAAAAGCAATTATAGGTACTCTCGCCAGAGGGAGAGAGTCTTTTGAATTCATATTTTTACCATTGAAAGGTTTATAGATGACATGAAAATTGACAGATGCAATTTCAGCTTTGAAGTATGAACGCTATTCTTTGAAATATTCTAAATGTTCTTGAGGTTCATAGATTCATTCTTCTGTTGAATTTTCAATATTCAGTTCATCTTTTCGAGTAAGTTGGACCTGTTGCAAGATCAAAGTACAGGTTGTTTCCTAAATGAATGTCAATATTTGAGGGATGGATTCTTTGTGGAATTTGAAAAAAATATTGTATACGAATGTTTACAATATGGCGGGAAGTGAGCAGTAGGCTACCAAAAGGCTCTGCAAATATTGTAGAAAAATGTAGTGAAAAGTGTTACAGCACATATCCATCTTGTGCACAACGTTTGAGAGGAGTAAAAATTTCACGTGAAATAACAGTGATTTGCTGTGAAAAAGAAGACTTAGAAGAATTGTCTGATAATCAGACGAATTCAGCACGAGTAGAAAACACACTAGCCCAATAATAGGGTACCAATAACCAATAAGCCCTAAAATGTTGATTTGTTGATTAATATTATAATAAGTTCAAAAGAAGCCAACAAAGTTATTTGAAAACAAGGAATTATTGAAAAATAGAGTCAAATACTACGATATCTCAATCAAGAACATCGAAATTGACGATTTAGAGAAATAGATGGCAATTACAAATATTGTAAAAAAGAGTCATCCTGGATGATAAGAATGGAAGGCAAGCATCATAACAAACGAACTGGTAAAGATAATGAAGAAAAGGGTGATGTAAAGAACGATCATTAAAACAGATACTCGAAGACCGTAACCAAAGATCTTTACAAAAATATACAGAAGCTAAGAAAATGGCAGAAATTATAAACTTTATTTATCTACATCAGAACTTAGTATTGTCGAAGAAACTATAAAAAACGAAAATAACTGTGGAACAAACAAAGAAAAGCCCAAAAATTGAAAAATAGCAAGTGAAACGTAATAGAAGATTGTTGTAGTCTGGCAGAATAAGGTAAGGAACAAGTACCGAAAATAAATTTACCGGTCAAGAAAAAATGGCATGTTTCTTTATATATAGGGTAAACAAACATGTAAAAGACATTATAATTGAAGAGTATGTTCAGAATAAACCTGGTTTTAATGAGAGCTAGCAATTGAAAGCAAAAAATTCAATGAGAAAAGTTTTTCAATAAAAGTACAATTTGTGAGGAAGGATGAACTATATTATCCTGAATTCTGGCCAGAAAATGAATTAAACGTTTCAATATGCAGCTTCACGAAAGAAATAAATAAACCGGCATGTAATTTTTTAAAGGTTATATACCGAAGAATAAAAATAAGTTTGCAAATGAACCTACCAATAAGGAAGAAATCGCGTACAGTATATACATCACAACTTACAATCAATGGCAAATAGAAAGAATTAACCGTATGCATCATTTTAAAAAACTTATTAAATGTTCTGAATCATCGGAATAATTGTGTGACACTATTTCATTCTATGTTGACATATTCTGCAATAAAGATATTTATTATTATGTCGTAAACTTCTTTTGATTTACAGAGTTTCAAACACTTTTATTTATAATACCTGTCGAGATATTTCAACGTAATCTCTTGTAGTATGTGTAAGAGAATATTTTCGATGAAAAATACTATCTTCTACCAATTGTATCAGTGGCATATGTGCAAAATCTGAAATGCACATTCGGACAGACATTCCGGATAGTAAACTGACTCTTCATGAAATCACAATTTTTGTCTGAAAGTTGAGTTCATCTGTATGTGAACTACATGGATTCAAAAAATGATCCAGAAAAAAAAATTTCACATCGAAAAATATTTCTTGAGCCATACTGCCTTTATGCCAAACCTCATCAGAATATCAAGATGAATACCACAGATAGAAAGAATAATTCATTTTGAAAATTTTACCATCTTGTTTCCCAAAATTCTCTCAAAAACTGACACGCAAAAAGGGAAAACCTTGTATATGAGTTCGAAGGGAATTCCGAAGGGAATATTTTCTATGGAAAATTCGTTTTATTGAAGGAATAACTGAGAGGAAAATGGATACCTGTTGCCTGCCTCGCATTCGTAATAAATCATGAAATTAGTCATTTTATTATCAAGAATCAGTATCTACATTCGAACGAAGAATTTATAATTACTAGCTAGGTACAAGAACAAGGAGGAAAACAGAGATGAACGTTTTGTTCTATTATTTTCTCGGTCATACAAAAACTGCATATTCAGATCTCTGATATGAATACTTCTCAAATAATCATAGCAAAGAAAAAACAACAAAACGTTTACTGATGGTTCGTTTCTGATTTCTTATTCTTGGTATTATAAACTCTGTATTTGATAGTGGGAATTCGTAATCGATAATAATTAATCAATTAATAAATATGATACATTTTATAGTATGAGAGATAGCAACGTCGGGAAAACAAGCATTTCAGGTAGGCCAGTTTTTAGATATGCTATCTCCCTCACTCTTCCGGACGTCATACTACCTCAGTGTATTAGTTGCGTTCATCAGTGCGCATCCTATGTGTTTAGGTAAAATATCGATTTTTCAAATCATTTTGAGAAGTTTTGTTTCTTTATTATTTTCATTGAACTATTTACAACATGAATCTATCATTGCCAGATATTTTTATTGTTGATTAAACCGTGCCAGACGCTAATTTTGAAATTAAAAAATTTTTTTTTCAAAATATTTCAGTATGGATGAAATTTTCATATGATGATTTTTCAGTATCTGAAACCCTAAAATTCATTTTCCGAACAATAATTCGATTGTTAATCCTTCAGCCAGACCGATTTAAAAGTAACAAATGATGTGGAATCATTCTGCTTGGTCTAGGAATAGTTGTCGAATAAATTGAGGTGAAATTGTTATTTGGCCAATTAATTTTATGTTTTTAGATACTTGAATAAGATCATATAAAAATTTCAGCATTACTGAAATATTTTGGAAATTTTTTTAATTAAATTCATATTTATCGTCTGTCACGGTTTAATCAACAATAAAGATATCTGGCAAAAATAGATACATGTTGAAAATAAGGGTGTTTTTTTAGAAGTATAGAACTTTAAATTGCAATAAAACAACGATGGATCATTCGATTGACAAGGATTTTTTTTATTCGAAAGATAATGTCGCATTACATTTTAAGTATGATTTCTGGCATATGACCGCCACGGCTAGCTCAGATGTAGTCCAATCTGGACCTCCAATTTTCGATGAATTTTTCCAACAATTGTGGACGTATATCGGCAATAACCCGGTGAAAATTGTCTTCCAAATGGTCAAGCGTTTGTGGCTTATCCGCATAGACCAATGATTTCACATAGCCTCATTTACAGGAAGTAGTCTAGCGGTGTTAAATCACAAGATCTCCGAAGCCAATTCACAGGTCCAAAACGTGAAATTAGGTGGTCACCAAACGTGTCTTTCAATGAATCGATTGTGGCACGAGCTGTGTGACATGTTGCGCCGTCTTGTCGAAACCACAGCTCCTGGACATCATGGTTGTTCAATTCAGGAATGAAAAAGTTCTGAACAAAGTACGGAACAATGATTCCAGCAGCCCATAAAGCGCACCAAACAGTCAGTGATTCTGGATATACCGGTGTTTTGACATACACTTGAGGATTATCTTCACTCCAAATGCGGCAGTTTTGTTTGTTGACGTAGCCATTCAACCAGAAAGGCGATTCATCGCTAAATAAAATTCACTTATGAAAATCGGGAAGAACGGCAATCTCGTTTTTTTGTCAAATTGCAGTATCTGCAATCGTTGTTCAGGCGATAGTCTATTCATGATGAATTGCCAAACCAAACTGAGAATAAATCACTTCCCAGATGTTAAATCGGTCGCCATCTTTTTTTTTTCAGTGGACCTACAGTTTAACGCCGGTTCCGAGCGGTCATTGGGCTTGTACTCGATGTACATTAGCCAGCATATTTCATTATTTAAACTACTTAAATCATAGGCATACACAAACACCCATGCCTTTAGCGGGGCTCGAACCCGAGTTCTACGGCACCGTACTCGGGAGTTCTACCGACTAAGCTACGGAGACCGGCGGTCGCCATCTTCAACAGTAATGCCAACTTAAAGTTCTATACCTCTAAAAAAAAAACACCCATTACTTCAGTAAAAAAAGTAAATGAAAAAGAAAACTACTTTAAATCATTTGAGAAATCGATATTTTACCTGTACAGGTAGAATGCGCACTGATGAACGCAACCACTTCCGCCAGCCAGATAGCCCCTATGACGTCCGGGAGAGTGAGAGAGCATATCTCAAAACTGGCCTACCTGAAATTCTCTCTCAAAAATGTTTGCTAGCTTCTGGACTACTACATGTCATATTACAGTTAAAATCGGTAATCTTTAAGGTTTTGCAACCTTCTTCAACCCAGGTATTACATTAATTTATTGATATTTGAATTCATTAATACTTATGACAGTTTAATTATATGTTCGCCTTTGTGGCTGTCTTAGTTGATAGTAGTTTATAATGCCGCAAAAGGCAAAACTTCCTTCCATCAATTCTATTTCTCTTCATATGCGATGCTATATGCTTATTTACAATTATTATAAGTGAGCCAGTTTTCTTATTCAATTAGTTGAGCACTATTTTTGATACTTGATATTATTAAGTTTATATGTCATTTCAGCACATCGGTTATTTATCGAAGTTTTCCCATCTTCTAGGGACTTTATTAGATTTCATAGGAGAAATATGCAATAATTACAACATATAAATGAGTTTCCTCTGAGTATTCCATCAGTATTAAGTCTTTTGTTTGGAAAAAACCAATATTTTTACTCAGAATTCGAGGATAATTATTCATTTAATGTTCACCTGGTATATTCAATTGATTTGTTGACTTAATAAGATGACTTAAGTCAACAGTGCAGTGTCTTCCTCTATGCTATTTTTCTCTATCGTCCCGCTATTTCAAAGCGATTAGCGACCCTCTTCTTTTTCATTGTTTTGAGATTTGTATCTATATTCTATATATGTAGATTAGTATTTCTAAAATTGAGTACGAGAGGAGGGAGGAAGTGAATGAGACATTAACACATCAAGAATTTACGTGATTCATCGCCGTTGAAGTTAAATAAAGATGAAACTTCAGAATCATGAATTCTTCGTGAGAAAGGAATGAATTTCATGAAAAATTTTGATTTAGATTGATGTTAGGTGAACTTTGAGGTGAGTTTCGTTTCCTGAATATTGAGTTCATTAATATTGATATCGATATTGATTTTGTCTTATATAATTTCCAGATAGAGTGTGATATCATCTTGTTCTGGTTTTTTGAGATATCATTATGTATGAATTATGAATGAATAATATAACAAATTATTCGAACGAAGCTTGATTGGCCCGCTGAGAAGGTAATTCAAATTATTGAGAGTTTGGAACCAAACAGTTACAATACCGAAATACAGTAAACAATATTTCTCAAAAATTCGTTGGCAGTCAAACCCACTAGCATCAGTACACCGAAAAAATTATAGGAGCGAAAACAATAACAATTTAGTGATACTAAATACAATAATGTACGATTTGATAAACAATAATATGTGCCTGGGTACTATCAAAGTTCGAAAATGGCATTAATTTCGAGTTTTGTCATATTAAGCTTTCATTATATTTTTGCAAGTCAGAAAATAATAAAAGAAATAAAGGTGCACTAGACCCATCGATACATAATCATTCATTTCACATGCCAATCAATCATTCGTGGCACATTCATTCATTTGATGAAGAAGACATGAGGAATAGCCCAGAAGATTTATCCTTGCTATTACCCAGCTATTTTGGAATATTCGTTCTCGGTTAACGAAATAGTTTGTATTGTTCATTTTTTCTGATTAATTTCACAATCATAACACAGAATAGTAATTATAGTAGAATTACAAAGTAATTCCACTTAGTAACAAGTTAACACAAGAATCAACTTTATCAAATTTATTTTCATATTATGAGATCATGGTGAAAACAATTCCAACAACTCTAGATATCCTAGTTATATATTATATCTAGATAGTAGCTCTAAATAGCCCTATCGATATATAAATCAGAAACTTTACAACTGTTTCATCATGATACGAATAAAGATATTATGAGATGAAATATTTCTAGAAGTGAAGTACTTCTTACTCTTGAAATATAAGTTCTAGCGTTTTCCGATGTTCTGTATAAGTTGAAGGTAAGAAACATATATCATCCTAAGTGCACCTCAAATTTTTACTTGGCACAAAACTAGAAATGTCGAAATAATGGGATCCTAAATTTTCATCGCGCCAAGAATTTTCTAGGATAAAGGAGGCCGATTGACCTGGAAAAACCTACTTTTGACAATAGATTATCCGTAATGCATTTTCGCGTTTAATATTGAAATATTCGCTCAGTTCCAACCTGGCCAGTTTTTTTATTGTGATTTGTGCTGCCAATAATGGAGTTTTGTTGTTTGTAAACCAGCGAGCTCAATAAAATATTACAACGGTCAGGATTTATCTCCATGGTTTTTCCGGGAATTCATTACTTTTAGATACTAAACCGTGAATTCCGTTTTCGGATTTACCGTTTTGGCGAACCAAATAAATAGAGTTGAGTATTTTCATCGAAGTAGGGGTTTGGTAAACCGTCCGAATGAATGCTTTTTTCTTTTTGACAGCGGTTAATACTTTTCAATACTTTTTTGCCTTATACCTATTCACTTCCAAATATAGAACAAGTTAATTCGTTTTTAAATTCGTTTTTCGATTCGTTATCAAAAGTTGCAATGCGTATTCTGAAAAAGTTTGAATTTCAACAGATATTTGAATGCCGTTTCCGATGTCAATGGACTTTTACTCTCCAGAGTTGATGACATATTTTTATTATTATTTTAATCCTTGCTCGAGGATATTATTAAACATATATCGCTACCTTGGATCTACAGTTTAACGCTAATTGCGAACGGTCGAAGTTTACGGTGGGAATCGAACCCATCAACATCAGTAAGACTAAAGAGTTATTCGGTCAATATACCGCTCGATCAGTGAGCCTATAAAAATTTTCGAAAGCTATAAAAATAAATCTTTCAATATAATTAATATTAATAACAATAAAAACTTGATACGTAAAACATAAATATATATATATATATATATATATATATATATATATATATATATATATATATATATATATATATATATATATATATATATATATATATATATATATATATATATATATATATATATATATATATATATATATATATATATATATATATATATATATATATATATATATATATATATATATATATATATATATATATATATATATATATATATATATATATATATATATATATATATATATATACTGACTATATTTTCGACCGGAATAATTCAACATTCAATCGGTATTATCGGGAAGCGGTCAGTGCAAATTGAAATCTCAATTATTCTCAATATTTCGCCATTTATTTGATGGCTTCTTCAGGAGAAGCTACAAAGTATATTGTTAAAATAATAACATGATAACACAACCTTCAATACTTACAGAGAAATTCACTTAAACAAACTCTAAACAATAACAATAAAACATCGACTGCTACATATGACAACATAACAACGAATAACCCGACGAGACCGAACCAAGTGTTAAATCTTTTCAAAATGTTACAATAAATGCTGCTTAGTTGATTTGTATCTGTTTTATAATTTATTGCATTTTGCGTTTTACTGATGTGATACATTTCAAGAAAAAGACGATTTCTGTAGTTTTGGTTCTCTTCCAAAATCTTCACATCTCCGAATCTGAAGTTATGTCCCGTTTTTAAATGGTGGTCTGTAAGAGCACATGATCCCTTCCTTATTTTACAGTCACTTCTGTGTTGTGCAATTCTCTGTGTCAACCACTGACCGGTTTGACCTATATAACATCCATCACAGTTGGAACATTCTATTTTGTAGATAACATTACTTTTTAATAGTGTTGGGGTGATATCTTTTAACTTTGAGAATAGATTTTTATTTGTCAGTGTATTATGTTTCATTATATTGATATCCGTATATTTCTTCAAAAGTGAAACCACTCTATTTGTTAGTATATCTACATTTGTTAATTTTGCGTATTTCTTAGTAGGCTTGTCATCTGTTGGTCTATGGAAAACTTTTGTGTCATAAATAAGACGTCTAAGAATGTGTCCAGGGTATCCATTGTTGATGAAAAAGTCAAAAAGTTGTTTCAAATTGGTGTGTAAAAATTTTTCATCACTTATGTGAGTAATCCTACTATTCATGGCTATTACGGTATTTAATTTTTGATGTTTTGAATGATTCGAGTAAAAGTTCAAATAACGACCAGAAGCTGTTGATTTTTGATACCAATCGAGGATGATAAAATTGACATCGTGTCTTATTACTCTCGTATCCAAAAATGGAATGCTTCTTCTTTCTTCCCGTTCCATTGTAAATTGTATATTATGATTGAATGAGTTGAAACTATTTAAAATTGTTTCAATGTGAGCAGCTGGTACACTTGTTATAATGTCGTCAACAAATTTATACATGAATGGTATGTCAAAGGGTAAATCAACGATAACGCTGTCTAACACATAGTCTATATATATATATATATATATATATATATTATTTATATATATATATATATATATATATATATATATATATATATATATATATATATATATATATATATATATATATATATATATATATATATATAGATAAGAAACTTACGGTATTAACCTGAAATTTTTGTGACAGCCGTTTACATATGTTTCAAGCTAATTGGCTATCATCAGAACAGCGTAGTTCAAGTTTTAGATACATTCAATCCCAAACCACAAAGAAGTTGATTCCTCACATAGAATTTTGTGTTTTGTTTTGTGTTTTTTCATTTAGCATCCAAGTTTGAATATCTAAAACTTGAACTACGCCGTTTTAATGATAGCCAATTTGTTTGAACCATATGTAAACGGCTGTCACAAAAATTTCAGGTTAATATCGTAAGTTTCTTATCTTTTCATTTTAACACCTGCATAATCCTTTTCAAATTATCTTTATTGTTCGTACAAAATTTCCAGAAGGTATAAATATCGATTCACTGGCAGATATTGATTCAGTCTTCAAAACGGTGTCGAATTGAACTCTAACAAAGACATTCGATCCAAGCCATGGTATCGGCATCATCAATAATATAGATTATTGATGATGACGACACTTGGAGAAAATTAATATCCATAATGAAACTATATTTAGAGTTTTCTCATATATTAACAACAATATACTACTTCTTTTTCAAATGCTGAATTAACAACTGGTTGTTAACAATAAATTGTCAAATTATAAATAATTAAACCTATCTTACTTCTACACGAAATTAAATCAGCTTCTCAGTTGAAATAGAAGAAAACAAATCATTGAATTTTCTGGATCTTACAATTACAAAACAACAACATAGATTATCTTACACAATTTTCAGGAAACCCATTAGCCCCAAATTGGCAGCACTAAATTCTATGATACATTAAGTCTTTACAACCCTACTAGATGCTGGAGAGTGTACTAAGGAACTCGCGCTATAGCATTTAATAATAACATTTCAACAGATATAAAAGACAGCTCAATATCTGAAAAACAATGAATACAATATTAACAAGAGACTGTATCATCAGATATCTGTCAAGCACACAAAATATACGTCATCATACTCTATACTCACATCCCCACGAATGAAATTTTTCATTTTTTCAAAACAAATTATATAAATTTGGGTTTCTCTTGTCAAAATAGATTGGAAAATATTCTCTTCAATAACAAACTCTTTAAATCGAACCCTATGAAGAAAACAACGAATATATCGGTTAGATTGTGAAGAACGTGACGCTTGCTATATTGGCCAGACCGGAAGATGTTTTCAAACAGACTCTATGAACACTAACACCAAGGACCGTCTGCATTTTCCGAAGAAATTCAGTACACTCCACTTCATCAACCTTCCAACCAACCAATATGTTACATATCAACGATAAAGGTCAAAAATTAAACCTTCTGGAAGCAATGCAGATCAACTGCCACGAAAAATCACACATTCTTACTCTGATAAACGTCCATTTAGAGATTAACCACTCGCAATTTCTCAATATCGCTTAATATAGTGAGCAAATTTGAACATACTTCTCTCGTTGTTTAAACGCCCACGCTAATTTCACACAAGAAGAAGAACAAGAAGTTTTTTTGTAAGACATATGTAGGTACATTTTTGTAAAACATAATCTTTATTTCAAGTGTACATACTCGATAATAATGGAACATACAACTAGTTAAGGGCCAAATAGACCAATATTGGCTGAAAGGCCAAACTGGTATTCACGATAAATTTAGTGGTTTTGAGATTTGTACATTATTGAGGTTTTATTTAAAATAAGCTACAACACAGCTAAAATTTCATCCATTATTTTATAAATAATTATAGGTAGAAAACGTCAAAATGTGTATAATTTGTGAAATAATCTGGTAAAATATTCCTAATTGTTATGAAATTACGGATCTCCAATCATATTTTGAAATTGACGGGTAAATATCTCACTTAAGATACACGAATCCCATCAATATGTGGAATTATTGATAATCCGACTGATTCTAAATTACATTATCTCATATTCAATACCATTTTTCTCCACCGACAAAAATTGTAGTGTTTTCTGATGGGTATTTAGAGTTCCATAACGTGTTATCAATAACAGTGATGAAAAAATTCGACCAGTGTGTGCCAAAATATTCTTGAAAAAGTAATTTATATTCTACACGGAAATTCGAATTCAGAGATTTCAGACTTCAGAAAGGCATTTTCACAAAAAACAGATTCACAGATTTGAATTTATTGAAATTATTCATTTTCTTAGTCCACGAGTGTACGCCTTCCGTGTAGAGCCGAGGGAGAATTTATAGTTGAACACGTCTTTTGAATTTTCAGCTAGTTATGAACAAACAGACTAGGCTTGTTCAATTGATAATCGAAGTATAAGCAACAATATATTTTTGCTAAGCAATGAATTGAAGAAGAAAAATACTGAAACGGATTCTGAAAAAAGATCATTTTTTGAAAGATAATTTTAGAAACATCTAGCCTCAACTATCTTCTCGAATTAGAAAATTAATTTCCTCAACTTTTCGAGGTTATTTTTGATGGCGAATATAATAAGAGAATATGCTCTTGAAAACTGATGAAAACAGATTCTCTAATTTGTTGGAAAGTGATAAAATTCCAATTATTTTGGTTCGTGTGAAAAGATTTGGGAAGTCATATGGAATACAAATCCTGGGAAAATCGCAGGTGTGCCTGAAAATTCATGTCGAATACATTCTAGTCAGCTAGAAATCGAAAAATACGAATACAATTTCAGATATATCATCTTTATATTTGAATAAGAAAATATGGTTTACTCAGAAGATGCCATATATTCGAAATAGAATTCTCGCAGGTCCTTTGTTTTGGGTTAGAGAAAATATACAGAGTCTCACAAATCTCTTCACAACATCCCTTATAATTTTCCATTTCAGTAAATATATGGAATGATGAATAATGTCTTAGTGTGGACTCAATGTTTCACTTTTTCTTTTCAGTATATTGTCCTCATACAAAACATGTCGGTGTATTAACTATGTTTTCAATTATTAGGAGCGAATGTGATTGATACAAAGCTTCGGTTGTAAACCACTTCATTTTTCAGACAATGATCTTAGGGCAACGATTTATGTAGTATTTTAGATCTTGGGAAAATTATGGTAGAGTGAATAATCTAAGATGATGGAATTTTCCATATTTATTTTCTCATCGGATGCTACGATGGTACGTAGTTATCACTGATCACAACAAAATCAAAAACTGAGTGAATTTCTAACCTTGAGAACCTTGAGATGACTGGAAAAGTCTTGACCGCATTCATGTGCCACTATCTCTTCACTTGCACGTCAAGTTCTCCATATGCTAAGATATTATTAGCATTCTCAATTAGGTTATTTGCATTAGAAATGGCCACCTCGATGATTTTCCCTGGCTGTTTGGTCCTATCGTGGCAAAATTTCGTAAAATGCAGTCCTATAAGACTGAACAGGTTATTCTTTTGAATTGACTCCGGAATGTAATTTTAGTGAGGTATGTTTGCCTTCTTTAGAAGTTACTACAAATGTTTTTCCCTAGTTGATATTCGACAATCACCTGTTATATGCTGAATTGAGTTTTATGTCTCTATCAATATTTCATGAAAGTATATTTGAAGTTGTATATTTGAAACTTTTAACTTACACAATAAATTCATTTATTATTATTATCATTATAATTGTCACTGATGTTGGGCATCCGTATCGACACCTGTTTTTCCTCACATTTGGGGTTTTGAATGTATTGCAGCCAATTAACATCATTATTATTATTATTTTTATCAATACATCTGTTTCTATTTTGATTTTATCATGTGATTTGCATTGAAGTGAATCAATTTGATTACTGATTGATCTCTTGTAAACTGAAAACATACTTCTGGCAGATTTGCAGAATATTTCTGTTAGACATATTCCATGTTTGGCGGTACGAAACTGATTTATTATACCCCTGTGGAAAACAAACAATGTTCGTGAATGTATTTGTCAATAACGAATCGATTCAATTACAACTTCGATCCTCTGCGAAGAAATCTGGGTAATATACTTCAGGTTAAACTTTTAAAAGCGATAGTTTCGGAAAACTCTGGCGGCTTTTCGAGAAAACACTACTCTCCTAGATCACTAGGAAGAAGGCATTTGAAGGCGAACATAAATGACCCTGGTTGGTAATTCGTGAGGACCAGGATTAAAATTGATTGATACCAATTATATTTAGTCGAATCATACTCATGTCCATTAGTTTAATCTCAGATTTCCCTATCGCCAATCGTAGAACTCCCTCACCGTCTGATTGAAGGGCATGGATAATGTGGATCTATCAGTAGTATGTCGGACTTCTATTATCTAATAATGTGAAGATAAATGTGTGAAACGGAAAGATGTGTCAGAAAAAAAATCAAGAATTGAATTATTAATCCGAATATTGAAAATCGAAAACGGAAGTGCCTCTATTATAATTATTGTTCGTTGCAGGTTATTTCATATTTGACACATTTCTACAATTTTCAAGTTTTGAGGCAGAGGTCATACCTATTTGAGGCAGGGATCATAGGATTGGTGGGAGTATGCACCCCTGCCTCACTCCTCGAGGAGTGAAGCAGGGGTGCATAGTCCCACCAATCCTATTCAATTCCTACATAGAATATATAATGCGTGAAGTAATGGAAGGTTGAAACGGTGGAATAATCCTTGGGGGTAGGAGGATGAACAATCTGAGATACGAGAAAGATAACGTGATTATCTCTGCCAGCAAAAAGAAGAACAACAGGAGATCATAGCTAAATTATGCGCTATCAAAAGAGCATATGACTTGGAATTAAACAGGCAGAAAACCAAGACTATGATTGTGGATCACCTTCACAACAATCAACCCGATGTTAACAGTGTGGCTGGATACGAGGTCGTGAGTCAGTTCAGCTACTTGAGTTGCATTATATCAAACTCTAGCGGATGCGAGACTGAGATCAGGCGCATACGACAAGGAGCGCAACAACAAAGTTAACTAAATTATGGAAGGCTACAGAAATTACCCGAAACACTGAACTCCGCATTGCAAACTCTCTCATTTTCCCCTTAGCAACATAAGGCTCTGAAACCTGGGCTCCAAAGAAAAGTGGTAAGCAAAAATGAACGCCTTAGAGAAGTGGTTATATCGATGGCTGCTGCGACATGAACGATTCACCCAACAAACATCTCCATCATGGAAGATTTAAAAACTGAGACCGTTTGGTCACAAAAATAAATCAATCAATTTTGAGATTCTTCAGACATATTGCTAGGAGCAGCATATCAATGGAAAGACTGATAATAGAGGTAAATGTAGAAGGAAGAAGAAGTCCTGGAAGAGCACCTAGGAGTTGAATAGACAAGATTAAAACCTAAGTCGGCCACAACTTACCGGAGGCCACAAAGACACAGAGCCAAATAAATTGGTCCGAAGAAGTCCGAGGAACCAATACATGATGTTACGATGCTCTCATGCAGGGTGAAGGAATGACTAGGGATAGGAGTGATCTCGAACTCGATTTTGTGTCAGAGGCACTCATTGTCATTAAGTTTTTCAATTCTAGTTCCCACAAAAACGTATTGTAGTGTTGAATATACAATGTGGAGTATCAGGTTCTCAGTAAGTCAATCGACAATCGACACGGTAGCTTTTTCATAGCCTAAAATGGAGTGCAATTTCCTTATTGAGATTACTGAAGTGAAATGGTGAATTGTTTTCGAATATTTTCAAAAGTACTCCACTGTGATATAAAGACTGCTTCATTAGTTGAAATCAAATGTAATCATGCTCATCATTTTCTACAAGTACGATCGACATATAACGTCAATTTCCTCCATTAAATCCTCCGATTCCCAAATTACAAAGGACGAAGATACGCGCATGACTAGACTCATCCACCCCAAATCTGATAATACAGTTTCTGTAATTTATGGCGTTGCCACAGAGGCCGTAAATTATTGCCGGCTCTGGCCCACTCGATCATCGAAACAATCGAAGCTATCCCCGCTTTCATCTCTGTGATCGAATACAAGGATGACAATGTGTCTCTATAATCCGTATTACGATAACCGAATCAGGCTAAGTGGTTTCCTTTGTTTGCTTTTTCTCTAAAGATAGAAAACTGATGTAATCTATGAGTATCGAAAAGGGATGAATGCAGGAAAGCGTCTTTGGGGTTGATTTTGCTCACGGCTACGTGATTTCGTTTTCGATTACTGTAAGGAAGCGCGATGCATGATTGAACGTGAAAAACGTATCCGGTATATGAAGGAATAAGCTTCTAGTTCGTGATGCAAAATATAATGAGATCTGAAATATGGCTACTTTGAAATCCATTACGCGAAATGAATTTGCATTGAATCGGAGTAAACAAACTAAACATATTCAAATATAAAAGTATATAAATATATATATATATATATATATATATATATATATATATATATATATATATATATATATATATATATATATATATATATATATATATATATATATATATATTTATTAACGTGTTTGTTTATTCTTTAATTTGTGATTTCTTTTCCACGGAAAAGAAATCATCTGCAAACAATAAACTCTGTTAACAAATACTATGTGGAACACAATTTTATGAATAATTGCCACTTAGTGAAGGTATTTGTGGAAAAGAATTTTACTATTCAAAGCAGATAAGATGAATCTAAACATTCGGTGTAGTTGAAAAGATATTTCACTTACGTTTGGTTGAATTTTATACTATGTAGAATACAAATTTCTGAATAATTGTTACTTTCAAAGATATTTACCAGAGAAAATTTTACTATTCGAAGCAAATAAAATGTATATACATATATATATATATATATATATATATATATATATATATATATATATATATATATATATATATATATATATATATATATATATATATATATATATATATATATATATATATATATATATATATATATATATATATATATATATATATATATATATATATATATTATATATATATATATATATATATATATATATATATATATATATATATATATATATATATATATATATAGATTTTTTGAGCGTAGTGTTTTTTAACACAAATAAAACACTCAATTTGCATCATATATTCAAAATTTTTATTGAAATTGATAACTTGGCCTTTGCCTGTTACATTTTGAAGATAACTTAATGTAAATGTTGTCCGCGGCTCTGTATCAAATGGTCCATTCGGTAGGTCCAGTTTTGCGTCACTTTTCCGAGCATTTCGGCCTGTATCCCACGAATTACTCGTGTTATGTTATGCTGTAAGGCTTCAATCGTGTTCGCCTTGTCCACATACACTAACGAATTTACATAATCCCACAAGAAATAATCCAGAGGCGTCAAATCGCATGATCCTGGCGGCCAATTCACAGGGTCATTTCGAGAGATAAGCTGCTCACCAAATTCGTCCTTCAACATGTCCATTGTTTCACGAGCTGTGTGGCATGTAAAACCGACTTGATGAAATTACATGTCAACCAAGTTAAACTTGGCCAACTGGGGCAAAAAAAAGTTGCGTATCATGGCTCGATATCGTTCGCAGTTGACGGTAACGTTTCTTTCACGGTGGTCTTTGAAAAAAAATTGACCGATGATGCCAACAGCCCATGAACCACACCAAACTATGGTTTTTTCGGGATGCATCGGTAATTATTGTATGGCATGTGACTGTTCATCACTTGAGATGCGACAGTTTTGTTCATTCACATATCCGTTAAGCCAGAAATGAGCCTCATCGTTGAACACAATTTTTCGATAAAACAGCGGATTTTCATTGAGTCGTTTACCAGAATGAGGTGGAAGGTTCTCAGTGATAATTCACGTGAGCTCCCTCTATCGGAGAAAAGACGTATAAACGAACCACAGCCCTATAACTCCAAGAGCCTCCGAAAATGAGGGACTAGTATTAATCCTCACGTGCTGCCTCGTTTCGGTGGGAAAAGGTCAATTCTGTCGAGTCTAGTAAAATAATTTTGATGATACAAACTACGGTGCATTTTTCCATATCAGTACAAGATTGATATATATATATATATATATATATATATATATATATATATATATATATATATATATATATATATATATATATATATATATATAACAAAAGAGAACTAAAATGTTTTCTACATCTGGCCCTGAAAGAATACAATTTCCGGTCTGAATGAATGAGAAAAAACAACAGATTCTTCCATGGTTGTGTTTTCTATTTGTTCTTCTTCTCGGACTCATCATCAGTTATCATTACGTTCCATATAAACTCATACTTCATTAGGTCTGTCTGTTATATGTGATGAGAATGTAAAAACGTATATATGAAATATTCAAAGTTTGAAAATTGCCTGCACTGATTCGTTTTGAGGACTCCTTGTAGATGAAGAAAATGTATCAAAAATTCAACAATTGTCCCAAGTTAATTCACGTTTTTATCTAAACGAAACTCGTATGAAAAACAAAATATTCTGAGAAGAGCGTGAGTAGATGTGAATGTGCCTCTTGGATATTCACACTGGTAGGAGTAAAGTAAAATGACAATATTTTATTCATTTTAAATTAACACGTGCTCGTTCAAATAATACGAAATGTTCCCCCTTTCAGTATGAATTATTTCGTGGAGATAAAAACAGTTAATCATTCTCACTAAATTTAATCCAAAGAAAACAGTTCGTGCTCCCAAGAAATACGTTTCGGACGTGGTGACATCAAACACTTATCCCACTTCTGATTCAAATAGGTCCATATTAGTCTAAGTCGCTGAATCTTTGGAATTTCCCTTCGATCCCACTAAGAACTACCCGCACTCACGTGGAAGGGCTGTTTAATGGCAGGTTATTCGTGAAACCAAATCAATTGGAATAAATTCGATATCAACTTGAAGTGCTTAATGGTCTGTCTGAAGATGCTATAAGCGCTTCGAAGTTTAACTTTCGTAGAAATAAAGAGTAATCGATTCTTGATCGAATTTGCATATTTATTTATACATCTAGTACTCTGTGAAAGGCATTTCGAACGAAATAACCCTCGAATTGCCGATGGAGTGACTCAGCTTTATATGAAAATGGAGGAAATTTGGTTCTCGCAACCATTTGAATGTAAAAGGGTTTATCATGATTAGAAGTAACGAACCACATTGAATACTACAGATTCGAAGAGAGGTATTAAAATCTTCTCGAAAATTTTATTTTAGAATTTATGGTAATCGCAATCTCATAATATCCGATGAAGGGTACCAATGTTTTTTTCTATTAATAAAGTACACAAAATATAATAATCTGGAGAGATATTGAATGAAAAAACTGCAGGAAGCTGACCTTAGATTATAAAGATCTTTGTGAAATATATTTTGTTTTTGGAGATTTTTGAAATATCATCTATGAAGAAGAAAGAAATTGCATAACAATTACAAATTTTCCCCATTTCCACATCGTACCAGTCTCATTCCTTCCAATTGGCTCCAATCGATTTCCATGAAAAATACTGATAAGGAATCAATTGGAAGGAAATATTAGACAAGTTTTGAGCTATGCGAGTTGACACACGTTCTGGGTTATCTGAACTTTCAATCAGTGCATAATCTAAGATTCATGAATTCAAAATAGGTTCAAATATTCAGAAATAGACTTTCTATTCTGTTCAGAGCTTAGCTCTAGGATTTGCTTGTTCTGAAATTATGAGTGTAGTAGAGTTCTTTCATATTATTACTCGAATAATTGGTATTGATGTTACGACTGAAGTCCAACATCTGGCTAATGTTAACTTTAGCCACCTAAAGTTAGTTTTATCGAACGATTTTGAATGAAGTTGATTTAATTTATAAAATAATGGTTATTTCAGGCTATATGTGGCTTAACTTAACAAACCTAACATAAACCTAACCGCTCTGGTTAAATTTGAAGTTTTATTAAAAAGAAACTTTAACATAAGTGAATATTTATTGTGTTATTTCGACGAGCTCAGCATTGTTCGGCGTGAATTGATTTCTTGCGAATTTTCATGAGTTCTTCTAATTCCTCTTTGATCCGAATATTAAAATAATCTTTTTCCGGTGGTGATATTGTACAGAGTTCTAATTTGGCATCGGTACCATACATCGCTTGAAATGGAGATTTCTTCGGAGATGTTTTCGATAGTTTTACCCAGCGATATTGGATAAAACTAGGTTTAGCCGGCTAAACCAAACATCAGCCAATATCGGGCTTTAGCCGTAACATAGATATTAATAACTACATAAAAATTGGAAAAATTCAGAACAATATTTTCAACTATGTTTCGTTTGTTGAATTTGTTAATCTCTGGCGCGGTTTATAGAAATTTAAAAAATGAGAAATTTGAGATTAGATCAATAACAAATTGATGAACAAAATATATTTCACAACTTTCCTAAAATATTTGCAAACCTTTTCAATTGCATTTATATTTGGGTCAAAGGACAGTGATACTCCAGTATCGTCCACGTTTAATGGTATCAAGCTTTCCTTCATTGTTGCAATGGTTTATACTAAAAATCTGAATTTTTTACTTATTACATGTAGGAAATAAAAATTTTTGATGGTGTTTTGTCCATTATCGAAAAATATTGATAATAATAAATTGACTCTTATTAGGTAATATAATATTACAGCACAATATAAGGAAAATTAAGCATAAGTAACTAAACTTCGGGTATTTTATTACTACGAGTAATTTTTGATATGACAATGCAGGAGGATTCTTTGAAATCTTGTGATTAATAAGGCAAGATCTAACAAATCGAAAAGTTATCAACCATTTCACCGACAATTTCCACTTATAATCCCGCCTCGGACCTTCAACATTTTCATCATAACCACATGACCGTCGATTTTAATCTTCTCGTTCCGAGAATGTAGGTCCCCCACATAAAACGTAATCGTCTCGCGGAAACAAAGGAATTCGATAACTTTCTGGGTCTTCCGTTCTCATAGAAGAGCTTTTCGGCGGCGAAAGTCGAATTTAGTGATGCCCAAATTTCACCATTTTACGAGCATGTGGCTTTATCAAGCGCGAGCAGCACGCCGTTCTAATGTGTCCGACTGCGACGTATACAGAATTTACGCGTTCGCAGAAGTTTACGAGCATAGAATCCAGATGCCGTGGTAACGCATTGTGGCACTTCACCATCTCGACGAAATTACGCTAAGTAACTACCGACGCCACCACTCGCTTTACGGTCCAAGAAGAAGATGAAATTTCGCTTCGACAATTGATGAGCTTGAGGGAAGTGAGGTATTTGAAACATGTTGTGAAACGGAGAATATGAGTGAGCAAATCTTTAAATCAAAAATTTTACCCATGTGAATACAAATATATGAATTGAGATTGAGGAAGGTAGCCATGTAGATGATAAACCATTATGGTAGTCAACCGATGGAATTATGAGGAGTAGATTTGTTTCAATGACTGGAGATTCGACCTTTCTTTTTGGGCATGAGAAATAAAAACTTCATTGGGATAGTATTATTTCTTCCTCTTGTTGACTCGATATACTCAATATTTCATTTAGCATTGGGTTGGTATCAAATTTTTGACACAGGAAACCGTTTTTTTGATTACGGAAACGGTTGCAGAAACGGTTCATTAACGCAACTGGTTCAAGAAAAAAATTTCTTAGACTTCTCCATAAAAGAAAATGCGATGTCATCGAGTGAAACACTTGCTCGATGTTGTGCTTTTTGTGTACAAATTTCGGCTCGATATGCCTCCCTCATTCGTTGTTATAACGAATCAAATGCGCTACACTATTCGAATTCATTAAGTATGTGTAAGTTACTACGTTGTTGTTATAGAATATCATTCTATTATATTAATGCAGATGATCGCAACTAGATTTTAGATTGAAGAACTGTTTCATGTGATTAGTTCAGTAAGAAACCTTTTTTCGAAAAAAATAGGAATGAAGCCCACCTCCAATGAGTGTTCTGTCTGAGTTGACATTGAACCTGAAGCTGAACGAATGAAAGCGACGACTAAGCACGAAACTATGGGAACCAGTGGAGTCTCATCACGTATTGAAGACTGGTTTGTAAACTAAGAATGTTCTCCTAAACGAAGACTGTTTTGGTATAGGGAGTGGAATAATTGCTCAGAAAAGAATCAACATTTATTTCCAAGGTAAGAATCAACTCAATCGTCTCCCCATCATTGACAACTAACTTGTTTGAGGCGAATCAATTTGAAGACATAACTCTTGCTTCATTACCTTCGACCAGTGCAACACACTGGTCACTCGATACTGCGGAGACTGTGGTGTCATTAACAGGTGTCACATTAATGAAATTGCCAGGAAAAACATAAAAAGAATATAATTCCACATTGAAGCAGTATTAAAATTTCTTATCAGGTTATGGTCATGTTCCTAATGTAGCATCCGCAGTGGGGGTGTCCACATAGAGAAAACACGGATGTTTGACTAACAGGTACGTCTACGTGTGGTTTACATTTTGATTCATTTTCATCATATATCTGGGGTGTGAGCTACTCGCTATACTGAGGTGAGTGAGAGCTTACTTTGATGAATTTTCATTATTTAAATTTCATATGGGACTTGCTGTTAAAATATGCAACAAATTAATTTTTTGAAAGAATCGAACAGAATGTACATTTCACAGAGTGATACGTTGGGTGATATGCTTTCTTTCTAATGGAATAAAAATAACAGATTCAATATTCAAACTGAAAAGGGACCGACATAATGATGTTCAAATTTATTCAAGTGAAAAAAAATTTCAACACATAGAATGAAACGCAAGAATCATGTTCGAATTGAAAATAGATTCTATAGTACATTATGTGAATGATGCAGTGATTCATATCTCAGACTGTAGTTAGTAAGTAAGTAAATATTTGTATTGGTTCAGTACAACATGAAATACTGTTCTAGCACAAATTTGATATGAATTATCGAAAAAAATTCAATTTAATCAGCTGCGTGCTCAAATCAACAGAAGAAAAACGTTAGATTTTCTGATGGGATATCAGTCTGCATATTTCTGATGGTAAACCGTTGTAGAGATAAACTTTGAGCAAAAAGGATGTTATAATGCCTTGCTTTCGGCTTCCACTTTGCAACAGTCCACTTTCCAACTGCTTTTCCTTAGGAAACAGTTTTTCTTCAGAAGTTAGATGAACTCAATCCACATTAAACTCGGGGCGAATTGGGTCCCGCTTGCGTTCTTGTTCATTGCACTCGATTTTATAGCCATCGCTCTGGCCGAACGATGAGGGTTTCAAAGGGATAATATCAGTTGTATATATAAATAAATTTGGTGGAGTTTATACGCCACATCGATGGAAATTACTTTTATCCCTAGATTCAAATATTTTTCATAGAGTCGTTTTTTTGTGTTAAATTTGTTACAGAAATCATAATATTTTCAATAGGTAGTGGCGCGTAAAGTTTATTAGGAATATTCACGTTAGAAGGGTGATATTTGTGAACTTTTAGTGATCATAAATGGAGAAAACTCCTTTTATTATTTTCAACTCGTCCGTTACAACTCTTGTATATAGTTTTGTATATTGTTTGGTTATGTATTTTCTATCGGTTTTATTCGATACGATGACGCATCCAGTGGAATTGATTTCATTGAAGCAGCGAGGAGTTTTTTGAACAAATCGAAATGTGGAGTTTAATTCATACACCATTAAAACCCAAATGGGATTGAAAATTCACGAAATAAATTTGAGAATATTCAAATGCAAATTGGAAGAAAAATCAATACGAACCAGAATAATTTCGATGAATTCAAAGTTCATATTACGCAACAATACTGTTAGGATATGGTTTCCATAGCCTTATGATGGCAGTGTGGAGCCCACACAATAGAAATCTAACTTCAAATCCCGGTTAAGACATGGACTGGGTTGTGTCTGTATGTGTGCTCACTATTTGATGGAACTTATTAACATTGCTCCAATACATTTTTTCATATACGTTGTACACAGATCTCAAGCTCAAAAAAAAATGAAAATTTTTCAGCTAAAACGGAAACTCACTCATTAACAGTGATTAATTCAATCAAGGAGTCGAGAGGATGATCATCCAATTAGTATACGATTAGAAAAAATTTGATTGATTTCGTTCATACATACAAACATACGTACGTGGCTCGATTTTTGAATTCCTCCATGTCGTCGATAAATACTAAAACTGTATTAATTCGCATATTTTTCGTTGGAGCGAAGATATATCTTATTCAGAAAAGCAATAAAGTTTTCGACATAATCAAAACTACTATTCAGAGATTCAGAATATATACTATATATATATATATATATATATATATATATATATATATATATATATATATATATATATATATATATATATATATATATATATATATATAATATTGCTCTTAAAGTTATATGTATTATAAAGGCTGAAATAGATGAAAGCACTCACACAGATTAGGAAAATTCAATTCATGAAATCGAAATACCTGATCTGAATATTCTGAAAATATTCAGGAAATATTCACAATTGATGTGCCAAATTTTATACTTAACGGCATTAAATATGCGATGTCAGATGTGAAGCGAATTACTCAGCGATTCAATGTTATTTGAAAAGGGTGACGTATACTCGTATATAGTAGCCTAACATTCAGAATATCCAATAAAACTCCACGTTTCCTCATTTGAAGAATGAAAAATATTTTTATATGATGAATGAAACGGTGTTACATACGAAAAAACCTCAGAAGAATATTGTTGTAAGTTTTGTTGCTTCATCTCAAGAAAATGTAGTAACTGAATAACATTCGTTTATACCTACCTCTGGAATCCCTCAGGGTTGTAATCTTAAGCGACTGTTTTCTATTCTGTTTGTTAATGATCTGATGGATAATATTGACTCAAATTTGATTTTCGCGGACGGTTTGAAACTATATCATAAACTTGGATCACCGGACAACTGTGTTCAACTTCAGCTCGCACTGGACCATGTTGCTAGTTGCTGTGAGGATAATTGATTGAGTTCGAATGTGCCGAATTGTGACGTTGTCTCTTTCACGTGAACAAAATATCGAATTTAGTGTGATTATAGCGTCAGTGGTCAAATTCTTACTGGTTCTGATAGGGTTAGAGATACTGGTATAGATTTCGCACAGAAACTTCCCTTCATCCCACACATCACCCAATTTATTGCATTTGATTGCATCATCATATGATTTCGTTATACTCAACGGCTAATATTACAATAATTCCTAAACATTTGAAGGACTATTTGATGTTCTATACCGTAGAAAGTTGAAATATTGCAGCATGACTTGAAATCCTGTTTATACTTGACATGAACTCCATCTTGAGGTTATTCAGAAAAAGGTCTTGAAATTCTTACTTTGAAATCAGGATGAAGTCTTTCCACATAGAGGAGTTAATCATGACGAAATATTGAGTCGATTTAGTTTTATCTCATTGCAGAGCAGGAGAGAAACTTTATCACTCAAACTTTTGCACAAATTACTGGAGAACAGTAATGATTGTCTTCCTCTCCTTCTCTCTTGTCTGCTTTGTAATTTCTTGTTCCTAGAAAGAATTCTCGTACTATATAATCATTCCACCTAGAGACTGCAAGAACCAACTCGCTAATTCAAGCTCCCATGTTGTTTATGGAGTATACATTTAATACACTTGTTGATTAATGTGATTGACTTGAAATCCATAGGAGCTTATTATTAGGAGTTATGTGAACATGTGAAATGAATGAAAAATTTCCAAAAATGAAACTCAAACGGAAAACTCACTCATTAACAGTGAATTAATTCAATCAAGGAGTCGAGAGGATGATCATCGAATTAGTAAACGATTAGAAATAATAAAATTGATGGCGTTCAATGCTACATACGATATGTGGCTCGATTTTTTAATTTCTCCATGTCGTCAGTAAATAAGTATATAGGTCATCTCAGCTATAAAATATAGCTTATACTGAAACTGTATTTATTCGAATATCGTTCGTTGAAGCGGAGATATATCTGTTCTGAATGTGAATGCATTGGAAGCTTCCTATGAGAAATACTCTGTCACTTCAAAATAAGCAATAAAGTTTTCGACAAAAGCATAACTACTATTCAGAGATGTATATATAATATTGCTCATACTGTTATATGGATTATAACGGCTGAAATAGATGAAAGGACTTACAGAGATTAGAGAAATTCAATTCATAAAATCGGAGTAACTGAACTGAATATGCTGAAAATATTCAGGAAATATTCGCAGAATTTTATACTTAACGGAATTGAATATGCGATGTGAGATGTGAAGGTAATTACTCAGTGATTCCTCGTATAAAGTAGCCCAACATTCAGAATATCCAATAAGACTTCCCGTTTTTCCGTTTGAGGAATGTAACATACCAAAAACCCTCGAAAGATAAATTTGTAAGTTTTGTTGCTTCATCTCAAGAAAATTTAGAAACCCAATTACATTCAGTTCATACCTACTTTTAGAATCCCCAGGGGTGTAATCTTAGGTCACTGTTATTTCATCTGTTCGTGAATAATCTGATGGATAATATTGACTCGCCACGTTTGATTTTCGTGGCGATTTGAAACTAATATAAACTAATAATAAACTTAGATCACAGGTCAACTGTGTTCAACTTCAGCTGGCGCTGAACCATGTTTCCAGTTGCTGTGAGGATAATTGATTGAGTTTGTAATGTTGTCTCTTTAACAAGAAGAAGTTATCAAATTGAGTTTGATTATAGTGTTCGTGGCCAAATTCTTAATGGTTCTAATAGGCCAGAGACATGGGTATATTGTCCGCACAGAAACTTCCTTTCATCCCACACATCACTCAATTTATTGCATCTGATTGCACCACCATATGATTTCCTTATACGAAACGGCCAATATTTCAATAATTCCTCAACATTTGTTAGACTATTTGATGTTCTATACCGTAGCAAGTTGAAATATCGCAACATGAACTGAAATCCTGTTTATACTCGTACTTGACATCAACTCCATCTTGAGGCCATTCAGAGAAGGTTCTTGAAATTCTAACTTTGGAGTCAGGATGTCTATGCACATAGATGAGTCAATGATGACGAATTATTGAAACGATTCAGTTTGATCTCATTGTGGTGCAGCAGAGAATTTTTATCACTCAAACTTTCGTACAAATTACTGCACAACAGTATTGGTTGTCCTCCTATCTTGTCCGCTTTGTAATTTCTTCTTCCTAGGAGAAATTCTAGTACTACGTAATCATTCCATCTAGAGAACCCAAGAACCAAGTCGCTAATTCAATCTCTCATATTGTTTATGGAGTATACATTCAATAGACTTGCTGATTATTTTGATTCACTTCAACTCCATAGGAACTTATTATTGGGAGTTATTTGACAGAGTAAATGACTGAAATGCGTTGAATTAAATTTGAGTTCATTGTAATATTGCATTTGCAATTGCATTTAATTTCATTATTTAGTTATTGGATCCTTTTTCAGTTAAGATGAGAGCTCTTTGTTTGATTTCTTTTCATTTCATTCATTCAGTCATTTTGTTGATATTAAACATCATGTCATTATTTTCTGTGATTGGGTATAACGCCTGTTGAGAATGAACAATTGATTCGTGTTATTTTTATTATATTGTATCTGTAATGGACATTCTAGCTTCTCGTTTTCAGCAATATGAAATCAAAATTTCAAAATCCTCACCAAGGAGATATTCGAATTGATTAAAGAAAACATTTATTATGAATTTTAAACACTTGAATATAATTATATAATATCCTTGAAATAATTCATCTTCTCTATACATGTTTATAGGATTTGTTTTTATAAATTGGTTGAGGCTTTCGCGGCCAGTCGTTGAACTAGTGTTGTCCTGGTTCGGGTCTAAGGGCCGTCGTCGGTTGGAATTTCTTCCTAACGTTTCGCTAGCACGAGTGGCGAGCTTCTTCAGAGGTCGTTCCATTTCTGATTCTGGAAGTAGACTGGCGAATTCTCGTACGCAGGTTGTATTTATATCTCGGCATAGGGGGCGTGGTTTGTTCAACTTCGGTTGCGGTGGGGAGGGGGGCTCGTTCTGCTCCGGTTGGCGTCTTGATATCCAATGGCATCACTCGTGTGTTCCTTATGATGTGATTCCAGATAGGATTGAGACTGAGGGTTTCCTCCTTTCTGTTGAAATTGTTTGAATGTTTTCGAATTTCAATGGCTTCTCTGACCAGCCTGTTTTGAAAGCCGTTGACTGATGCCAAGAGCGTACAACCCTCAAAATTTATCTCGTGGTCCCCTTCGCTCAGTGCGTGTTCGGCTACTGCAGATTTCTCAGTTTGTCCTAACCGGCAACTTGCCTTGTGTTCCTTGAGTCTCGTTCCCATTGATCTTTTGGTAGTTCCAATGTAGACTTTTCCGCAAGAACACGGTATGCGATAGACTCCTGCAGCCGAAAGTGGGTCCCTCTTGTCCTTCACTGATCCTATGATCTGATGGATCTTCTGTGTAGGTTTGAAGATGGTCCTGACATCGTGTCTTCTCAAAATCCTGCCGATCCTGTCTGTTACTCTTGGAATGTAAGGAAGGTATGCTTGTGAAATCGTCGATCGCTCCTCGATTTCTTTACGTGCAGGCGTTCTAACGCACATTGATCTCTCGATGTCCCTCCTACTGTAGCCATTTGCTTCGAACGCAGTTCTTAAGTGTTCCAGTTCTGACTGAAGGTTCTCTGGTTCACAAATCCTCCGAGCTCGTTCCGTCAAGGTTCTGATGACTCCATACTTCTGACAAGTATGGAGTCATCAGAACCTTGACGGAACGAGCTCGGAGGATTTGTGAACCAGAGAACCTTCAGTCAGAACTGGAACACTTAAGAACTGCGTTCGAAGCAAATGGCTACAGTAGGAGGGACATCGAGAGATCAATGTGCGTTAGAACGCCTGCACGTAAAGAAATCGAGGAGCGATCGACGATTTCACAAGCATACCTTCCTTACATTCCAAGAGTAACAGACAGGATCGGCAGGATTTTGAGAAGACACGATGTCAGGACCATCTTCAAACCTACACAGAAGATCCATCAGATCATAGGATCAGTGAAGGACAAGAGGACCCACTTTCGGCTGCAGGAGTCTATCGCATACCGTGTTCTTGCGGAAAAGTCTACATTGGAACTACCAAAAGATCAATGGGAACGAGACTCAAGGAACACAAGGCAAGTTGCCGGTTAGGACAAACTGAGAAATCTGCAGTAGCCGAACACGCACTGAGCGAAGGGGACCACGAGATAAATTTTGAGGGTTGTACGCTCTTGGCATCAGTCAACGGCTTTCAAAACAGGCTGGTCAGAGAAGCCATTGAAATTCGAAAACATTCAAACAATTTCAACAGAAAGGAGGAAACCCTCAGTCTCAATCCTATCTGGAATCACATCATAAGGAACACACGAGTGATGCCATTGGATATCAAGACGCCAACCGGAGCAGAACGAGCCCCCCTCCCCACCGCAACCGAAGTTGAACAAACCACGCCCCCTATGCCGAGATATAAATACAACCTGCGTACGAGAATTCGCCAGTCTACTTCCAGAATCAGAAATGGAACGACCTCTGAAGAAGCTCGCCACTCGTGCTAGCGAAACGTTAGGAAGAAATTCCAACCGACGACGGCCCTTAGACCCGAACCAGGACAACACTAATTTGTTTTTATAGTTCGACTAGACAAAGTAGTGAATACTGTTACTCTAAACTAGTAGTAAATACTGAGACTCTTAATCGAAATATTTCAAATAAAACTCTCGAAGAGCTGTGAACACAAATGTTGTCAAGGAGTGCACTTAATATTTACTCTCGAAAGTGATAGGTTCGTTCTTCTTGACTTATGTAGATACCTCCATGAGAGTTTTATTTAAAATATTTCGATTATGAGTCTCAGTATTTACTAGTATGAACGATTCGTTAATCTTGAAATTATATAACTATATATATATATATATATATATATATATATATATATATATACAAATGACACATATAAACAACACAGACAATATGATTAACGCTAGATCAGATATTGAATAACTCAGCATCATCTATAACATCTATTTACAATATTATGAATAAAATAAATCAAGACATTTGAAAAATTTGACGAGCAAATCATTGTACACCCCACATACAAGTGCCTGGCCTTCAGCTTTCTACGGTGTTGAAATTCTGACGACTCAGTTTGGCAATATGTAGGGTACAAGCCAACAAAATAAGAGATGTTTGTTGAATAATGTTATTTCTGTTATTATCACTGCATAAACTCTAATGGCCAGTAGTTCTATATTTTTTACATATTGAATTTGATCTTTGTAGTCATTACTTTGCAGCTTGTTTTTTCTCCTTAAGAAGACACAAAGAGTGTCGAAATATCGAGAATTGTTATGAATAAATAAGTTTTTCAACACTTCTCCAGACCGATTATTGCCGCTACCTAAATTCTATATCTTATCCATCAGTATCGCACGGTTACTCAGGAATTACCTATTTACCTATTTATGTAAATATATATATATATATATATATATATATATATATATATATATATATATATATATATATATATATATATATATATATATATATATATATATATATTATTCCAAAAATCAAATCAACATTGACCAAGTTTTTTGTTCCGCACTGTTTATTTAGTAGAGAATTTATGGTATTGGGAACAACTATGCAGACAAATTCAATTTAATTGCCGACGTTTCGTCTTATTTAATGACATCTTCAAAGGCTACAATCGAACAAGATGACAAACAAATTAATACATAAAAAGGTGCAACATCAAAAGTACGTACCTAAATTGATTAAAAACTTTCACAATTACTCAGCATTATAAACTTTAGAAATCTCACAAAATTACATTCAACCTGAATTAGTCGATTATCAAACATCATACATACACACTGCGAGGATGCAACCAGACTGGCTCAAGAACTGGATGCCCATATGTAAATGAATAAACGAATAACGAACATACAAGCGCGATAATTCATAAACAATATGGTCATAAATTTTAACATTGAAAACGAGAGGCAAACAAAAATCGATACAGTTAGTCTTAGTTATGTCAAAACTACTAAAATGGACGCAAAACAAAAATGAAATATTCAAAATATGGAACAGAGCATCCAATAATCTGCAGTCATTAAACACAAGGATATTGATCATGTAGAAATGCAAGTACGCTTATTAAATCTAGTCTTCATTTTGTCAATCAAATCAATATAGATATTAGAAAGATTTTTGGTATCAGTCTTGTTATTAACTGTATTTTCTTTAATTTTGATAAAAATCATTTCTTTGAAAAGACGTTTCGAGAGGTTGCTCCCAATACTTAAAACAGTTGGGTTGAGGAAATTAAACTCATGATTCTCTTGAACAGAGTGAATTGTAAGACCTGTGCTGTCTTTTTTACCCTTGTTTTTCTTTGCCAAGTTGCAATCAGATTTGTGTCCCCTAATTCTACCGATCAAATTCTGTTTTGTCTGACCAATATACTGACTTTCACAATTATTGCAAGATATACTATAAATGCAATTTGGAGTCTCCAATGTAGCTGTTTTATCCTTCAAGCGGGAAAACAAACTTCTCCCTGTTTTCAGGTAATATGGAACACCAATTTCCGTATCGGAGTTCAAAACAGCTACATTGGAGACTCCAAATTGCATTTATAGTATATCTTGCAATAATTGTGAAATCTTTGACAATAATTGTGAAAGTCAGTATATTGGTCAGACAAAACAGAATTTGATCGGTAGAATAAGGGGACACAAATCTGAATGCAACTTGGCAAAGAAAAACAAGGGTAAAAAAGACAGCACAGGTCTTACAATTCACTCTGTTCAAGAGAATCATGAGTTTAATTTCCTCAACCCAACTGTTTTAAGTATTGAGAGCAACCTCTCGAAACGTCTTTTCAAAGAAATGATTTTTATCAAAATTAAAGAAAATACAGTTAATAACAAGACTGATACCAAAAATCTTTCTAATATCTATATTGATTTGATTGACAAAATGAAGACTAGATTTAATAAGCGTAATTGCATTTCTACATGATCAATATCCTTGTGTTTAATGACTGCAGATTATTGGATGCTCTGTTCCATATTTTGAATATTTCATTTTTGTTTTGCGTCCATTTTAGTAGTTTTGACATAACTAAGACTAACTGTATCGATTTTTGTTTGCCTCTCGTTTTCAATGTTAAAATTTCTGACCATATTGTTTATGAATTATCGCGCTTGTATGTTCGTTATTTGTTTATTCATTTACATATGGGCATCCAGTTCTTGAGCCAGTCTGGTTGCATCCTCGCAGTGTGTATGTATGATGTTTGATAATCGACCAATTCAGGTTGAATGTAATTTTGTGAGATTTCTAAAGTTTATAATGCTGAGTAATTGTGAAAGTTTTTAATCAATTCAGGTACGTACTTTTGATGTTGCACCTTTTTATGTATTAATATGTTTGTCATCTTGTTCGATTGTAGCCTTTGAAGATGTCATTAAATAAGACGAAACGTCGGCAATTAAATTGAGTTTGTCTGCATAGTTGTTCTCAATACCATAAATTCTCTACTATATATATATATATATATATATATATATATATATATATATATATATATATATATATATATATATATATATCAGAAATTCACTGCATCAAGAAGAAATCTGTAGTTCTCGTGCTGTATTATCGGACTTGTAGATGATTCTACCGATAGATATTCGCTGTCAAAGTACACTCTAACTTTCTTTCGATCATTTTTCAAAAATTATTCTAAACAATATTATAGCAGAGCTCTATGTGAAACATGAACAATGCGATGTCTCCATTGTCCTTCAGGGTTCTGGGGAACATTGTTGAAGAATATTAGATTCTCCATTATCCTTCATGGGATAAATGTTGAAGAATTTTGAAATCGATGCCTACATTTATTGAAAACGTGAGATAGTCACTATTTTGTACTACAAAAGTCGCGCCACGCTCAACGAATGAAAGGCCAAGATTTCAACCCTCACATACCCTCTAGTTGATTTCAAGACAGAACTTTGGAGTAAGTGTATGCCTTTATAATGCAAAGATAAATGTACATCTCAAATCTTAGAATCGATGAAATGCACATGAATACATCTACATTGAAGGTTTCACACGTCCTTATCAATTAGGAAGCTACTTTCACAAGTCTAGTTTTATGAAAGAATTTGATCTAATTTGATGAAATAATGCGTCATCTAGGTTGCGGTTGTAGAATCGCTCGTTGTCATTTCCTGAAACATGTCAGAAATTCACAACAAGAAAAAAATCTGTATTTTTCGTGGTATATTATCGCACTTGTAGATATTACTACTTATAGATATTCGCAATCAAAATAGCCTATGCACATGTTTCACATAGCCAGCTCTGCTATAGTATCCATCAGAATAATTTGTCAAAAATTATCGAAAGAAAGTTATAGTGTACTTTGATAGCGTATATACATATATTACACATGTATAAAATTTAGATTTTTTACAATTGCGAGATTACTGGGATTCATAAAATTAGAAAAGAGTTCCAAAGATTCAATTTATCGAGGAAGAATTCATGTCTCCATCCTCTTTTACAAATAGCTCTCGAGTTGAACTGATAGTTCAATACTTAAATGTGTAGGTAATATGCCATTTCACAGTCAAACGTATCATTCCTATGTCATCCTATGGACATTTTGGACACATGTGTTTCCATAACTGGAATCGAAGAATACTTTTTCAACTATCCTTGAACGAAAAAATATCTCTGGAATTTCAAACTCACATGATCTATTGTTTCTGCGACCAATCTGATGTTCTTATTTCGATAGGAGTTCGAACGCAACTTCTATTTTAAGATTGCTCTTTCCGATATTTCCATATATCTTCATATAATGGCTGATGGTTCCTCTGGAGCGGATACACCAAGTCGAAAACTATTTTTCATTATACCTCCAAACTTCGCGAACTTCCTCGGAGTTATATAAATGATTCGTTCCTGGAGCAATAAACGGTTGGAAAAGTTGCTGCGGTTCAGGAAAATGCTAGGCAATACATCATTATGTGTTTGTGCAACTTCCTGTTATGTTGTTTTATGGGGATTCTCCGCTACTCTCTTGAACTGGGATGCTCTCGGCTAGTCAGTTTGCCCAAGAGGAGAATTAACGGTTTTCTTTGGTCAGAACTTGTGTACACCATAGAACAAAAAATGAAACATTAGGGTGGCTAAGTGAAACGTTTAAACCTTACTGGAAGTGTGATATCTGGGAAAAATTGTATAGGTACTATAATAATTGTGTTTATTGGTTATCATGAAATAATATCAAATATACATCGAATCAAACAGTCTTTGATGAGAATTTGTATTAACTAATAAAATACTTCGCTCTCCAAAATAGAAGTCTATTAATTTTAAACGACACAAATTGCTACTGATATTCTTTTTACTTAGTTTTCCAGAATAAGTATTCATATAGATCAAATAGAACATACTTGAATCTGAGATCCGAATTATCAATCGAAGGCTCCAATCGTATTGCTGAAATATAATGGGTGATTTCTTGAGCGTGGTTTTTTTTAAATCGAATAAAACACTCAATTTGCATCATATATTCAACATTTTTATTGCAATTGATATCTTGGCTTTAGCCATTTACATTTTAAAGATAACTTCATGTAAAAGTTTTCCGCGGCTCCCTATCAGATGGTCTATTCAGAAAGTCAAATTTTACGTCACTTTTTGGAGCATTTCGGCCTGTATTCCACGAATTACGCGTGTTATGTTATCCTGTAGGGCTTCAATCGTGTTCAGCTTGTTCAGATACATTAGCAACTTTACCTATCCCCACAAGAAATAATCCACAGGCGTCAAATCGCATGATCTTGGCGGTCAATTCACAGGGCCATTTCGAGAGATAAGCTACTCACCAAATTCATCCTTCAGCATGTCCATTGTTTCACGAGCTGTAAGGCATGTGTCACCGTCTTGATGAAACCACATGTCAACCAAGTTCAACTAGGCCAACTGGGGCAAAAAAAATTGCGTATACTGGCTCGATATCGTTCGCCGTTGGAAACGTTTCTTCCACATTCGTCTTCGAAGAAAAATGGACCGATGTTTCCACCAGCCCATAAACTACACCAAACTGTCGTTTTTTCGGAATGCATCGGTAATTCTTGTATGGCATGTGGATGTTCATCATTCCAGATGCGACAGTTTTTCTGTAAACACAATTTTTCGATAAAACAGCGGATTTTCATTAAGCTGTTCTAAGGCCCATTTACCAAAAATTAGACGTTGTGGTAGGTCATTCGGCTTCAATTCTTGCAGAAGTTGTATTTTATAGGCTTTTAAACCCAAATCAACACGTAAAATTTTTTATGTGGTTGAGTAACACATGCCCAATTGCTGAGAACGGCAACGAATTGACATTTTACGCTACGCCTGCAATATTGTCTTCAGTACGCACTGTGTGCATGCGAGACAGTGGTTTAATGTCCAACAAAGTAAACTTGGTTCGAAATTTGGTGATAACAGCACGAATTGTTGATTCTCCAGGTCGATTATGACGACCATAATATGGTCGTAACAAACGATACACATTTTTCACAGAGCACGAATTTTGATAGCGAATTTCAACAATTCACATTATTTTGTGAGTCTTTTCATGATAAAATGGCAGAGTATACTGAAAACTTTCCACTTTAACAGATGACATTTGGATGTCATTACCAACCAGTGCCGCCAACCTGGAAAACTTAACTCTTAAAAAATCACCCGTTATATAAAAAATATACGTAGGTAGAGATTGTAATACTAATTCCAAGTACTTATTCAACCCATTGGATTCTCATTGTAAGTCAGTTATTATAATTCTGACCGCTAGGGATATATGTATATTTTATTCCTCATTAGTTTTGGCTTTTATTAAAACATACATTTTTGCATCTCAAGGACAATAGCTGATCTACCTGAAAAATTTATGAATTTCGAAGGAACCTCAAAAATGTTCAAAGAAAATTGGTGGAAAAAATGTAGGATTTTCTTCACCAAATTCAGGTCTGGGCACTGATGCGGGGTGGTTCCATAAGATGTGACAAATGAATGGATCAAACTGATTGAACAGGAAAAACTTATGTTTGTTGTATTTCTGGATTTTCGTCAAGCATTCGAAACAGTTGGCATATAACCTATTATTGCAGAAATTAAAAGAATGGGGTTTGGTGAAATGGTATTGAAGTGGCTTCAGTTGAATTTATGTGATAGATTATGGAAGAAAAATTTGGTCACATATTCTCAGAGAGGATGAAAAGGAAATATGGAGTACCGCAAGAAACTGTATTGGGTCCAGTGTTGTTTTTGATATATTAACGACTTCATAAAGTGATAGTATATTGCAAAATATTATTTGCTGATGATACAGTGAGCTTCATAAGTGAGTTTCATATAACTTGAAGGACATGGCCACTGAAGTGAGTTAAGAGTTCTCTTTGCTGTACACATAGCTCTGTGCAAATAGTATGGGAACAAACTCGAATATAAGCAAAAATATGATGGTAGTACAACAGCTAGATTCTCCAGTATACAAGTATATCCTCAATAAACAATATATGAGTCTATTATACCGCCATATTTTTATTATTGCTTTACGCTTCTGTTACACTCCAACTTACCTCAAACTGAGTTGAATAACTTTCAGGTTTTGCAGAATTAGGCAATGGACTGATGTTGGGGTGTAATAGATATACAATGTCAAGTGGATATTGACAGTTTTGTGTGTAAAGATTTCAAAATGAAGAATAGAATATTAAGCTATGGATTTTATTCACAAATAAACGATTAGCGAACCAGACGTAATAACGATTTTTTTATATATTGACAGCTCTAAGAGTATGGGAGCTCTATTTTCCATTCAATCAAGAGGTCTGAGAATGTTCAATAGATCACCTGTGATCGTTAAGAACTTGTGATCATCATAGAAACTTTAAGCATTCATTTTATCAAGTTGTAATAACTGATCTATTCTGAAGATTTTGTGTAGGTTAATTCTATAAATTGAATAAACTGAATTTATTTCATATTTGTCATCATACGGGCAGGATATTTGTTCTGCCACGACTCGTTCACCATCTTTCCATGAGTACCCTGACGACGACGTCGACGAAGGAATTACTTCTGGTCATCTTCGAGCTAATGCAATTTGATAGCCTCAGTTCTATTGATTGACCTTCATAAAGTGATTACATTTTCTGCTTTGCCATTAATAGTTTGTGAAGCGTCATCAGGGAACTGACCGAAGGCAGAATCGACCTTTCATCGAAGTTACTAAATGAATGGAAAGAAAGCTCTGCTCTCAAGCGATTCAGCGTATTGATTAAATTCAAAACATATAATAAAACATAATTCGAAACAATATCTAGATTGAAGACTTTCCAAAAAAAGTTCTCTATTGAAAGGAACAAAAAATAAGCAGCAGATATTATATAAGAAACAATTGCACAAATTCTAAGCAGAGAGAAAGTTATCGGACTACTACAAAACGAAGAAATAAAAATATTTTTCGCAAACACGTAAAATCAATTGATAAATATCACCAGTGAAAATTATCAATATTTTTCTCTCTATACATTCATTTTGTCTTAAATTCTAATTCAATGATTTTTCTTCTTATAAAGGAGATGACACCTACGACGCAAAAAACAAAAATTATTTTCAGATTCAGTTGTTCTAACAAAGTTTTGTTTCATTATTCGTAACATTAAACAGTTAATGAATAATGAAAACACATACACATCAATATTAATACATGTTATGCAGTATATCCATATACGTTTTGCAACTGAGAGTATAAATATGTTTGATTCAATATATTTTGTAAAAGATCATTATTTGTTTGATTAAAAATGGCTACAGAAAGGTGAGAGGAATCCTATGTATATTTTTATGTTTGTGACTTTGTAAGCCATTAGTTTTTTGATGGAGTAAATTTCCAATCCCAAATTTTTGAACTATATGTATTTTCATCGAAATCTAGCATCTATCTTTCTCTTCACATTGACAAGTTCATGTCGTGATATTTATCTACACATACAATAAAAATGCAATGGAACATTGTGTATATATGGAAAACATATGGGAAATTATATTATTGGGACTTTCATCAGAGCAATAGCACCCAAAACAATTGTTGGAATTTTTGTTTTTGTCTGTTCATCTGTTTTTCTGTGCGTTTATGCACGCTGATCTCAGAAACGGCCTCCCCAATTTCGATCTCCTTTCCATCTATATGTTGTGGTGGATTTCAGTTAATATCTAGTGTTTATTTCATGACAAGCGGTTCACGAGTTGAAAAGTTATGTCAATTTGAAGAAGTGATAATTTTATATTTCTCTATATCTAAGTAAGCTAGTCCAAAATATATTTTCGTTATTACCTTCGGAGAATTGACTCACGTAAAATACATTATAGTTTTTCGAAACTTCATTGTTTACTTCAACTCTCGATTGTTTTTTGAGATGAAATCGATAGAGGTTCTTCAAATCGAAATGAAGTATGTTGTATTATACCCTCTCTTTGATATTTTTGTGGTTATCATCGATTACTCTTAAGTTATCAATTTCCTTTGTTTCATCAAACTTCAAACTAAGATACTTATCGAGCTATTTGACTTTAGCGATGCACTTCGGCAAACCTTCACGGAATTTCTATTAACAAATTGTGAAACTTTATCAGCGAGCTCTTTGAGAAGGAATGGAGGGTCTTTCGTCCGAATTATTGCTCCGAGTAAATCAGTTGGAACGAATCCGCTATCTGTTTCAAGAGCCTTCGGCTCTGGTGGTGCCTTTGGAGTACATCATTCGGAAAAGAGTTTCAGTACAAACGGCCCCTCGTTATGCCGGAAAGTGCCGGTTTTGCCAGACTTGTCCAATAATTGAAAAGTTTAGGCGAGAACGTAAAGTAGACAGGGAAGATTTGGACGATAATTTCGGCGATAACTCCGATAAACTGCAAAAAAAGACATATTATCTTAATATTTTTCTTGTTTGGCATAACTTCACTGAAATCACTCAGTTCAAACTAGAAATATAAAGAATAGTTCATTTTTTAAGCTACCGGAGAGGAACAAAATGACATAAGAAGAGATGAGGCCACTATTCGTATAGAAAGTAAATATATATATATAATTTATAGTTGAATGTTTCACGACTGTAGATTATAAATTTTCGTACATATCTACAGTTCTGGATAAATATCTACATTACCTGTCCTGGACTGCAATTCATTAAATTGGGATTGCAGTCCAGGACAGGAAAATAAGTTACCTCTTTAGTATTTTCCAAGCTTTCGAAAATTGATGATTGATGAGGCCAATACTTGGAGAAAATTCATATCCATAATGAAACAATACATAAAATTTTCTCATAATTGTAATACAAATACGCATGACAACGTTTCGAAGTACTACTTCTTCATCTTTATGATAAAGAAGTAGTACTTGTAAACGTCGTCATGCGTATTTGTATTGAAATTATGAGAAAATTTTAAATATCCTTTCGAAAATGTTTATTTTCTTTTTCAGGGCTCAAATCATGGAATGTTAACAGGTATATAACAGGGCACTTTTGAATATTTTTTTACAATTACTGTGAAATTAGTGCTAAAGTACATTTGTTTCTTGAATTTTGAAAATAAGTACGAGTATTCCCAAATGTATTGGGTTCGAATATCATTGCATTCTACGGGTTTACTAGTTGAACGAAGCAACGACACTGATTGAATTTGTCAATTCTCCTTTTCAACTGGATTGTTTCCAGATGTTTAAAAAGACTTTTCTCAAACTGAAAAACGTTGGCAGAAGTTTTATTACTAACGAAAAGAGAATAGATTTATTTTGAGTATTTGGAGTGGATTTTTCGGTAAATAGAATATCTGAATATGAGCCATTAATCAGAAGAACCAATCAGATACCTGTCTTTTTTATATGAACCATTTTCAGAAAAAGGGTTTGTTGTAATTATTTGCGTAATCTTTAATTTTTGTGGCGTTGTAATTCATATTGTGATCAGTGGCTTGTACGTGTTGAGTTAATGCAGAAGAATTCGTTTTGTTGCTATTTCTGCGCTCATATATATATATATATATATATATATATATATATATATATATATATATATATATATATATAAATATATATAAGTGTAAAATTGTTGGGTTATCGGCAATTTGGGCTATTAAATTAATCCAAGACTAATCGTCAGTAATTCTATATTTCGAACTAAGGTTCAGTTCTTCTTCAGGAATGCTGGAATCGTATTACAAGATGTTAAGTAATTATAAATGATAGTGAAAAAATACCTACATCTGACATAAGTGGTTAAACTGATAAAAAACAATACAGAAGTCATTCAATAATCGATTACAAATGCAGGAAAGTTATTTTATGAATAAGTTTGTAGATAATAATGTAAACATGAAAAATATAATAAAGTGACGTTTCATAGAACATTATTTGAATTGACGTATAGGTTACGAGTGCTTTCTGTAACTGTTGACAGGACGTCTGAACGTTGGTCTCAGCTATTTTTTCGAATTTAACCATTCTCATCCAACGAGAGTAAGTAGCTATATATGAAACTAAGATTCTCAATGTCTGCTGTTTTGTTGATGTTGTCATTTTTGTCACTTTTGTTGATGATTCTCATCCAACTTACTCTCATTGGATGAGAATGGTTAAATTCGAAAAAATAGCTGAGACCAACGTTCAGACGTCCTGTCAACAGTTACAGAAAACACTCGTAACCTATGCGTCAATTCTAATAATGTTCTATGAAACGTCACTTTATTATATTTTTCATGTTTACATTATTATCTACATACTTATTCATAAAATAACTTTCCTGCATTTGTAATCGATTATTGAATGACTTCTGTATTGTTTTTTGTCAGTTTAACCACTTATGTCAGATGTAGGTATTTTTTCACTATCATTTATAATTACTTAACATCTTGTAATACGATTCCAGCATTCCTGAAGAAGAACTGAACCTTAGTTCGAAATATAGAATTACTGACGATTAGTCTTGGATTAATTTAATAGCCCAAATTGCCGATAACCCAACAATTTTACACTTATATTCGTTACCACGGCAACACTCCTCAGTTGATAAATATATATATATATATATATATATATATATATATATATATATATATATATATATATATATATATATATATATATATATATATAGTTAAGAGTTTTCGGTATTTACCTGAGATTTACGTTGCTTGTTTATTTGTAATAGCCGTTTATATATATATATATATATATATATATATATATATATATATATATATATATATATATATATATATATATATCACAAAAATAGAAAAATATTCTGTACTTCTCGTGTTATATTATTCCACTTGTAGATATTTGATATCAAATTATACTATAACTTTCTCTCGATAATGTTTCCGAAAAACCTTTTCGAAAGAACATTATAGTAGAGCTGGTTATGTGAAACATAAACAATGCGATGTCTCTATTGTTCTTCTAGGGATAAATGTTAGAGAATATTGAAATCTATGCCTACATTTATTGGAAGCGTTATGTGCATGATGTAGGGTATGTATTTACTATATACACGTTCACATGGCTAGCTCTACTATAACATTCTTCTGATTAATTTGAATTTTTCGAATCAGTATTTGAGAATTTATTTTTTTTCTCAATTCTTTCAATCAGTGCGATCAAGCACAAAGACTATATGTATGTGTGTGTGCACATTTATGTATTCCCATACATTTCTGTATATACTGTATATATTTTCATTTCCCTGAAATTATCGCGGAATAGGCTCTTGAAATACGGGAAGAATCAGGAGCGAACTACTACGCAACCTATTGACATTTGAAAATTTTCAACATATGAGTATAATGAAATTTGTCTGACATACTTTGCAATTTGGTTGATATCTACGGATATAGAAGACGTGTGTGCGTTCGATACTTGGTGTGTGCTAGCAGAAAGGAACATAGGAATCAACAGAAAATATCTCCTAGGTTTTTTCTGTTGATTCCTATAGATGGAATTGTGAAATATTCATTACTTGACGATTCTTCACTTCTAGTGACGAGAATATGCTTGGAGATTAGAACTGTTCCCTCACTTCGATGGACGTAGTGCAACTGACGAGTTCCTCCAAACGAAACAGCTGTTTTGCACTTCCACGACGTTTGGCAGCACTTTCAATTTTTCTTCAACATTTATTCATTGAATGATACTGGAGGCATCACATCAAGTCACTTTCACCTAGCTCTACCACAATATTCTTTTGATTAATTTCAATTTTTTGAATGAATATTCATTTTCTCATATATATATATATATATATATATATATATATATATATATATATATATATATATATATATATATATATATAATATAAATATATATATATATAATTCTCGAAATTTATATCGAAAATATATATGTCATGCATATTGTCATTTGGGATATTGGTGATATTCTTCATCAGGATTCTAACAATAACAATGATGTGAGAGCAATATCGAAGAAATTCAATATTTCACTTTTAACTTGGCTGAACTCAATTCAACCAAACTGAAAAATTCATTTGCTGAGACTGTTAAACACAAACGCACGATTTCTCAATACTTTCTGATTCTTCAATTGTCTGAATTCAACTTGGAGAAGCGAATGTATATAAATTTCATTTTGAGCGCTAAGTTGTTATTATTAAAATGAAACAATTGTTAAGCCAAGATTTAAACATATATTAAAAAGAATAAAGCATGACGCACGTTTCGCTGAGATTCACCTTTTTCAAATGCTACGTGCTGACTAATGACAATTTCTCGAATACATACAATAGTTGAACTTGAATTGTGAATACAGAGAAAACAGGTAGATAACAGGTAGAAGGGATCAATTCATACTGAACTAATATATAGGAAACTAGGTAATTTTGAAAAGATTGAGAAGGGGGCTTGAGGTATGATCGATTTGGCTGTTCAAAGGGTTGCCAGAATATTTGTATATATTAATTTGTTAGAATCACTTCAGAATAATAAATACAAATATTCTGGCAACCTTTTGAACTGCCAAATCGATCATACCTCAAGCCCCCTTCTCAATCTTTTCAAAATTACTTAGTTTTCTATATATTAGTTCAGTATGAATTGATCCTTTCTACCTGTTATCTACCTGTTTTCTCTGTATTCATAATATAAGTTTACCTATTGTATGTATTCGAGAAATCATTCGAGAAATCAGTCTGCACATAGCATTTGAAAAAGGTGAATCTCATCGAAACGTGCGTCATGCAGTATTCTTTTCAATATCTGTGTAAATCTTGGCTTAACAATTGTTTCATTATGTTTATCAATTCACATCAAGTATCAGCCTCATCAATTATTGATGTAATTATTATACTCACCAAAACTCATTGCTATCTGCAGTTATTAAAATGTCGATTTAGGTCACTTACCTGAAAAAAAAAAGAATTCGTTATTTCAATATGTATGAATGAATAATTTGTCCAATAAAATCAGACGCAAATACGAATACCTTTCACAATCACACTTGTTATAAACTTATTATGAAGTTCGATATAAGAAAATACATATGTTGTGGATTCGAAAGGAAACCGCCCTGAACCCGTTTTTAGAAATAAAAATGAATTCAATACAATTCCATTCAAATTCATTGCTAGAGATAGCAGTTCTTATTGTTTTCAGGAATATCAATTTATGTACCGTAATGAGAATATCTGTATCCCTCAGTGAATTTGATGTTTTGTGTCTTTGTTGTGATATTGTGCGATCACTTTGTACTTCGTTTTCTTTGGCTAGGTATTTCTTGTACATGTCATTCTCATACCATGAAGAAATCAAAATGTTATGCAGCAAATCAGAGACAGAGCTGGTAGTTTCTAAACGAACCTGGTATATTAATTTGTCAAACCTGGTATATTAATTTGAATAGCATATAATTGATTGAATGGCTTCGATAGAAATTGAGATACCCAGTGAATAGTGACTCTATTACGCTTTCGGTCTGAGAGTTCTGGTGATTCCGATGCCCCTATGTTTTTAAGCGCTTCGAAATCGACATTAAACTGTAGATCCAATCGTCAGAGCTATATACATCTTTGAACTTCCCTCTTTGAAATATAATAATAAGAATATCTGATATACGAATATATATAAGAATATCTGATGATACGCTGATATCTTGGTGAAACAAGGTATAATATATGTTAAATGAAAAATACATGGCCTCAAAAATTCTATTGAACAGAATTCTATTGAAACTTGGCTAATTTGCCAAGCATATTAAATGCTTGGCAAATTCGATTTTGAAAAACAGAACTGAACTTTTTTGGACCACTATTTTTGAAAATGGAGTAACAGACCGAAATGAATTATCAAGCAACCATATAATTCTATGACACTAAGTCGAGTGTTTTCATTCAATTTATATTGAAAACAATCAGTCTTGATTTCTTTATAGCTCATATTTTTGCGTGCTGACAAGACCAAATAGAAAGAAACACCAAATACGTGCCATAAAACTTATATCCCTCTTCTCTACTTCCCAATGTTGCCAGACTAGAATTAGAAGTGCAAAACGTTCCCGGTAATGATAAAACATTAGTTGAAAGGCCGCCAGCCTTTAGTTTCCGGTTTATAAAGCATAATTAACTCTTATCAGCAAACAATACAAGTTTAATAATGAACGTTTAGGTTACGGGCAAGTTGAACGGGTTCCCGAATTTCCGAACAATCCGCGAAATTGCCACGTCCTGGGAGCCGTGTCGGATCTTTAACGCAATTACGGAGGAACGGACATTGCGCCACCTAATGAAACTGTCGCGTCGGAGAGCGAAGATCTCGATGGTAACAGAAACTGGCATTTTAGCTGCATCTAGACCATTGATAAATTCTGAGAGTATCGGGTGAATAGAAAAACCTTCAGAAATAAACATAATATGAAATGTTAAGCCTCCTTCGGTAGCCTTGAACGATTCAACAAATCTGTCGAATCTGCTGTTAATGATGATCTCTTTATATGACAGATAAGCAAACAAACTCTGTATGTCTCTACTTCTACTTTCAGTTTCATCTGTGAATGATGAAAATGATTATAAATGCAACTAGGTATGCCATTCCATTGACAGATGTGTGTTGGAGATACGAAGGCATATAATAATGGTATCTGTTGAAGTTCATTATTGTGGCATGAACATCAAATCTCAGTTGGTCACTTGTAGAAACAGGAGAGCTTCGGTTTCACTCATCAAAATTTTGGAGCTCATATAGTTCTTGATATGGGTCTCATATTATCTCCTCCTTGAAGCTCATTGGTTCAAGAAGCAGCTTATATAAGAATTTGGAATATTATATCAGCTACATTCAGTCATGTGATCAAACGCGTGAAACTACTTCTGATTCCTCATTCTTGGGTGAAGTTTACAAAGCAGGTCAAATATAACAGTAGACACCACATTTTCCTCTGACAAAAGTTAATCTGTACTTCCGATCTTTTGAGGAGGCTTCGTTAAAGACTGAGGAATTTCAATGATAAATCAAATGATGTTCACAACAAATTTTTCATTCAAGGTAATATAATCAACTAGGTGAATGATTTAGACAAGATGAGGATGATGTCCATTATTCCGAATGACAATGCAAGCAGGGTTTGTAATTCCTCTTGCATCATCCTTCATGAACCTCTTCACAGTTAACGTACGCAGTTTTAAATTGGTAACTATGGAAATCATTAGAGAACGGGGAAAATCTATTTTAGCATGATTTGTTCACACTATATATTATATATAGTTAAATAATATTATATTTACTTATATTATACTTTATATTATACACCTTATATTTATTTTATTCTGGATCGAACTATAGAAAGGTTGACATGCTGACAAATGAAAAAGTACGTTCAATCTACTCAGCCTAGATTATATTCTCATTTCTCTTCATGCCATTTTTGTTTTGAATTTTTGGTGCATATTATTTAGTAGTTGGATATTTCTTTTAATAACTACTCAGAGTAAATCCTCATGTCTTGATCCCCTACATAATCATCTATGCTTCAAATAGGTATCGGGCACTCAAAAATTGTCTTCATTCAGTTTATCGGATCTTGCATCCAAATCGGTAATATTGATCGGAATGAAAAACACCTATGTACTTCTTAATTTAATGACTATTATCTACAGAATTTGGGAAAGTTGTATTCGGTTGGCAGGTTCTCCATCTGAGAAAAGTAACAGAAAAGATCTTGATTGTATCAATTTTATTGAGCTTCAGTGTAATTGTTTCCCAATTGATGATTGGGTTTATCAGTTTCTTACGTTTTTTCGATTTGATCTTGAGCGGACATGTTTCATGACAAAGAAATAGTTAGCCTATTGAACTATTTTCGAATGAAGAGATTCCCAAAAAATATTCGGGTTATTCACGTATGTACTTTCAAACATTGAACGTGTATAGAAATCTACTTCCAATTTTTATGGGGTCACGAATTGTTTCAATGTCATTGAGTATGGATTTAAGCTGTTCCAAATATATGCAACATACAAAGATAGAGAGCATTTAATGTGAATATGGGAGGTATTGATTTCAATCTGGTAACATTATATTTTAATACTTTTGAGCAGAAAATTTTACGTACTATCATGTTGACTGAATGTGCCTCTATATAATAGATGAAAGCTGCGTTGAATCTTATCTGAGAGATTGTGCTATTTTTTCAGCGGCTATTTGAAACCTAAATGTCTCATAGGGATCTCAAAATTTCACACGTTGAACAAGTACTCAAAATGGGAATCAGAAGGAAAAGGAAACGATGAAGAGTTGAAATTAGATCCTGAAGTTGCCACGGTTGCTGAGTCAAAATATTTCATTGAAACCATTTCGTAGGGATATGAAAAATATTATGAAATATGTAGTTGAAATGATTTAAAAATCTGAATATTTAGTTTCGTAATGAATGAATGTGTGTGAAAATAGTTTGATATGATTGTAACTTGTAATATTCAAATCTCTAATAATCCATATTTGTATTCTATGTGGACTTCAGTATTTGATATACAGAATTGGTAAACACCATGAAAAAACGCTTCATGAGTAACAACTGGGTTCACCATTGTCTACCGCATAGAGTTGCACGCACAATACATCTCTATACGCGTCTTGGGTTTGAGATCCACATCTCAATCTGGGCAACCATGTGTTGAAACAAATTTGTAATGGGGCAATCTTCTACATTTCAGTTCAGAATGAGAAAAGCTTCCATGTAATACACTACTCGATCGAATAACAGCTTAGGGCATAAGGTTTTGAATAGTGAGCTAATTGAGAATTGAAAATCATTAAATCACCACCTTAAACTCATAAAGTTTTTTCAAGAGTTAAGTTTTTCAGGTTGGCGGCACTGTGGTAATGGCATCCAAACGTCATCTGTCAAAGTAGAAAGTTTTCAGTATACTCTGACATTTCATTATGGAAAGACTTATATCACAAACAAGCAACGATTGCAGATTGTTGAAATTTACTATCAAAATTCGTGCTCTGTGAAAAATGTGTATCGTTTGTTACGACAAAAAATTGTGTTCATGAGGCTCATTTCTGGCTTAACGGATATGTAAATAATCGAAACTTTCGCATCTGGAGTAATGAACAGCCACATGTCATACAAGAATTACCGATGCATGCCGAAAAAACGACATTTTGGTGTGGTTTATGTGCTAGTGGCATCATAGGTCAATTTTTCTTCAAATACGACCGTGGAAGAAACGTTACCGTCAACTGCGAACGATATCGAGCCATGACACGCCACTTTTTTTTGCCCCAGTTGGCCGATTTTAACTTGGTTGACATGTAATTTCATCAAGACAGTTTTACATGCCACTCAGCTCGTGAAACACTGGACATGTTGAAGGATGAATTTGGTGAGCAGCTTATATCTCGAAATGGTCGAGTGAATTGGCCGCCAAGATCATGTGATTTGACGCCTCTGGATTATTTTTGTAGGGTTATGTAAAGTCGTTAGTGTATGTTACAAGCCGAACACGATTGAAGCCTTATAGGGTAAAATAACACGCGTTATTCATGGAATACTGGCCGAAATCCTCGAAAAAGTGACGCCACATTGGACCCTCCGAATGGACCATTTGATACTGAGCCGCAGACAACATTTACATGAAGTTATCTTTAAAATTTAAATGGCAAAGGCCAAGTTATCGATTTCAATAAATATCTTGAATATATGATTAAAATTGAGGGTTTTATTCGATTTAAAGAAAACTTCGCTTGAAAAATCACCCTTTAATCACCTTCTCATAACTAGCTGAAATATATTCAATTGTAAGAATATAATCGTCAAGCTGATGGAACGGTTACATATCGTGCATATTTGCTATTTGGAAATCCGATTCGATTGTTCAAAAATATGCACTTATGCGTTAACATTTCAAAAATACATAACTCGATCTGAATTTTCAGGTATAAGATGGATATTATAGATATATTTCAATTCGAGATAAAATTGAAATATGATCATTTTCGAACACCACTTCAGTTATGATAACAACCCTAAAATTCTAATCTGCGTACTTCGCGTTTGAGACTTAAATCTGATGAAATGAATTATAATGGGAACATTTTAATTAGTGGAAACAGATTATGTTACTAATACTTTAGTAACATCCAGAACACATAAAATAGAGTTATTATTGACGTTCGGAGGTAATCTTCTTAGTTTCCAACAGCGCTTTTCCCGAAAATTACATACCGAAGAACTAAATTCCGCACTACCACCCTTCCTCGAAAATTCGAGCATCAATTTCGACTAATCATCCACTTACATATCAGTCTTCACGAATCTCTAGCGCTCATTAGTTCGTAAGTGCTCAGAACGAAGCGCAAATTCCTAAGTCTGTATATAAGTGTTATTGTCTGCAAAGCTCTCAAATCGATCGCATTTTTCCGGAAATAAAGTTTACAGCGCTTTCCAGAATCGCTCTTCACGATTTGGGGAATAGGGGGCGTTACATGTCGGCCACTCAGATAAATTTTCTCTGTTCGTTTTGATATGACGTGAAAGGCTCTGGAAAGAATCGCGTCGCAATGTGAAACTGTCGTAACAAGAGCCTCGCAAAGCACCACGTTCCGTGTATCTGACACACGTCCACAATAGCGACACACAAATCTGAGCTTGTTAAAAGACACACGAAATCATTACGGGAGGATGTCCCGTCGAGCTACAACGTATAAGGAGTTTTTTCTCGCCAGTCTGAGTGTCTTACGAGTTCGATTGATTCCAAGAAGATTATTTTTCGTAGTTCCTTTTAGCAAGTTCTGTGATACGGATAGACCTCAAAACACTCCTTGTTTACAAAAAAGTAAATTGATGTTTCGAGAGCGTTTCTTGATGAATCAGTAAATTCGTGAATTCCAATTCAGTAAATAATTTACAATTTTTGTTTGTTCAGTGGGCTTACATTTCAACGGCAGTTCCGAACGGACAACGGAGTTGTACTAAATGTACACAACAATTAGTCATTTGAAACCTTACCTGTGAGGTTAAGGACAAACTCACCGAGACTCGATTCCGAACCCTACCGCAATATACTCGCGTGTTTACTCGACTGAGCCACAAGGGTGACTTAATTTATGGATCGTACGAAATCGAGAATTCCATTAAAAAATTAAAGCTTTTGACTTTGATGATTGCTGTTTCCTGATAGATGAGCTACTCACTGAAATTTTCGTGGGATATAGCATCCTACAATGAAAATTCAGTGCGCAATGATATTCTACTGCTTCCTACTCTTATTTGCACTTAAGGCCAGCTTACTCCAAACAATTTTGAAAAAAACGAAATTTTTTTTTCATAAATTGCTAGTATATACGCGTAGAAATAGTATAGAATTAGTCCCAAAGGTCAGCAAGACCGAGAAGCAGGTATGAAAGATTAGGGAGCGTTTCAGTAAATCCGGCCGCTCGAACGCCATCTGTAGCGGCAGCTGCTGCATACCTTCGGGTCGTCTTATTGTTTTGTTCTTTGTTTTATTGTTATTGTCTTGTTATTTTGTTGAACTGCTTTGAGGAATGCAAAAATTGTTCCGAATGATGCTTACGAAGACCAGGAAGGCGTTTTGTATGAAGCAGGAATGGATATGTGAGTAAAACTCACTTTTTTACGATTTTTCACGAATAAAAACTTTGAACTGATTTTTCTAAGAACCACGGTTTTTCGCATGAATAACACTGTCATTTCAGAACTATTGCACTTATTCGATATGAACCAAAAGGCATTTTACTCTTTAGATGTCTGGCTATGGCCTCAAGCAGAACCAAAAATATTCATTATTATTTAAAAAAGTTATAAACAATTAAAAGTGAAAAAAGGTTAAAAAATTAAAAAGTCCGCCATTTTGTTTTTTTTCATTGAAATGTTTCATTCTGAGGTTATATCCAATACGATACAGAACATGACACCGTTTTTGTTTTTTGCTGTCAGATAGTTATTTTCCAAGAATTGATGTCATTCATCTTTGATTCAGATGAGTTTCAGCAGCCATTTTCAGGTCCGCCTTTTGAAAAAAAAAATTTTTTTTTAAGTCATTTCATAAGGGTGATTTCATATGTGAATAAATTGATCACCCAACATGTTTTGTACTATAAATGAAATATATGGAAAAAATTACGTTTTTGGGAGTAAGCTGGCCTTAAAATTTCTGGAGCGTTGCGATATCATTATAGCTTCGTCGAAGGATGTATATAAACTCCATAAACTTGAAAGAAGCTGATCTCTTGGTGAATCATCGTTTAGTATATTAAATGAAAAACACTTAGTTCAGTTACACATAATTTTATTAATTGCTTTCGGGGTGTTTTTCCACCCCCAATTTCAATAATTAAACTCAACTCCACAGTTCTATCTTTGGGAGAAATGCAATTAATATGATTATGTGAATCTAGGACGAATGTTTCTGCAATACAAACAAACCTATTTGGAAACTCTCACTGCAGGTATTCGAAAGATAGTTGAAACCTCATTTCACTGGTATTAATTCAATAGACATCATCATCAAATTTAAGATGGAAGTTGAAAATTCATTTTGCTACATTGTACATTTTCGAATCTCTATCGAAGAAACTTTTCATAGTTCCTGATCGGTTGCATGGATCGACGTAAGAATCATTCAGATTTCTTGTGTTATGATTAGGCATTGAATTTACATATTGAATATTTTCTTGCAGAAATGCCGATCTCTGCGACTGAATCGGAAGAACACCCGACTATGGTGCGGGAGGATACGGGTTCGAGCCCAGGTGAAAGCACAAGTCTATGTGTTTGCCTTTTATTTGGGTAGTTTAATGATGATAAATGAGAAGTTATAAGAAATACTTGTCTCAAAATCACTGACTGAACAATTCTTCATTCGACTAGCTTCATCTTTTACGCCAATATCAAGAATTCTTATTGCTTTTCACTTAAATATGAACTACCACAGAGTGGATCCCTTGTCCATTGAGTTTATTGATGATGATAATTGCTGGGAAATATACATTGATGACAAGCCCATCCAGTATTCGGAACCGGCGTTTAACAGTAGGTTCACTGAATAAAAAAAAATTTTTCAATGCAAGTATGACATAACAAGCCTCAATTCGATTTTACATATAAACTGGAATGTTTTGTACATAAATCATTGGTTAACTGACTAAAGATCGGAAACATTCAATATTTCAAAAATAGGTTATTGAAATTGTAACTTGAAATATAGCACATAGTCTTATTTTGAACCGTCCATCACAACTATATTCTAGTTTGATCAAGGTTAAACAAAATTGTCGCACAATGAATTTCGACTTCTTCCTCAAAACCAAGTTTTCTTCTGAAATTTCGGAACAATGCATTCAGCATGGTTTTTGAAACTCAAAGTTTCATCTTACTTTACTCCTGAATTTCTCATTTCGTGAGAAGCTCATACTTTGGTAGGCTTATATCGGTAATATTTGAATTAATTGAATCATTAATATAATTATGTATTATAATTATGTATAATATTATTTATAATATAATTATGTATAATATATATTGGACATAAATCGTAATAAGTTAGCTATATGAATTTCAAAACGATATAAATTTATAACATGACATCTATACTATGAACTAAAAAAAACATTGTACCAACAGCAAACAAGAACATATCACCCGAGAAATGCTCAAACACACTAAAAATATCCTAGTATTCAATTTCAATATTTAATTCTCCTATTATATATATATATATATATATATATATATATATATATATATATATATATATATATATATATATATATTATATATAATCCAACCAAATCGATACAAAAGTGAATAGTCCCATTTTTCCAGTATTTTTCAAAAACAATATTCCATATATCGTTAACAACGATCTAAGGAAGTCTATAAAAACTTTCAGCACATACTTTCCGTGATCTATTTTCACCCATACTCACATATTCTCATAAACATATGAACAAATTCACATGAAAGTTTTTTTTATTAATGAAAGATTGGCCTCTACAACAGTCATTGGCCAACATATAATTATGTTGGCTTATGACTATTGTAGTCATTACTGTTATAATTCGATATAGCAGATTTTATGGAAACAGTAGATAATTTGATAGTTCATAGGTGATTATCCTTCAAATCTTCGACAATTTTGAATTAAAACACACAGGATAATACACATGGACACATTACGCAAAGAGGCTCGTCGAGGCGATTTAATTCTTCATACACATACAGATAATGAGTCACGGAAAGGATAGGTACACCCAATGGTTAAACATATGGGATTTGCAACGAAGTATCAAATTTGTAGGCCAATGGAAGTAACGTGATCGAATAAAAGCTTATAGGTCTCTAAGTTGTGGAGCGATAATAAAAAGGCTACACTGAAAGGCTGATTGTACTTCATGTTTTTCTGTATATTCTGTAATAGTTTTATGCATTCATGTCTGTAATTGCTAGAGAATAGTAGTCAGTGATATATGTTACCAATTTCTCCAAAAATGCACAAATTATCTTGTTTCAAACCAATTCTATGTAGATAAGAGGAACTATGAAAATGACCACTTCTGAGTCGACTCACTGTCTTGATATAAGCTCTTTCATACTGGGCGTCTTTAAACCAAACCTTTGCTAACGGATTTGGCTGTATAGACTTCAAGAATTTGCCTTTATCTAATGATTGAAATTCATCTGTTCATCTCTTTTGTTCTCAACTTTTGCTGCAATGTCTACTTTCTAATTTCCTAACACACCTTGATCACATGAATGTTTTTTCTGAACACTGATGGAATTTACTGCAACAACATAACACGAACCCTAGTTAGCTGAACAAAGACAATTTGATATATGGGTGGGTATAAACCTACCAGTCGATTGAAAAAGTAGTTGAACTTTTGACAAAAAACACATCTCTCTGAAAACACTAATGAAATAAAGGATGAATAAAGATAATGACAATCAAAAAGTCCGTTTATTGACAAGACGTCGTCGAATCATTTCCTCGACGAAGCAACCAGTTAAAGTTCAGCATCAGTTCAACAATTCCGTATCCGCTGAAATCATTGACGTCGAAGAAGGCTTTGACTCGGAAACGAAGGTACAAAATCAACAATAGCGAATAAATTTCGGGGCATACGTGTCAAACCGTCAGACGACAAAAAATATTCGATAGATAGACGCGCGGAATGCGGAAAAGCCGGATGGCGGAAAAGAAGGAAACTCGTCGGATATTATAGGCACGTTTTGCGGATCTCTGTTTTATATTTGTAGCGCGACCGCGGGGTGGAAAATTATTTCTCTTCGTGGGATAAACTGTATAAAAAATCAATCTGCCGATCCATAGATGCGGAAAACGAAATTTCATTACCGCTCAAGAAAGGATTTCTAGGGGTTCCATTATTTTCCGCGCTACGTCGGTTGTATGAGAATTGGAAAATTGTTTCGTGGAACATTGTCACAAAGGAATATCAAAAAACTCGTTTCCTCATCATCTTTGTGAGATTTTATTCCGACGGTTGTGTACATACAATGAGGATTATTCTGAAAGTTCCGGGTAGAAATAATTGAATCTTAAACATTGGGTACCACCAAGCATAAAATCAAGATAACAAGAACTTGAATAATGTGTAGTAAAGTGTAATTATGTGTAGGCAACACTGCAATCAGGCAGCTCCTTTATTCATTGTAATTTATTGTAATATCTTTATCTTCAAAATACTTTATCGAGTGAATGGGTTTCAAGTTTTGCGTTTACGAATTAATGAACTAAAAACTTGCAACTGCATAAAAAACGGCATTGAACATTGAAACGGACGAAATAACATTCCATTGTTGAACTCTTCAGGGAAAAATTGTGACAAATGTCGGAACAAATTTATGCAATACAACTCATAGCACTTTCAAAACTGGCAGGTCACGTACCTACCTACATTCAGACGGATGATGACAAGAGAATTCCTTGTTTGGAGGCTCAAAGAACGGCTCTAAGATGCATAGAAGCTAATAAGATGCATAGGAATTATTTCCAGCAGTGTAGTTGAACTGGCTGACTGATAATGATAATGATGTAGGACAGTGTTTATTCCAAATCGTAAACGTATCTCTGCAATATTATCTAAAATGTCCCCAATTAATGGAAAATGCGAAGAAAAACCCACGCTCAATCGAGAGAGACCAACAGTCGTTGATTTGGTCGATATTTGATGGAGATTTGGTTGCTTGTTGTTGATTTAATGAATGCAACTTCGACAGTTTCTCATTTTGGGCTTATTCCTTTCATCACTATGTCAACATTCTCAATTGAATGTCTATATGAAGTGAATATAATTCAAATAGAGAAAAAGAGGTAATGCAAGTGGAGACAGGAATACCATGAACGTCATAATAATAATAATCATAATAATAATAATACATATATTCCCAACAGATATAGGTACATCCAATTCCAGAGAGAAAATAATAAATTGTCGACAAATAATAATAAATAACAAAATTTGATGAATAAAAAACGAAAAAAGAGCGTATAAGTGAATATATATATATACATATATATATATATATAACAGAAAAATTAAAATTAAAATAAATTGAAACAGTATTGAACAAAAACTAGATGGAATAAACTAAAAATAAAATATTGTTCATTGAAAAGTTACATATGGTCAGCAGAAGTTGACCGTATAGTAACGAAATATATTTGATAAAAATAAAATTAAAATCGATTGCGATAGTAATATATAGTAACAAATGAAATAAACTTGAATTAAAATATTATTTATAACTAAGTCATATGTAGACAACAGAAGTTCATGAAAATATCATGACATCCCATTGCACTGTTCTGAGTGGCATGCCAATCACTGATAGCCGATCAAAATAGATATCACATCCGACTGCAACACCCATCATAAACATTATATATACAGTGGTAAGAACGTAACATAACATTTGATCTGCTGTAAGTGAAGTAGAATGTATACCCAGACCAGGCCTTGGTAAGCGAATATTAATTTTGCTGAGAAGAAATGGTGTGTCAATCGAATTTTGCAAAATTTTGAAGAGAAACATTAGACCTAACCGTTCACGCCTGAACTTCAATAAGTCAATTCCTAGACTATCGGTTAGGATGGAATGGTCGAAGTCTCTCGAAGGATATTGCCCATAACATCTGGAGTATATATACTTCGAACATTTCCTCTGGACTGCCTCCAAGTCGAAAATATAATAAATGTACACAGGAGGCCAAACTATAAACGCATATTCCAGTTTACTGCGCATAAAGGAGTAGTACATCGTTGTCATTTTGCCAAGATCAACAAAGCTGCCTCAATTTCTGACCAAATAACCCAGCATCCTAGAAGCAGAAGCCGTGATACAAGTTATATGTTCAGAAAAGGACAGCTTATAGTCGAAAAGTACCCCCAGGTTCATAAACACAACACATCTATTTATTTGTATTTATATATTTATATATCTATAATTTGTCCTTCCAATGTATAACTATGGTGGATTGGAGTCAATTTTCGAGAAAATGATAAAACTTTACATTTACTAATGGAATATCATATGATATTCTGACGTTGACGACATCATTTTTGATACTCAGTAATGAAAAGTATAACGGAGAAACTTTGTAAGGCTTCACAGCAATCTCAGATGTGAGGGAATTCTTCGCACGAGAAAAATTGAAATGAAGTAAAATAAGAAATATGTGAGAGAATCGATGACAAAATTTGTTCTATACAATCGTTTGTTAATTCCAAAGAATAATTACATTACACAAAAACTCGTCGTTGTCGTTGCGAAAAAAATACTCTTGTTGCAAAGATTTCATTCAGTGCAAAAGTGGTCCATTATAACTTAAATATTATATATGTTGACATGATAAATTTGATCAACCCATTTACTTTCTTTAGATACACTAGAAAATTACTCTCATATTCATATTCAACAACGGATGAACGTTGAGCTAACTGAAGCTCCTGCTAAACTGTTGAATTGTGTTGCCAAAAATACCGAAGAACTCTCTTATTCAAAAACAATCCGTCCACTGCATCCAAAAATTGGACATGCTCAAATGAAGTGATAAAAAACTTATAGTGCCCTGTGTCGTACATTCAGATGATTTAATGAAACAGTTTTGTAGAATTTAAATAAATTGAAAATAAATAATAATTCATGAATAAGTATTAATAGTTAAGAATAATATACAAATATAACGACGAAACACATAATTTGTAACACCTGTGGAATGGATTGGCATTGACGAAATATGTACAATCAAACACACATACATATTGGAGATGGATTGAGAAAATTAAAGTATTTGTGAAAATCCAACGGAAGATTTTAAAAATACTCCTAAAACTAACCATATTTCTTTTATTTTGAACATTAATATTTGAAGGGGCAGAGTATTTTTCTGTGAAAAGCACGAACATTCAATTTCGAATATAAATTATCTTTGACGGCCGATTTATTTCTTTTATTTCCTGAAATTATAATAGACTAAACTTATAATAAATGAACCCAGTAATATAATAATAAGTTTGACCGAATGAAGGTGAAATTGGTAGGAAGTGAATTCAGATAACGATGAGACCGTCTTTGTCATCAGCGGCATGAAAGGACGTAACAGTGGCCATTTGAGTTTTTCGAGAGATAGCTGGAGTCAAAGTTGAGTTAATGAATAATTGAAACAAGTTTCTGCGGGCGAGAACTTTCGGGGCGATAAGTAATTCATCACCTGCAAGCTACAGAGAGAACAGAACAGGCAGCAACGTGTACCACACCACTAACGAGCCGTCTATTAATTGGGTTTCCCTTCGGTCTCCCCATTTGCCTCGTTAGCTGATTGGGGGTTGTCGGCCAGGAGAAGAGCTTTTCACAGCCGAGCTGGTGGAAAAGTTCAGCGAAAACTTCGCCTGCAGGGAAATTATGTTAGTTATCATTCAGCTTACTGGGATGGAGTTTATGTTTTTGCGAGATGATGGCTGGGAATTTTCTGATGTTGTCGTTAGAAAAAAGAAAACCAAGCAAGTTTTACTTAGCGTGAAAATTCATTTCATAACTCTCAAATGGAACTTTTAACGAAGACATATTTTTAATATTTCCTGACGTTAGCGTCTTATTAAATTGAACACAAATGCAGAGGTTTCAAGATGAGTGTGCACTGAAAGATTCAGCGATTTTCCATTCGAATGAAACTGCTGATATCTCATTTGCTGAATAGCTTCATAAAGTATTCTGAATAGATGAATAGATGATTTTAACGATCTCACATACAAAGGAATTAGACGTTCATTGTATGTGAATGATAATAATTATAATAAAAACAATAACTGTACCTTATTCACCCACATATATGACAAGTAGAAAAAGACAAACTTATGAGTAAGCATGGAATGGCTTTGAAGTTGAAGTTTAGCCATGGCGTTTCTTCCCCCTTCTATCCTTCAAAGCATTGCCCGTCGTTAGAGATGATGGTTTTCTTATAACAAGAAACCAACGATAACAAAAAAATGAAAAATATAACAAAAACAAAAAGATAATCATTTATACACTGAGTGGATGACTCAACCGTACGTACTGAATAAAATGTGTTCGTTAACTTCATTTAACTTTGAAACGAGGAATTGACATATCCTTATAATTACCATCAAGAGCATTATAAAGATTGACTGCGACATATGAAAATTCTTTTGGAAAACCAGATGAACGGTGTTCTGGGGTATTGAGGACCAACCGTTTTCTCATATTTCTGTTATGACATTTTAACCTATAAATAAACTTATTCTTCAAATATTCTGGATGGGAATTGTGTAGTAGGTACTTTATGAATGAAAACTAAATAATGATACGTAACTAAATCGACCATCCTCAACCACCTCAATAAACAATATTCCCTGAAATATAGTTGAATTTTCTAGGACCGAAAATGAACCGACCCAAGCTCTTTTGAATGATTTGTATTCTAATTTTTGTTAAACAATCGATGAAAGGAAAATAGACTACATCACAGTAGCTGAGAATCGAGATGACCACCGATTCGCACAATTTTTCGCGTAGTTTGAAGTGTTTTCATAAAGAGACCTCAGGCTTCAATGATTTTTTTCATTGAATTTTTGATAAGGTCGATAAATTTCATTCGATCATCAATCATGACCACAAAAACCTCCGCTGTATTCTGACTATGCAGACAGTGACCATATACATTAACGTTGAGACTATTATTCATGAACTTTGTATGAGAAGGAGAACATCAGAAAACTAGCTCCGTCTTAGACGGATTAATAGTGAGGTTATGATCCTTCGAAAACCGAACGATCGCCTCAAGATTTTTCGGCGGTCTGTAATTGGCAGTCCTAATGTTTGCAGTACCAAATTTTTGCGCAATGTGTGTGTTATCTGCAAATGAATAATCGCATCTATATAAGTATAATCTATATAATATAATTTATTATTATTATTATCATAATAATAATAATAATAATAATAATAATAATAATATAATAATAATTATTATTAATATTACATTTATTATTATTATTATTATTGTCCATTTATTCTCATCTCCGGCATTGGTTTCAAAGTTGAATTGCGGGGCTAAATATGAGCAACTCAACAATCTGTCAGTTACTTTATCCTTGAAAGAATTTCCTACTATGTGACATGTGTTCAGCACCACAACGTTTTGCATCTTCATGTACATTCTCGGGTCTAACTTCAGCTTCGTACGGTATTTTTGTAGCATTTTTGGAACTACACGGGTTGTTGATATTACAAGTGGACTTATGTACGCCGCATCAATATTCCACATACTAAGTATTTCACACTGCAGATAAGGATATTTCCTGATTTTTTTCTGAATGGTGTTCATCAAGTTGTACCGCTATGTCTATCAGGTGCGCTTTCTTGTTGATTCTGTCCGAAAGAACTATGTCTGGTCTATTATTATGTATTATTATGTATCGAGCGGATTGTAATGATATATCGAACATATTATATTTTGTAATTGCTGTTCTCTAGCACCGGCTGTGGTTTATATTTATAGTAAGGTGTTATATCTTCTGTCAGTAGTCTCGTCTTCACAGCTAGAGCTTGATGGACTATGCAAGCTACTTCGTTGTGCCTATGAGTGTGATCGTTTTCAGTCTTTTCCTGGCGTTTTCTGCATCTGTCGTCAACTACAATTGGGTCTTTTATATTGTATTTCTTCTAGTTGTTGGTATTAATCACCGGATCCTGGATAGCTCACATGAATACTGCAGTTTCTGAAAACAGACCACCAATCTTGAGCCAAGCGTTCGACTTCGTTTCATCAATCTTCGGCCTTTCAAGGTACCGAGCATGCCTTCCATGCAGAACCATGCTTTTCCACAAGTTTATTTTTTCCTCTGCTGTTCGAGTGCATTCATTTTGCTGTGGAAGTAGACTGTGTAGATTCAGCGGTGTGCGCTCTGTATCTGCTTATATCACAGACAGCTTTATGTAGGCTTGAATGATAAATGCGCTCATGAAAATACGTTCGGAGATATGTAATCTGTGTGTTACGGAGGTTACCTATATCAATCACACCCATACCACCATCATCGGTAAAGTATAATTTTCTATACTGCTATTTTTGTAATACATGCAGTTTCTGGTCATTTCAGTACGGATCGTCCTCTGAAGACATTCTAGGTCTGTCTTTGTCCAGCTGATGATTCCAAATTAATAAGTGAGCGATAATATGACGTATGTATTCATAGACGTTACTACGTGTCTGATACTTAACTTGGTCTTCAGGACAGCTCTCAACCTATCAGTAAATTATTTTATTAGATATTTTTTAATTCATCTGTGCTCTATGATTTCATTTTGATTTCAGGTTCCTAGGTATCTATAGGAATCATCTCCATCCATTGGTTCGACTTTTTCTCCTTACAGGGTTTTATATCCTATTGGCTTTGCCTTTTCCTTCCGAATATTGAGTACTCGACATGAGTATTGTCCAAGTCAAACTCCATCTTAACATCTGTTGTAAACAGTTCCACTGTTTTGTTCACATGATTCAACTGTATTGGTGTTCCAGCAAAGAGTTTCAGGTCATCCATATATAGTAAGTGGGACACCATATATATAAATATATATATATATATATATATATATATATATATATATATATATATATATATATATATATATATATATATATATATATATATATATATATATATATATATATATATATATATATATATATATATATATATATATATATATATATATATATATATATATATATCATTATTATTATTATTATTATTATTGTCATTATTATATACGTACGAAATGACCTGAAGAGCTTCAATAAAGTGTAGTAGACAGGTTTCCGAAAGTTTACACAAATTTCGGATTCACTGCGATTAATGCGATAGATCGTTAGTCAACGAAAAACATAATTTCATTGCTCGTTTGAATGTGAAGAAAGTTTAATATATTTTTCAGAGTTTAATATATTTCTCAGAGTTTTGGTTAGAATATTCGATTCTCAAAACAACAATGGAAATTTCAGTATCTGATGTCATTCGAATTGTTGTAGAAAATATGGTATAGAAATTTTCAAGGAGTAAAATGATATTGCACAACAATATTTCAATTGCAACAACTCAAAAATGTATCATAGCCTCAGAAGTTTCCCACAAATCCTTTTTTCCTTCTTCATCATCCTACAAGTTTCTCCTACAAATTACTCAATGGATTAATAGATTCTGCTGCTCATGTACGAGCCTTATAAACTTTAATTGTTCTCCACATGTAGTAAGAAATCGTACAATACTGGTTATTTCAATAGGCTAATCTTAATAAGTATTGAGACCAACTTGGAAAATTTCTCTCTGAATTTTATAACTTTCAAGAGACATTTGAAAAAGAAGTTATTTAATGGTCGATAGTAGAATAATCATCAGTTTTTATAGAGTTATACCCTCATTATGTATTTATCTAATCGTTTTTAGTAGAATTAGGTATTTTAAATTAAGTTAAACTCTTGGTTTAATGTTTCACGATTTATTTAATAATATGAAATAGTCAACACGTTTCGAGCGTTAGCTCATTTTCAAGACTCTTTTTTAGAGTCTTGAAGAGTTTAATTTCAAATTAAATTAAACTCGTGGCTTAATGTTTCTTGATTTATTTAACAATATGAAATAGTCAACATTTCAGTTTTCAACATTTTAGCATAATTTTCGAGACTGAAAAAACGCTCGAAACATGGTGACTATTACATATTGTTAAATAAATCGTGAATCATTAAGCTAAGAGTTCAATATAATTCAATATTCATTTATGTTTCAAAAAGAGTTAAGCGAGAATTCAATCTTGGTAATTAGGTATTTTATTTGTAGATGAAAAGATTTAGCTCAATGCGGCGAAAATTTTATTTCGATGATATGTACGAAACATTTCTGGTTATAAGATAAACATATTGAATATAACTTAGTTTATAGGTAATTAATATTTGTAATATGCTCCTCTATTATAGGACAGTTTCAAACGGTCTGTTGAGTGAGCCCTTGTATTAAAAAAAAAGTAGAAGAATGTTTTTTGGCTATCGACATTCTTTGAATAATTTCATTCGAATATCATCACTGTAAAAATTAATAAAACCTGAGTGATGAAAATCAACTAAATTCATGAAATTATATTGCTTATTTTCATTTGAACGCTTCGTTCGCACTGGAATTTCAATAAATTCATTATTCTCGTTCATATTTGCATGACGTAAAAGAAAGGACGAAATTATTAAATTTTAATAATCAATAAATATTCAATGGAACTATCAAAGCTCTGTATGAATTCCCATCGACAATGTTGTTTCATCACGATCGCTGCAATAAAAGTAATTCTATTTTGATGCGGATTCGTTCTGTGCTAGTGCCGAACGAATGCTTTTTCACGAAATTACGTTTTATCATGATTGGAACGCATTGGAATAGAGAATTTCGAATTGAATAGGCGCCATTGTGCCGAACCAGAAATGAAGAATGGCTTGTTAGCGGGCAAAACTGCAGAACGGAAACACGTATACATTGAAATCGATGAAAAATTGATATTATCTGGCTCGGTTAGTGAAATGGTGCTGGCGAGTCCCACAAAAATGACACGACCCGTTCTTCATGATGTTCCAACTATACACGCGTTTCGCAATCCAAATTGATATCATCAGGAAGCGGATATGAAATTCTAATAAAACTTGTGGTAGCTCGTTCAAACAATGAACTAGGTCACAATATTCAATTAATATTCATTCAATCACTAACAAGAAGAATAAATATCTGTAGGTTCGAACTCTATTGAAGGAATTGATTACTTTCTGGAATAATTTTCTAGTTTTTGATTTTTGATAGTCGTACTGTGAGACTATTCTCCACTGAAATCTTTCGTGAAGAAAAAATAGTCACCTGAAGGCGAAGTAGGTTGGGTAAATCTCCCAATCCGGAGAGTACAAATGCGGTAGCCAGAAATGTGTCGACTCCTTCAGAGGAATCTCAATTGTTTTCTTTTTTCCATCCTAGGTTCGTATAACTTGAACCTAGCTAGGCCGTTCTGAGGAGAGTGAATGAGCTCGAAACACGTGTCAACTGTTGCTTCCAACGGGAGCTGTGCCGATAATGTTCCTTCTGTTTCAATTTTTCCCCACATTAAACATTATTCATATTATTCATATTCATATATATATATATATATATATATATATATATATATATATATATATATATATATATATATATATATATATATATATATATATATATATATATATATATATATATATATATATATATATATATATATATATATATATATATATATATATATATATATATATATATATATATATATATATATATATATATATATATATATATATATATATATATATATATATATATATATATATATATCAGAAATTCACAAAGAAAAAGTATTCTGTAGTTCCCATTCTATATTATCGCACTCTGCTATATTGACGCACTTGTAGATATTCGCTATCAAGGTACATTATAACTTTCTTTCGATAAGTTTCGACAAATTTTTCAAAGGAAAATTATAGCAGAGCTGGCTATGTGAAACATGAACAATGCGATGTCTCCATTGTCCTTCTAAGGACCAATGTTAGAGAATATTGGATTCTCCATTATCCTTCTAGGGATAATGAATAATCTTGAAATCGATGCCTACAATCATTGAAAGCGTGAGACAGTCACTGTTTCGTACTACAAGGTACTCATCAGTCACGCCACGTTCAACGAATGAAAGGCAAAGATTTCAATCCTCACATACCCTCTCATCAATTGTAAGACAGAAAAAGAGAGAAGTCGTATGCATATAAAATGCATAGATTAATGTTTATCTCGAATCTTAAAATCAATGAAAAGCACATTAATACATCTGCATTGAAACTTTAACACGTCCTTATAAATTAAGATAGTACATTTTGCAAGTCCAGTTTTTTTGGTACAATTTCATCTAATTTGTTGAAGTAATGCGTCATCTAGGTTGCTGTTGTAGAATCGCTCGTTGTCATTTCGCAAAACATTTCAGAAATTCACTACAAGAAAAAGAATTCTGAAGTTCTCGTGCTATATTATCGCACTGTGCTCTATTGTACTTGTAGATATTCGATATCAAAGTACACCATAACTTTCGTTCGATAATTTTTGACAAATTTTGAGAAAAGAATCTACATCTGACATAATTGAATAAACTAAATAATTTTTTGTATCGTGTTTGGTAGTTTATTGATGTATGTCAGATGCAGGTTGCTTTTCTACAATTGTAACTATTGATTCAAACCTAGTCTATATTTTAGTATTCCTGAAGAAGAACCGCATTTGTATTCAAAATATAGAAAATCGCTGACGATCATTTGAGGATTTTCCTTGTTGTGATCCATATTTATAAGTCGATCATTAAACATTAACACTTACTGAAGTCCATATCTTATCCTGTGTTCAAACGTCACTCATCATATTGACATATGATAGAACCGTCATAAAATTGAAATGAACATAAAGTAATCATTAATATAGAAAATTTACCTTCAAAATTTTCGTGGATATACAGCAGTTTCCGTCAGGGAAACTTGTCCCTCGTCGAGAGTATCCGAATTTTTGTTCAGATGAAAAAATGAGTCAATCAATAAATATAATACACTATATTCATTTTACAAATAACCATATGCCGAATCCTACTTCTAGTTATTGCTAGCATAATTTCGATGAACAGTATGTCCCATGTTCGTCCTTTCTTCATTATATTCAATGTTTTTGGTTTATTGAATTATATCTACGAATGGATGATCAGATATGATCCAACATATATTTTATATGATATGCCAACAGATATTTTTTTGATGGTTTTGTTTCGTTACGCGAATAACTAATTTTTTTTCAGTATTTTACGATGTTTTTTCTGGGTTTTCAATTTTATAAACTTGCAGTTTCATTATTATTAAATATAAGATAAAATTCAAACGACTGAACTTTTGATTCACACTTTTATTGAAAATATAGCATGACGCGTTTCGTCGTTATAAACGACTTCTTCAGATGCTAATAGAATACTGACTCTGAACGACTTCTTCAGAAGTCATTTCAGATGCTAACAGAATACTGACCTATGTTCTCAATGAAAGTGCAAATCAGAAGTTTCAATGTTTGAATTTCATCTTATATTTATTCATAATGGATTAATATCAAGTAAACACCAATACCATTCAATAGCTTCATTATTTGTCTTACATCCTTGAGTTTTGATTACAGTCTTTCAAGAAACTTTAATTTGCGTTATTTGTACTGAGTTTCTCGAACTTCATTTTGAAGGCTTTTCGTTTAAAATGACATAAAGTAGCAATTCGAGAATTCAAGAAATTTTCCATGATGTTTGTGGTAAGACTATCTTGTGAATTTCACTTGAGAATTTGTCATACATCCTTAAGTTTTGATTACAGTCTTTCAAGAAACTTTAATTTGTGTTATTTGTACTGAGTTTTTCGAACTTTATTCTGAAGACTTTTCGTTCAAAATGACATAAAGTAGCAATTCAAGAATTCAAAAAATTTTTCATGATGTTTGTGGTAAGACGATCTTGTGAATTTCACTTGAGAATTTTGCAATTTGTTTCTGAAGTTCATGAAAACTCTGAGAGGATATTGCTTCTCTCTCATTGTTAGAAATGTTCTATATTAATTCCGCCGAAGGGTACCATATTATAACCGATTTTGTTTCCGTTGACGTTCATCCAACCCCGGAAGAACGATCTGCGACCAACGAGATTTCCGGAGGCACACAGTCTGGATCGGCAACCGTAAATAACCCAGTTATCCAACAACGCCGGTTAGTTAATTCAAAGATATCGGAAAAGTTTCCTGAAAAGTTCCTCCTGACGGAAATTACGTTGCTTATCATTCACCTCATATTATGGATTCGGCTTCTCCAAGGCCGGAAATTGTTACCGCTGCTTAAATTTTCAGATAAACGTCTTCCTCCGCCCCAACTTTGCCTCTACACATCTTTATGAGAGGCGGCAAATGTGTACCAATTGAAAAAATCGAAGAACCCGAGCGAGCGCCGGGAATGCGAAATGAAAACAGGAATATATTATGCGAAAGGCACGATTGATTTTGAGCTTTCGGCGGTAAACGCGTCGACGTGGCTGAGAATTTGACGACGTTATTCAGACAGTGAAAAGATTTCGATGTATGCACGAAGACGCGAAATCACATTATAGGGATTCGATAGTTAGTTTAAGCAAATTTGTGGCAGACTGAAACGGGGCCTGCTTAGCTACTTCAATTCAAGACTTCATTCCAATTCCTTGTGGAAGGTAGACGAAGCCAGCATAAGAACATGCTCAATGAAATTATAGGAATTGGATAGGTAGTGCAATCAATTTTCGGAGCATAATTTAGCTGGCAGATTCTTCACAGACCTTCGAGTTATTCAGATATTCTTAAGGAAGTTTAAAATGTACGAAGAACAAGTACGTTCTGAAGATTGAATAGTTTCTTCAGCAATTTAGTTAAACACCAGAAAGGCATTTCCTCACTTTCATTTCAGTAGGCTTGATGCCAATCTCATGAGCTACACTTTCATAGAAATACGTTGCCGGCATATAACGGTGGTGAAATAACGGCGCTGAAGTACACGTAGCGTTAGACTAGTGCAAGCAGCAATAGTTGTTGCGCTGGACATGGTTGTAAAGTTAGGAGACAGTAGCTACTAGGAAATGATTTACTGCAATGAAAAAGAACTTTGCAACCACTATTTGTCGCCGAAGAATCCACCGCAATAGATGAATGGCTAATTAACATGAACGAAGCCAGCATAAAAACATGCTAGACACTATAGGAATTGAATAGGTATAACGTTGATTCAGCCATAGACCTTCGAATATTATCGGCATTTACTTGATATGAATCCGTTTCTAAATTAAAATGGTAAGGAAATTCTAGATTCATCAATTTTTCATCCGTTTGGACGTACTTTACTTCATTACCATAGCTTTTTCTGACAGTCCGCAGAAGCAATGGTCATTGAACGTTCGCCACAATTGTTTGATGAGAGTGCTTAAATTTATAAATACATATTCAATAGTGTTATCATGGTTCGGTTCTAAGGGCCGTCATCGGTTGGAATTTTTTCTTAACGTTTCGCTAGCACGAGTGGCGAGCTTCTTCACAGGTCTACTTCGAGAATCAGAAATGAAGAGACCTCTGATGAAGCTCGCCACTCGTGCTATCGAAACGTTAGGAAGAAATTCCAACCGACGACGGCTCTTAGACCCGAACCAAGACAACACTAGTTCAACGACTGGCCGCGAAAGCCTCAACATATAAAATAGATATAACTTAAGAAATAAATTAAGCTTTCGATCGAAGTTACAAATGATAGTAAGTTCATTCATAAATATTAAATTTATATCAATATTTTTTGAAATATATATGACGCTGCCAATGGAAAATGTGGGAGAACTGAAGAACTGAAATTGTCTTGAACACTGAAGGGAGAATTGACATTTTGGTAAAGCAAAATAGAAAGTTGAGTAGGAAGTCTCTAGAAAGGAGATCAACCTCTGGTCTCCAAATTCACAAGTTTAGGAGATATCCAAATTACAAAGGAAAAGATATTATATAAACTGAATGAGTATTTCAAGCAATTATGTGAGACTGAAATTGCACCTGGTTACTCGAACTTGCCGTTATTTCAATGTCTTCTGGAGAAGCTCCCACAGAAAAGAATTAAAGCTGTTTATAGATGGTTCAAAACATTTGTGATTAATTGGAAAGGAACCATGATTATTGTCTACAAATGTTCTAAAATCTTTTTCACTTCGTGTATCTTCAAGATTTTTATATAATCCAAATCCTCAATAGTAATTGTTCAATGAAAATTGATTTTTTCTCAGAATTTTATATGATGTGATCTTTCATGATTAATAATTTATAAAATGAAAATTTTATAAAAAAAATTAGAGAGATCAATAATTTATGTCATCAAAGTGAATACATTCTCACTGCCGATTCGATAAATTCTTATCGTTCTCAAGTGAAAATAGTTTCCACTTGAGAACGGTTACAGATAAGTTACTAACCGAAATGTCGTGGAAATTGCATTTTTTATTCAACTATGCATTTGTCTACTGGCGATAAGAATTTATTTATTTTCATTCATATTAATTTATTGTATTTTTATTCTCATTTTTTATTTTTATTTCAGTCCCCTCAGAACATAAATTATCACTTTTTTTCCTTTTTTCGGTTAAAATCCATTAGTTACTATTCAATTATCATTCAATGATAATTTTTTCACTTCCAGAATTTGAAATTGAATTTATAAGCAATGGAAGTCTGAGAAAACAAACCCTAGTACTATCACTTTATCGGTCAACTATTATAATCGTGAATTTTTCATTTTATAAATAATTAATCATGGAAGATTAGTTCATTTCAAATTCTATGAACAAATAATTTTGAATAAACAAACAGTTTCAGGGATTTGAATTACCTGGGAACATTGAAGACCTAAGAGGTACAGAAGCTTTCCACAAATCAAGAAACCTTATAAATTAGGAAATTTAAGAACATTTAAATGCAATGAACTAGGTTCTGTTTTACCTAATCACAAATTCTTTCAAACCAACTATGTATATTTTTTATTTTTTTTCAGGACGTTCTCCAGAAGATATTGAAATGAAGTCAAAAGGTATGACAGTAATCAGTCGCTATTTTAGCATCACATACGAAGAGAGCAACTTTTCTGAGAGAGGAGTTTTCAGGTATCCTAGGTTTTGAACCATGAAACGTAAAGTATGTTCTGCACTTACTAAATCAGTATCTCGACGGCACAGTACGACGGCTCGGGCCTTGACAGGATGTGCGTACCGTTGCTGACCACTGCCACCCAATCCCGAACGGGATCTCGTTCTATCAGGCTTCAGGATTGATCCCGAAAGATTACGCGAGATCTCGCGAGATCGGGATCTTGCGGGATCGGGATTGCAATCTCTACACATCACCCTTTTTGTCCAATTGTTGTATCACTGAGTAAATCATTTAGTATATTATTGACCGGTCAATTTTACTTCTCTAATCAAACTTCCATTCCCCGAGTAACTGTATCGTCGAACATCAGATGAAGAAGGTGGCGCCAGAAAGATCAAGTATAGCGATAAACTGTTGCGATATATTATCCATTCACATTGATGTATTGAGAAGATTATAAAGTACGGATCATAAAGAATTTTCGGGCTCCTCTATTCACTACTATCGTGAAGCTGGACCGTATTTACATCATTTTAGTATTGAGGTTTTTCAGTGCCAATTTTAATGACTGATCTCGAATTCTCGTTTAACTCTTGATGAAACATACTCGAATATTCAATTAAATTAAACACTTTGCCCAATGTCTCACGATTATTCTTGTGTTCGTGAATTATCGTGAAACATTAGGCCAAGTTTCCAATTTAATTGAATATTACCAATTTTATTTTATAACGATAAATTTTTGACATTTTCCAACCTCAATTGTAATATTGAGGTTGTAACTCTCCCACGGTTTACCTAGTAACTACAGGGTACAGCATTCAATTTACTGTGCTGTCTAGTTAAACAAATAACTATTTTCCCTGTCCCACGTTACGAAGAGTTAATTAACAATTTGGGGTCGCGCAGACTATTCGGAAATTTAAATGTCCTCCAACTGCCAGTTTGCGTAATCCCAGAATGGAAAAAGGATGGTTCTCATCGCAAAAGCTTGGACAGTTATATCAAGCACATATATCTGACGTAGATTGGTCGTTTGTAGTCATTGTGGGGCTTCCGGACATCCGACCTCATGGAGTTGATGTAGGTTTACCCCGAAACGCGCTCTGGGGCATTTCGAAGATAAATGCTACTTCGTCCTGATTCTTAACTCCCTAATAATTACGTCCCATAGTTTCTAAGCGTCCCTTTGACATCAACAGAAATATATAACACTTTTTCCTGATGCTTCCTAGAAAACTATTGAATAATGATAAAAGTCTGGGAGTTTGGTTTATATGACTACTTTTTCGTGTAGAAGTCAATTAAAACTTTTTACTCTTTCTGTCAATCAGTTGATGCACACATTTTGAGAATCTCAACAATAAATAATCTTTATATTTATATATATATATATATATATATATATATATATATATATATATATATATATATATATATATATATATATATATATCTGTATCTCTAATTCGTGCTCTAATACGTTCTTGTTGGCTATAGGCAAAACTGGTTATATTGTACAATTCCTTCTGGTGTCCACCCTTACGACCATTGAAGTCATTGAAAGAATTGATCTCCGCGTTAATGGTTATCGAATATAAAAATTGTACTTTTAGTGAAATATTTGGGTTTTTGGCGAGTTATCTCTCAATTTGATGATTAATCAATTTAATGGCTTTTCGTATTTCTTTGATTCGAAATTATTAACTAGGTTTCATGCAGCTAATGCTTTTGTTTCATGCTACCCATAGTCATGGTAGCAACTTCTCCGAATCCAAAATTGGACAAGGTAGAGCATTTTATTCATTGCACTTTAATGGATAATTGCATAAGTTGATGTTATGCAATAGGGAACCGCCAGGAAATGTAGGGGACTGCGACAGTCCCCGAGCATCAAATATTATGTCACGTTCCCTATCAATTGTATATGTTATCGGAGTTCAGTGGTTTTGACATGTCACTTAGAACAGCGCAATGGGATGTAGTAATACTTTCATCAACTTCTGTTGTCTAGTTATAACTCTTTAATATATAATATCTCTTATTTAATTTTCATTCATTTGGTTACTTTGTATTACTATTGCAATTGATTTTATTTCCGTTGACTCCATTAACTTCATTTATACAAATAATTGTGAAATAAGCTGATATCTTTCACCGTTCAGGTACAAGAACCAAGGAGATAGTTGTCACAAATCCTGTATATTGTGGTGTGTTTGAATTTCCTGCTCACAAATAACCTTCCAAGCATCATTATAGTGAAATTCACAAATTTGAATGATACAAAAAAATAAATACTAATTCAATCAAATTCGTTGTATAATTTGAATTAAAGTTAGTAGTGTTCCGATGTTCACTATAATCATAGAACGATTTCACAACGATTAGTGAAATTCGTTGTAATTTATTTCAATTCAATTATCTAAATATTGCTTCAGTAAGCTTCAACACAATAACAAACTGTCACGAATCCCAATTGGCGATGTTTCATCAGTTATTGGAATTTCATTTCAAAAAATCTCTATACAAACACTTCGAAGGATTTTCAGTTGCTTATGCTGATACTGTAAGCGAAATCTGGTGTAATTCGAGCAAATAGGCTATCTCTGCGCCATCTCTTGTTGTATGCATTCCAAACATCAAACATAATCGCTGTTTATTCAAGGCATCTACTTGAAAGCAGCCGAAGCTAAACCTAACTTCCAAATAGAGAAACACAAACGAACCCAAATGAGATTTCAATTTCAGGACGTGTAAATATGAAAAGCAACTTTAGGTCGACATAATCTATTTGAATTTCGTTACTGTATGGAGGCTTTGACGTCGATAAATTGAACAAGCTTTTCAGTTTTTTCGTGATTGAATACCGCTTCTGGAAATTCGAATTGATTGTAATTGGGGATTAGGTACGACGTCAATATTTATATTTGAAGAAAGAAATATTTTAGCTCATATATTTGATGGCTTCAAAGGTAGAGTTCCTGTCGTAATTTTTGGATTTCAATACCAAAGGAATATTTATATAGTTTGCATTTGGTACAGAGGTTTTTTCAAGAAGTTTTTATATTAAAATTGTAAAAATATGTACATACAAATATCAGTGCGGAACTTGTGTAGGTTTTTGATTCGACTTTCGAAGAGAAATGATATGCAGTTCCCGAATTGAACCTCATAGTACATTTTCATACAGGTTTCAGATTGAACGTACAGAGAAATTTCATGCAGTTTTCCTATTCGTTTCCAAGAAGAATTTTCACTCAGTTGTCATATTGAACTTTTAGAAAAATTACATCACAGTTTTCGAATGGGACGCAAAAAGAATGTTCACTCAGATTTGTCATGGAAATTTCAGAAAAATTATTACACAGTTTTCAGATTCAATTTTCAAAGATATTTCTTCGATACAGCTTTCAGATGAGGCTCTCGAAGAAGTTTCATTCATATTGTTGATGGCGTTCCGAAGTCATTCACACACAATTTTCAGATAGAACCCTCTCAAAAAATTCTTCTACAGTTCTCGCAATCGATTTTCCAAGGACGTCTCTTTCAGGCGAATGAACAACAAATTGTTCTACTCATTAACATCAGTTATATGTAATTCATGAAAATTTTCCTGAATGGAAAACGTAATTAGTGAGCTTCGTTTGAAATATTCAAAAACATAATAAAGTTCTATTCGTTCTATCCAATATACTCATCGAAATAGATAGTTCAGACTGAAATTAAATTTTCCTCTCTCTTGAGCAATCATAAAAACTTTAATTACACCCTTGTATTATGAGCAAACAATGGACATCAATAGCAGTTTCTGCACGGGTGGAATATTATATATTAATTTACTTGAAGCAGAGAAAACTGAACAAACTCCCAGAGACCGTACTGAAGTAGTATTTATTTTCTAGAGCGGATTGAGTTCGCTGAAGCTTATATTTAATTAATTTCGATTTTGCTTTCTGTAACAACTAATATTCCTGCGATTTCTTAATGAACTTAATTCATAATTATTGACAATATCCCGTAATTAAACATGCTTTGTATAATTCGCTTCTCTTAGTTTCTGGAAAACGTTTTGTTAAGTCTTTTAATGATCTTTATCGAGTTGTTGAGTGAATGTGAAATTCAACTATACGATTCAACAGATGAAAATACTTCATTGTTGAGTTTTCTAATTGGAAAAGTAAGATATGAATGGGTATAAGACTCAGTTATGAGAGGATGTCTTGTGTTTTGTGTTCATTCTTGTGATGAATAAAATTGTTTTTTGGACATGAGTTGGTTGGTATATTTGAATATGTTTTAACTCCTGTTCTTGTCAAAATAATTCCTTGAATATGCATCTATATATGCATGTATGTATATGATAATAATAATAATAATAGAACTTTATTAGTACTCTATTACAAAATTCACACATGGTGTTGCTAACATTTTTTAATATACTTTATTCAAATTGCATTGGTATAGCTTCACAAATTTTAGAGTACTAAGAGGTAGGATACAGCAGAAGCTGATAAATTCAACCGAAGTAAGACGAAAAAAAGTCTTGTTCTCAACAATTTTCTTAATAATGAAGAAAATAATGAAATTAATTGAAATAATTAAGACCGGTAGGGTGGATCCATGTAGAATACACATGAACCACATGCTCAATATAAAAAAAAATTGAAACCACACAAAAAAGAAAAACCATCTAAAAAACAAACTCAATTATTTTCATTCAGAAGAAATTGCTTACATTTTTCTTCGAAAGCTTTCGCTTTGGAACTCAGGAATTGATTCGACTGCTATTCATTAAATTAACAATTGCATAGGAGACAGAACGTTTAAATAGGGTTCTATAAGGCGAGTAGCCAACTTATGTCTGAACCTTACAGTGAGAAAAGGATGTCTACGCGAATCCTGATTTTACGATATAAATAAGATGAATTTTTTGTTAAAGATCAGGTTCGATAATTATTGAAACAAAAAAAATAATAGTAGGATGAAACACCTTAAAAAAGGACGAGAATATAACAAAAACGTAAGGAGAAATAAATTACGGGCGATCTGAGGTCGAGAAATGCAAAGGGGTTAGTTTTTAGGGGTAAAAACCGGTGTACCCCGATTTCCGGAAAAACTACAAGTCCTATGAAAAAAAAATTGAATGACAAAGTTGCTGGTAATAAAGATACCTACAATCATGCTTTTTTCACATAACCTCAAAATTTATGTGAAAATTTCAAATAATCAAGTTTTTGGTTTTTCATTTTTATCTTATGAAAAAAAAATTTTTTTTCACAAAATTTGGTGAAAATTTACCTTTTTATGTCCTAAAGACACTGTAATTTTTTTGATTTGAAATATTTCTTTTTTCACCTTATTTTGACTTAATATCATAAAAAACACCCTAATTTTCAATCGAAAATTCTCGCGTCAAAATATCAGCTTTCAAAAGAAATTCGGGCCGTTTGTTCGTAGAAATCTGTTCTTTCTGATAATGTTGAAGAATATAGACATGACTATGGTAAATGTTCTCAGAAAATGCAAGGAAAAAACTTGAATCAGAATTTTTTTTTGATCACTATCTACAATTTTGTGCTATTTAGTAAAATTCACACTTTAATTACTTGAAAAAAGTAAGATTCTGTGTAACATTGATAAACAAAAAAATTCCACTATACAAGATCTCGTTCTGAAATGGAATTGAACTCAAAAATCTTGAAGTACAAACGGAATTGTCGAACGAAACATAAACGCAAGATAACGAGTGTATGAATGAATTATCATTGAAAAGTGAAATAAAGAATAACTCCCAGTGAATCTGACGGAATCTGACAATAAAATTATCAACGTTTGAATGTTAGTTGGAAGAACCATTACATATTTCACTTTATCAAAACATGTGCTTCAAACCAATTATATTCATTTTATCTTAGTTCTTTTTTGTGTTTCTGATTTGTATGCTTCATTTCTATGAAGTTAACACGCTTGACTTAAGTTTCACTGAATATATTAAAAACCCTACATATGTTTCGGGTGGTTAACCCATTTTCAAGAGTATACAGTATTACTAAGAGTATACATTTATTATAGTTTACTGTTGAAAATGGGTTAACCACCCCAAACATATGTAGAGTTTTTGATGTATTCAGTGAAACTCAAGTCAAGTGTGTTAATTTTAATTTATTGTTTTTAACATAATTTTCATCAAGAGATAAGCGAAAGCTTCGTCTCATTTGTTTCCAAGAAGAATGACTTTCTCAGGAGGAAAATTATTCTCAAACAAATTCTGATTGGAACCAGAAAATAAACATACCTATCATTTCAATTAATTGGCAATCTTCCAAACAATAGCAAAAAAGTTCAAATTATTTGAATTCTCACTTTGATTTCCTGATTAATTCTTTAATATTGATATCAGTTCAAGTGTAATTTTTTCTCTATCACAATGGCATCTTTCCTTCATTATCTGCAAATGACTCACTCTATGACACTCTTTCAAAGTTTTATTTGGAGAAACGTAAAGAGATTGAACGTTAAAACTGCGACAAATTTCTAACGATGTTTTCAAAAAAAGGAAAAGATTCCAGCAGCAACTATCTATGATATATCGTTCTGTGTACAATTCACTGCGACAAAACATTCTCATATTATGAAAGCCTTTCTCCAGTTGTCAGATGACAGCGGCTAAGTCGCCAATTCTTTTGACTGTTGGAACATCGGAAACAGAGAAAGGGCGGTGAAACGTTACATCTTCAGAATTCTTAAGGGCAGTAGGTTACAAAGGGAGTGAAGAAGGGAAAAAGTTTAATCATGGTCGTTGGAAAAAGCAACAAAAAGGATTCTCCGACACCGAAAGATATCAAAACGTGGAAAGTTAAAGATCCCAGCCCATTTTTATGGGTATTAAATTAAGGAAGACCGTAAAATAAAGCCCCTGGCAGTTCCATCACTGTCCCGCTGTCGAGTTTTATGTGCCCGAGGGTGGCGGAAACTTAATATATCGATGTATCGCAGAGAACGATACGTTTTTCTGGAAATATATTGAAAACAGGAAATTTTATCTTATGCAAATTCATGATAAAACTTTGAATTATAATTCGCTTCATACAGGATATTGAATATTTATATCGGGAAATTATTTGCATTGTATTTTCCATATTGTTTTGGAAAAGTGCAATTCTGAAAAATTACACAACAAAACGTAATACACAGGATGTTGCGATATGAAAGAAGTTTAAAAAAATTAAATTTATCGATCGTTCAATTCGGTAGAATATTACAAGTTTTTAGGTTTTCAGAAATGGAAAAAAATCTTCATTTCAGGAGAATATCTTCGTGTGATATTCACGTAAAACAGTCTCTTCATTATTTTCAGATCTTGGACAAATTACAATTGTCATTGATCGATCGTGCAATTAACGAGTATTCTTAAAAATCTGTTATGAAAGGATGAAAATGTCAAGAGCTTTGTTTTCCTAGTTAGCAATAGAAAGGAGAACTAGAAAATAGCAAGAATAGCTAGAAAATAGAAAGTAGTTAGGAGAAAAATGATAGTGTTAGTTACAGTATTCTTAACCCGAAGACAGATGTACTGAGTTTAAAGTTTATGTCTTCGTCCTGAAATGATGATATTTATCAGAATATCGAAAATAATCACGTGATAAAAACATAAATTACAGAATATTTGACAAATACTGGCATTGAAATGTTCCATTGTCAACTATTATCTTCTGTTCTAATAAAAATCATAAAGTTAGGATCAACTGTTTCTCAGTTATGAATCAGGTAAAAACCCAACTCTGATCAATAAACGAAGTGCTACGTTTGTGCCAGTGGCGTATATAAGGGGGTGGGGCCCAGGGGGCCGAGGCCCCTCCTGAAATCGAACGATGTAATACAAAATTAATATATGTGAAACAATAATGTGGAATTTTGATGAATAAATAAATGTGAATGAGTGGAGATAAATCTTCAGTTTTCCATTTATAACTTATGTGAGTTGTTGAAATGCATAATTTGAACGATCTAATAGATGATCGGGTCATCAGTGAGTGGTAAGCGGTTCGGTTGGTAAAATTGAACGTCGTCTGCGGCCGCTTCCAAGGAAGAAGATATCGTAGTTGCCCACTGAAATAGGCTTTAAAAAATAACGTGCAACATTCAGTATACATAACTACTTTATAACCGAAATTTTATAATATTAACTTTGTCTTGGCCCCTCCCAAATGTTATATATATATATATATATATATATATATATATATATATATATATATATATATATATATATATATATATATATATATATATATATATATATATATATATATATATATATATATATATATATATATATATATATATATATATATATATATATATATATATATATATATATATATATATATATATATATATATATATAAATATATATATATATATATATATATATATATATATATATATATATATATATATATATATCCACCACTGGTTTGAGCTCAAATTCATGTATGATTTGGTGGCTGATTGCCATCATATGTGACGGTGCCAATCATTTTAGATCATAATTTAGGTCCAGATATAGGTCAATCGGTCATCTGTACCATAATATTCAAAACTTGAGTTCGATTACTACTCTGATTGTCACGTCACGCGTTTCGTCTGTATAACCGACTTCTTCAGACGTTAACATAATATGATTTTTTGAAAAAAAATCTCAGTGTTTGAATTATCCTATAATTGAAATAGACTCATACTAAATAAATATTATTCAGTTTTCCATATTATATGAAATAGTACTCAATATCAATGATGTTGAAACCATGATGTTGTAATCACGTCTAGTCTGGAGTTCCCTTTGACTTCATTGGGCCACTTTAGTATAACTTCTACTTCACACATGCCAGAAAATGGGAACACCCCAATATCTCCTTCTGCAGTCGATATAATCGAAGAACTATGTAGAACAATGGGAGATCTGTGAATCTGGAAACTAATTATCGAATTACGCGTTAGGGTGTGAACCGGAGAGCTAAGACAATCAATAATTTTCACACGTCTTCTTTTTCACATATCAAAGTTCTGAGGTCTTCGAATGAACCGTTTACAAAACCTCTACGAACACTCACTGATATCGTCACAAGAAAGCGATCTGCAATGCTCGAAAGAGTTTATCTCGCTCATTAGATAAGAGGAGCTCAAGCGGATAGTTCAAAAATAAATATTCGCCACATTTTGAGGATAGCACCTAGGTGCGTTTGAAAAACTCACGGAACTTTGGATTATGCCACTGAAGATTCCTAATAGGGAGGAAATAATTGTGTGATATCTCCATTCAACAGATTCGATTACTTTCGGAACGCACTGAATATTATATACACATACCTATATATATTTACAATAAAACATCTTCATTCAATTGTCAAATATTGCCTCACATATTCGATATGAACAAATAATTCTCATATTGAAATGTTTTAGTAGCTTGTAAACTCGTTCTTCAAAATATATCTATTTCAACGTTAATGTCCAACAGATTGATTCCTCGAAAACACACAACCAAACAACGTCGGTTCTGAACGGCCAATTGGTTTGTATCAATGTATATTACCCAACAATTATCATCATTAAACCACTCAGAAATATATATAATAGAATATAAACTCGAATTCAAACACTTTATGATTTACAGTTCATTGAATACATAGCATGACGAGTTTCGTCGTTTTTAGATGCTAACAGAATAATGTAATTATTCAAATAATGTAATAATTCTGTTAGCATCTGAAGAAATCGTTTGTAACGACGAAACGCGTCATGCTATATAGTCAATAAAGTGTAGATCATAAGTTCAAGTGTTTGAATTCAAATTAATATTCAATTATAATGGATTTGCATCAAGTGAACGCCAACGCTATTGAATATATATATATATATATATATATATATATATATATATATATATATATATATATATATATATATATATATATATATATATATATATTCATATAATTTTTCAACATGTTTCGAGCGTGAGAGTTAATACAATGTTCTAAGAATTCGGTTTTATTAACATTGTGAAAAATCCACCTTTTATGCTCGTCAGTCATAGTTTTTATTTTTCTATCTGTTTGGCCGATATGAAACGCTGGACATTCTGGCATTCAAAATTCATCTTTTTTTTATTATTCACTAAAAGTGACTCAATATTTTTTTGTTAGAACGAATTGTTATTATTTTTTTTTCCTTGATCCTTCGCGAATGTTTTCGCCAAGTTGAGGTATGAAATTAATAAAATGATATTTTTGTTCGCTTTTTATGATTTGAGATGGATATATTGAATTTAAAAAAATTTTCCGCTGCTTTTTTCTTATAAGATTATCTATTATGTTTCCATAATAACCGTTATTATTTGCTAGAAGTTTCAGTTTTCACCTCTTTGTTGATATTTATGTCTTAGTTTTACGTTTCCGATGAAAATTTCAACAAAGAGGCGTAAACTTTGAAACTTCTAGCAAATAATAACGGTTATGATGGTTACATAATGGATAATCTTATAATGACAAAGCAACAGTAAATTCTTTTAAATTAAATTTATCCATCTCAAATTATGAAAAGCGAACAAAAATATCATTTTATCAATTTCATACCTCAACTCAGCGCAAAAATTTGTGAAAGATTGAGGAAAAAAGAGATAAAACGATTTGTACTAACAAAAGAAATATTAAGTCACTTTTAGTGAATAATAAAGAGAAGATGAATTTTGAAAGCAAAGGCGGAATTCATAAAATTTTTGTAATGAATGTCCAGCGTTTCATATCGGCCAAACAGGTAAAAAAATAAAAACTCGGGTTGACGAGCATAAAAGGTCGATTTTGTACAATGATAATAAAACAGGATTCTCAGAACTTTGTATTAACTCTAACCACTTCATAGACTTTGAGAAAAGCAAGTGCTTACACGCAGGTAAAAAAAGGAAACGTTTTTATCTTTTAATTGGAATATGCAGTTCTTGGAAGCAAAAAGAAGACATCGTAAATGAACACTTAGATTTTCAATTATCCTTCCTCCTTACATCCATTGTATAGATATAAATTTGTTGTTCGTTCCTTACTGTATTTTAGTCTTGAAAATGAGCTCACGCTCGAAACATGTTGACAAATTCATATTTTTAAATATAATCGTGAAACATTAAGCCAAGAGTTAAAATTAATTTAATTTAAATAATAATAATAATAATAAGTTCTTTATTTTCAACAGGTATAACACCCAATTACAGAAAATAATAACATTATATATATTGAATACATAACTAAGTAATAACTACAAAATTTAGACTAAATAAAGAACTAAATAATTAAACAAAAGATTTAACAAAGAGATTAATCTAATCTAAATAAAAATAAATTAAAAATAAAAAATAAAGTAAATTATTGCCCACCTTGGCGATGCCAGTCTGTGGGGCATAATTAATTTTGGTATAATAGGTAAATACAAGACATAAACAATCATCCATGCCTTCACCGGGGCTCGAACTCGAATACCGCATCAAAGTCGGATGTTTTGCCAACTAATCCTCGAAGGCGAACACAAACATACGTAACCAACACGGACACCTGATTCATCGTCGAACATTCGATGTCTCATGATTTTTCACAACATGAATATTCTATTTTATATGTCAATAAACTTAACGGCAATCGTGCAGAATAGAACTGTTTTTTTCAAATCATTGTTATTTCCCAAGTCATCGAATAACAAAAGAGGAGAATTTATATCGATATTCAGGTATAATCGATATAAAACCTACCCCTTGAAAGAACCAGAAAAACGATGCCGGTGATGGCAGCGTCGCACAATTCGCGATTTTACGCACCGAACCGCACGCAGCTTCCTAATCGATTCGTTGGCATCGTGAATGCCATACTCGTCGAAATATTTACATTTATCGGATATTGAAATGTTCTTCATGTTGACACGGTAGCGCTCTGAATCAGGAATGTTTAGATTTCCTGTGCAAAATCGATAGAAAGCGGTAAAATCCTGTTGAAACCGCAAACGTTTCACTCGTATGCATGCTGAAGAATATGTTTATTTTTTATTATAATTCGTCAAATTTCCCGAATTAGAAATGAAATTTTGTTATTTCTAGCTGAATGCTCATATGCCATATATGTATATATATATATATATATATATATATATATATATATATATATATATATATATATATATATATATATATATATATATATTATATATATATATATATATATATATATATATATATATATATATATATATATATATATATATATATATAGCAGACCCGGCGAACTCCGTTTCGCCACCAGATGGCTTCGTTTTATGTAACATTTCGTTTGGTGATTAAAAGTTTTATATTTGAAAAGGAAAAATTTTATTTCGTTTCTCAACAGTAATGAATTCATTTCGATTACAAAAATGAAGTGTTATTTAGTTGAACGTCTCTAAGTAAATGAAAGTGAATCAAAAGTAAATACTGAATTATATCCGTGTCCGCAAATTATCCGTTTCATTGAAGTAACCACATTTTTTGTTTTTTGGTCTGACGTTAACACAAACAAAGCGGATGGTTTCCCAACTCGTGAACACGCAACGTATAACTGCCCATGTGAAAAACAATGATTTTCTAAATTTATCCCGCAAACACTAAGCGATTGGCCTTGCGACTTGTTCATTGTCATTGCGAACGCAAGGCGACCTGGAAATTGCAATCGTTTGAAGTCAAACGGAAGATCAGTCGGAATCATTGGTATTCGAGGAATACATACATTTTCACTTGCGTACTTTCCGTTAATAATGGTTGCCTCAATCAAATTCGGCATGTCTTTTAACCGAAAGTCGAGTACCGTTGCAAAGTCGCGGTGGATTCAAATTACGCAATATCATAATAACTGTACCATCTTTGAGTAGAAAGTTATGTGCTGGAAATCCTGGTAACTCCAGAGAGTTCAAAAACTCCGGTGGATAATTTACTACATCATCGGGATTTGTTATGGAATCAACGGATTTGTATGTCACCAAATCGCCTGCAATTTTTGATTGAATGGTGAAATTCAGTGCGTGTATATCATTATTCTTTGCTGCAAGAATTGTTCGTTGACTTAACTAAGCATAATTCTGATAATTCTCACTAATGTTTGGAAAACATCTTCAATAAAAGCTAATTGAGAGTCTACAAATCGGCAAAAGTTGTTGGTAAGAGTAATTTATCCAGATGTCGCATCAACTGGGACTTTTCAATTTCCAACAGCTAATAATTGTTTGGAAAATTGTGCAGCACTTTGATCATTTTGAAGTTGAATTCTCATATTAGTGGTTAGCGATAATGTTTTTACGTTATTCCATAATAACGGTAACATATAAAGGTGATGCCATCAGGCAAGCATTCAATTCATCTGCAGGCGTTCCACGGGGAATTACTGGCAACGTCTGCCTGAAATCGCCTGCCAACAATATCATCAAGCCGCCAAAGAAATAAACAGCTATAAAAAATAAGGGTTGATCGTAGAAGGGTGAAAATTTAGTATTGTATGTATTTTTGTATGTTGTATCATAAAAAAATAAAAACTGAAAATTTTGTCTAAAAAATAAAAAACAAAATTCAGGGGTGGACTACCCCTAACATTTAGGGGGATGAAAAATAGATGTTGGCCGATTCTCAGACCTACTCAATACGCTCACAAAATTTTATGAGAATCGCTCAAGCCGTTTCGGAGGAGTATGGAAACGAAAACTGTGACACGAGAATTTTATATATAAGATATATATGTATATATATATATATATATTTATATATATATATATATATATATATATATATATATATATATATATATATATATATATATATATATATATATATATATTTATTTATTTATTATATATATATATATATATATATATATATATATATATATATATATATATATATATATATATATATATATATATATATGAATATATAAGGAAATGAAATTTTTGTGCTTATGACACTGAATGAAATATATGAGAAAATAAACACTAGAACATTCATTTGAAAAATTCAAATTAACTAAGAGAATGTTATAGTAGAGTGAACGTGTACGATGTGATGTCTCCATTATCCTTCAAGGGATAAATGTTAGAGAAATATTGAAATCGATGCCACACCTGATGGAAATGCGAGACATATATGTTTCGTTCTGCAAGGGATTCGTCAGTCGCACCACGTCCATCGAAGTGAGGCAAAGATTTCAACCTCGAAGTATCTTCTTGTGACTCTAAGTGGAAGACTGTAGAGTAATGAACACTCCACAATTCCATCTATAGATTACAGACACACCAAGCATCGAAATTTCACATATCTTCTATACCCGTAGATATCTACTAAATAGCAATGTCTAGTTGACAAATTTCATCATACAATGTTTTCAAATGTCAATAGGTTGCGTTAGTAGTATGTTCGCGTTTATTCCCGTATTGGGCCGAATAGGCCACTGAAATACGGTAATAAACGCTAGCGTACTACTAACGCAATCTATTGACATTTGAAAACATCGTATGATGATATTTGTCAAATAGACATTGTAATTCAGTAGATACTTACGGGTATAGAAGATATGTGAAATTACGATGCTTGGTGTGCCACATACCCAATACTCTGTATCTTCTATATATATATATATATATATATATATATATATATATATATATATATATATATATAATATATATATATATATATATATATATATATATATATATATATATATATATATATATATATATATATATATATATATATATATATATATATATATATATATATTCTTGAAATTGATTTATTGCCTGTTTGAGATATTCATTTTGAAAGTTTTCAGCATTAATAGGCTTTTTTAATATGAAAAAGTTTATTTTTGTTGACGTTTCGTTGTTATATTACAACTTTGTCAAAACTAATGAATAATTGAATTTATGAGTTACTATGGATATCAAATGTCAAACTTAATTTTTAGAAAAATCAAATTAGTTTTTTTGTATATTCACTTATTGATTTTTATTATCAGAGGAATATTTCTGGCTCAGCATTCGCTTCGGAAGTTTTATTCTTCTTCACCATGAGGAAACCTCTGAAAAACTCATGGTAAGCCAGGTGATTCTTAAGTGTGATTATATTTACATATATACAATTACATATAGTTTTTTATATACTCATCCAGAATGTGTATATTGTTCGTTTATGTGTGTGAAATTGAAGGTAGATCTGGAAAGAATGAGTTGTGAGATGTGATGTTTTGTGATTGTTGTGTGTTTATTTTGCGAGTGTTATTTGTTAGGTTTATTAAGTTGTTGTAGATAGAATTTAGATGTTTAATGTCCGTTCTTTCATTGACTGTGTTTTCCAAATTTTTACGAATGTGTAACATTTCTAAAATTTCTCTACATTTTTTGTCTCTTTCAGTTGCTAAAATTTTCGTATTTTTGTAATCAAAATCATGTTTTTCTGTTATTTTATGTTTATTTAAGGCTGTGTTTTGAGTTTTCGCGTATTTATGTGCTTTGATTCTTTCTTCGAGTCTTTGTGCTGTTTGACCGATATAGCTTTTATTGCAATTGTTACACGGAATATTATAAACTGTATGAGTTTTTCTCTGAATTACAAAAAAAAAAAATATATACAAAATTGAAAAGTAAAACTGTAATTCAGAGAAAAACTCATACAGTTTATAATATTCCGTGTAACAATTGCAATAAAAGCTATATCGGTCAAACAGCACAAAATCTCGAAGAAAGAATCAAAGCACATAAATACGCCAAATCTCAAATCACAGCCTTAAATAAACATAAAATAACAGAAAAACATGATTTTGATTACAAAAATACGAAAATTTTAGCAACTGAAAGAGACAAAAAATGTAGAGAAATTTTAGAAATGTTACACATTCGTAAAAATTTGGAAAACACAGTCAATGAAAGAACGGACATTAAACATCTAAATTCTATCTACAACAACTTAATAAACCTAACAAATAACACTCGCAAAATAAACACACAACAATCACAAAACATCACATCTCACAACTCATTCTTTCCAGATCTACCTTCAATTTTACACACATAAACGAACAATATACACATTCTGGATATGAATCACACTTAAGAATCACCTGGCTTACCATGAGTTTTTCAGAGGTTTCCTCATGGTGAAGAAGAATTAAACTTCCGAAGCGAATGCTGAGCCAGAAATATTCCTCTGATAATGAAAATCAATAAATGAATATACAAAAAAAATAATTTGATTTTTCTAAAAATTAATTTTGACATTTGATATCCATAGTAACTCATAAATTCAATTATTCATTAGTTTTGACAAAGTTGTAATATAACAACGAAACGTCAACAAAAATAAACTTTTTCATATTAAAAAAGCCTATTAATGCTAAAAACTTTCAAAATATATATATAATTATATATATATATATATATATATATATATATATATATATATATATATATATATATATATATATATATATATATATATATATATATATATATATATATATATATATATATATATATATATATATATATATATATATATATATATATATATATATATATATATATATATATATATATCTGTATTTTGAGTTGAATTTATTGGAGAAACTCGCTATTTTCGTTCTTGAACATTCAATCATACAATATTTGAATTTCTCTCAGATTTTCTCCAACAGAAATCCGAATTTCATATCTGCAAACAGAAACGGTTTCATAACTCTCAGTCAGGCCAATTAGAGGGTAGAATATTATGCGCGGTCGAGCGCGAATCCGGCCATGGAACTGCCCGATCGCCTCGGCCATAACGTCGATTTTCAGCGAACCAAATCGCATAAATTGCAAACTCGAATTCCATTTTTTAAGTAAACGCCTCTTCGAAATCACTGCTTTTGTACAAAGGCCGATATCGAAGTCTTTTTTATGGCCGCCATTTGTCACGGCTTTTTGCAGTGTCCCACTTTTGTTATTCAGTGAAAACGGAAAATATCGCATATGAAAAATGGATGTTACGTAGAATCAATAAAGCTCTACGGCGCTTGTAATTGGTACAGATATGCAATATTGTTGTGCATCTAGCGATGCTCCATAGATCGATATCTATATAAACACTTGAAGCGAAAACTTCGTGCCCATTTTCAGGAAGATTGCGCGAACGAAATAATGTGAATTTTGACATGGCTTTTGTATGAGGAGCAGCTGATTCACATATAAAATGCACCAGAAATACATTGAATTGATTGGAATAAATTGAGCACACACACCATACAGGAAGTGTAGATTTAGTGATAGACTGTAGTAGCCATTACACTGCGCAAAAAAATGTTGAACGTTTTCTTTACTTCATGAGTGAAATCTTACTAATTTTGGGTTGAGAAAAACAAATATACCACAGAGAAGACGAAATTAGCTCTACATATTTTGATTGTTTTTGAGATATTGTTAAATATGAGTTACATATGCTAACAACATTCAAAGTGTGATTGAATGATCATCAATGAGATTTGAATTCAAGTTTCTTCAAAAAACACTTGTCAGGTTTCAGAACTGATGAACTGATTCCTTTGGTCGCGATCTTTTAGATTTCCTCTTCTAAATGACCTCCGGTGCATTTCTACATTTAAACCAGTAGTAGTCTGCAAGCATTGTTTCATACCAGCGGCCCTGATATCTTGGTTCAATCACAGAAATATCTTGATGGACCCGTTCTCCATGCTCATCACTGACATTGCCGCAAATAGGTAGGCAAAAATCAAGATGAGAGTGCAGAAAATTGATTTTTAGGGACATATTGCAGCCAAGTTGGTGGTATTTTCGTAGAAGTTCGGTCACCAATTGACCGGTAGATCATGTCTCTTGTTCCCTCAAAATCAGAGCTTCCTTAAGAGCTTCCCAAGCGTCCTCTTCTTTCCTTTCCAAAACTGAATGGAATGTAATGTCCTTTACATATTTATGGCCAAACTAAGATGCATTCCTTGACCTTTGCATCCATTAATTTAGAACATTTGTCTTTTAAGCCAAAAAACACAAAAGTCAAAACTTATAGAAAACTTTAGACCAAGTAATATGTTGCCTCCATACGAAAAAATAATAGAAACCTGTGTGAAGGACCAAATATCTAAGAAGTGTAATCGGTACTCGGTGATAAATGACAATCAGTGCGGTGTCAGAAAGAGTAGTTCTTGTGAATATGTTTTAGTGGATCTATGTAACTGTTGGTTGAGGTCAATAGATGACGGAGAATATGTAATCGCGGTATTTTTGGACTTCAAAAGGGCGTTTGAAACCATAAATAAGAAACTATTGCTTGAAAAGTTATTTAAAATAGGTATACAGGGTACAGTTTACCGGTGGTTTATGGGGTATCTCAGTGATAGGTACCAGATTGTGTGACTCAATGATGTCTTGACTGATAAGTTGAAGGTGAAGCACGGTGTTCCTCAGGACAATGTCTTAGGCCCCTTATTGTTTAATATATATATTAATGATATTGTGAAGTCGGTAATGAAGTGTACGATAAGAATTTTTGCCGATGACACGATGGTCTTTGTGTCTGGTAAGGGTGTCCCTGGGATGTTGAGTGAAGTGAACCATGATCTACACAACATTTATGCGTGGCTTTCCGACAATAGTATGGCTTTAAATGTGGAAAAGTCTAAATATATGTTAATGGGGTCTGCTCATACGTGGTCGAGGTTAGAACTTTCTGATATTGATGTCCGAATGAATAATATGAATTAATGGGGTCTGCTCATACGTGGTCGAGGTTAGAACTTTCTGATATTGATGTCCGAATGAATAATATGAATTGAATATAACTTAAATTCAAACACTTGAACTTTAATAATCTATTATTCTATAATCATCTGAAGAAGTCATTTGTAACGACGAAACGCGTCATGCTATGTAGTCAATAAAGTGTAAATCATAAGTTCAAGTGTTTGAATTTAAGTTATATTCAATTATAATGGATTCACATCAAGTAAACGCCAACACTATTAAATATTTAAAAATGAATAATATGAAGTTATAAAGAGTAGAGGTTACAAAATATTTGGGAGTCCTCGTAGATCAAAATTTGAATTTCAAAGGCAACATTGATTATATCAACTCGAAAATGGCGAGAAAAATATTTTTTCAATAGAATTTGTCAAATATTCCTGAAGGATAACTAGCATTCAACAAAACGCACAATGGAAATAAAATTATAAATTTGTACTTAACAATGAATATTCGACCCGCACTTTCGATTTTAACGACTCGATTCTCATGAAGTTTATGTCTATTCGGTCACTGCATTTGAGTCGTTCGTGTTTCGAAGTATCTGATGTATACCAACCACATACTTTATGGAGTGATTTCTTGTCCTGAACAATATTCGGCTTCAATTGCCTATTATTTCACCATCATTTGCGTAGGTTGAAAAAATCCTAATTTTTTTTCATCGAACGCTTGAAGTCTCATCTGAATTTATATAATGTGGGCATTCCTAGAAGTTCAAAGTCGAATGGTTTTGTATGAATTTGGTAAGTGAAGTTGATGAATATAAAAAAATTTTCTTTTTTCGATTCGTCAGCTAACATCTGGTTATTTCATGAAGGTCTTGTGTGCCTTCCAATTAACATCGAATTTATGTCACGTCTTTCTTCTAGGTATAGGTGTTTGTCAATATTGAACGCTAACTTCTAGTTCCTTTTTTGTGTACTCAATTTTCTTTCCTAATAAAAACTACCTTACAGTTGTTAGGAATGTGTCTTGAGAGACGGTACTCCTACAATAAATGAGTTCAATCTTGTAATTGCGTCACCATTGCCCATTTCATTCCTATGGAACAAATGAGTACCTGAACTGATCAAGAAAATTCAATGAAAAAAAGTTTGGTTATAAAAATTCATCACCTTTTACCAATGTAATCATCTTTCACTAACTCTTCTTCCATTCTAGGATAACAAGAACCTTTTTAAATTTCTGGGATCTTCAGCTATTGATCACTGGTCAGTGACCAATGGCTGGAAACCACTGGTCATTGATTTTTTGAAGTCAGTGTGTCACTAAAAAGAAGAGCTTCATTTTCCAACGGATATTCAGGAAGTTTTTTTCATGGCTCTAAATATTTATTTTTTTCATTTTATTTCACGTGAATGCTTATTGATTTCCTGAAGTCAGTGTATCACTTGAAAGAAGAGCTTCATCTTCCAACAGATATTCAGGAAGTTTTTTTACGGCTCTAAATCTTAATTTTTTTCATTTCATTTCACGTGCATGCTTGAAAATCATTAGCGCCGTTTACATACCGCTGTTTAATCTACGGACTACAAGCTGCTTAGTATGTTTGAACATGTAGAGTTCACCTAAACATATCTAAAATAATTCCATGCAACATTCTATCGCACAGACAAAATTAAACGTCACGAGCTCACAGAGAGGCTGGTTATTATAGAATTACAACCAATTCACTCCGCGTGCATCCCACCATTTTGAAGTAAAATAAGCCGCGCAAATTGAATTCTGGATACGACGCTATATTTATTCTCCCCATTCTGCATATTAATCTGGATAGGTATTCGCCTTTTCCCGTATACATTCAAAATTTCCCACTTCGTCCAACTACTGGAGATTAATAACTCATTTGTGTTCGGGGGATGGAGTTATGACTGAATATACGGATTCATTAGCTCTTGTCGTCTCTTTGTGCTTCATAATACGTATTTTTTCAATTATCCAGTTATGGAATTCGTATTTACTCGTATCTGTTATATACATATATATATATATATATATATATATATATATATATATATATATATATATATATATATATATATATATATATATATATATATCTTGAAATTGATTTATTGCCTGTTTGAGGTATTTATTTTGAAAGTTTTTAGCATTAACAGGCTTTTTAATATGAAAAAGTTTATTTCTGTTGACGTTTCGTTGTTATATTACAACTTTGTCAAAACTAATTAGTTTTGACAAAGTTGTAATATAACAACGAAACGTCAACAGAAATAAACTTTTTCATATTAAAAAAATCAGCCTGTTAATGCTAAAAACTTTCAAAATATATATATATATATATATATATATATATATATATATATATATATATATATATATATATATATTTTGAATTGCAATATTGTTAAAATACAGCAATTTCGACCTATAAATCTACTACCACCTCATGAAAAAATTTGAGAAAGTATTTGAGTAGTAAAAAACAAGGTTAGAGATTTATTTGAAAAATTTTTTGTCATTTCTGAGTTTCTGAAAACATCGAACATGCTTGAAATACCAAATACAGCGGCGATACCAAAAATCTCTGAGATGTGTGGATGAAACGTTTACAAGTCCTGACATCTTCGTATGAAATTGTGCACTGATCTTGCGACATGTCTTTCAATCTTACATTAACATAACCTTTTCATTATCTTACCATTATCGAAAGAGTTTATTCTGATCATTCGATAGAGGGAGCTCACGTGTTTACTTCACTGAGTGTTCCCACCCAGCAAAAAGGCATAGTGTCGTTTTGGGAAAATATCGAAAATTGATTGTTTGGATGCATGTCATTGATGATTTCCATGAAGGAACAGTGCTGTATGGAATTTTCAACAAGGTTAATGTTTTTTGAAACGCCCTTAATATGCACTCTCGAAAGTGATAGGTGTACTTCCGTTGATAACCACAGTGTAGACTGCTTCTTGACAGTTTAATTTAGTATACACACAAATTTTTCGGAATGATTCTTTTTCAATACTATCCGATATATTCTTCCTTAGTTTTAACCTTCTCTCACACCTGAATGTCTATATATTCAACTTAACATGTTTCTTATAAAGATGAAAAACCATAACAAATACCTCAAATTCTGCATTCTACGTGTGAAAATTTTTAAGGAATGAATATAAGAACCTTCTCTTCCTCAAAAGATAATCTTTTGTATTCGGTAGGCGGACTTAATACATATAAACCCATATATGATCTGTATAAACTCGTCTGTATCATATGTATACGCCATTCTCAATCTTTTGATACAATAGCGTTTTTTGTATCAGTTGATAAACCATCAGGTTCAGATAATATAAGAAAATTGAGATATATTCGGAACACGAATTTGGAACACAAATATTTTTTTGCGCAAACAGACCGTGCGAAGGTGAATCGAATATAACTTTAAAATCTGTGTTCAACTTTGATTCAATGAATTGAACGATAAAAATTTTTAAAGTTATATTGTTGACACATCCTCATAACAATGCTTGTGTAGAGAGAAAGACTTCCGTTTCAACAAACCCAGTATAATGAAAATGAAACAGGCTTAAATATTGTGATTGTGTTTTACGTACAGATATCAAAGCTCAACGATTTAAGAATATTTTGAAAACCCAAAATTCAACAGTTGATTTGAGTGCGAGTATGTACACTCAAATTTAATGGCAGCGTTTTGAGTAATTAAAATAATAGCTAGAAGGTTGTTTTAGCGTGTTAACTCATTTTTGAGAGTAATATAAGAAGTTTTAGCTATTGAAAATGGGATCACACCCTGAAGCAATTGTCAAAAGTTGATATGAGTTGAAGGAACTGAACCAGTAATTTTATGCAATTCATAGCAAATGAAGTTTCACCAAGAGATCAGCCTTGAGTCGATCAACTTCACGAATAGGTAGACTATAGTTTAATATTCTATTCAACTTCGTTTTGAGGCATCCACAGAATTGTTCTGAACTCTTACCAAAGTAGCCACCAAATAATTTTGACGAATTTTGAATTGAACTCAACATTCGATGAGTTCATCCTTCGTATTCTTACCTGAATTCTGGTTACCAGTTCCCAGTAGCACGTCTATACTTCCATCAGACAGGATGTCCGTGTCCTGATATGATATGGAAAAAGTAGCGTCATCTTGCAACCTAGCCAGCATGGCGGCCAGGCTTCCTCTGTCCAAGTCATCAGGTTCTTTAAGTTGCAATGTAACATTGCCGTCAGCGGCGGTGCTGTACATGAACACCGCATGACCACCTGTATACGGCTGAAGAGGAAGACGAACGCCAGTCAGTTCGTGAACGCCCTGTGGAAAACACAAAATCAGTTTATATTGAAATTATCTAACTCTTTATACACATACACACTAATAATACATATAATAGTCTATGACAAGCTTCCGAAATTTCGTTAATTCTTTTTCTGCACTTTTGTGAATGCAATACTAACAAAACTTTTCTTCATTTTCTTGAACATGGTATCAAATTATGTCACATGCCTTCAATGCCGAATGGAGAGTCATTCTTAAAGGCACAAAGTGGAAAATGAAGAGCTTCACATCACCCTAGTTCGCACAACGCTGGAGTTACTTTGGCGTTATTGAAGAAACGGCGTTAGGTCCACTGAGGTTCTCATTATATATTAGCGATACTCGTTTTCAGGTTGAATAATTCAATTCACGACGCTTTAGATGATACGATGCTCATTGTTAGGTATATAAAATCTATAGTAGTGCATCAATTGAGACCTGATAGCAATGTATGGATGACTGCAATAACAATACATCGCTGAATGTACAGAAGCATTAGTTTATAGTTTTCGGTACGAGTGGAACTCTGAAGATATACTCCAACCAGAATATGAATACCAAAATTGAAAACCAGAGCTTTGATAGGTAAAAGTGGTTCAATTTTCAGGCATTATATTCGATGATAAATTGAAATTGTATGATTACATTGACTTCATGTCTAAATCTCGGAAAAAATCAACCTTCTGAAAGAAGAAGGGATTAATGTCACAAAATATATGAAAGTATTGCTGTTGTACTCGATAATTTTGACACACTTTAGATAATGTTGTCCTCTGTTATTCCTCTTCAGCAAAGAAAATATTTCATAGCTACAAAAATTGTAGAAAACGGCCAAGCGGACCATTTTGCAAAGCAATAGATATATTTCAACCAAAAGAATATTGAATTGCTGATATTGCTGATATCAATTGAACATAGAACACGTTATGCTACATTTATATTCATATTCAAAATCAAAAATAAATTACATAAATTACATAATTACATGAAAATAAATGTACAGAATGAATTGCATTATATAATAAAGAAAGAATTTAAGCGCACAAATACGCAAAAACTCAAATAAGAGCCTCAAATAATTATTCCTTTTTTTTTGGAGGAAGTGATGATTACTTTTATAATAAGTTGTTCGTTGAGAACTTTTCTATGCTACCTTGTTACAATTTTGTTGTCTTTTCTCATAATTGTTATGTCAAGAAAATTCAAATTTTCAAATACTCACATCAACGTCTAAATTTCATACTTGTTAAAATTCTCATTCAAATTTCCCAACAAAATTGTCATCAACTCTTCGCATTCCTACCGATTAGGTCCGACATAAGTTAATTTCCAAATTGGGGTAACATATATACAGAAACAAAGGTTTGGAGAAACAAAGAAGCTGAAATCTGCGTCGTCAACATAGTAACATTCAGTACGCCGCAACACCTGTAGCAGAAGCCTCTTCATTGAAGTTCTCGTCAAGAACTCCATTGAAAGACCATCACGTACACACTCCAAGAACAATGACGCCTTCAGGGAGAGTGACACGTAAATTTTAATACAATATTGTGGTCTACCATTATAGGCAGATATAATCGAACCAACCCCACAGACACTGAAAAGTGGTTGCAACAAGTGGAAGAAAGGAGCAATTTATGTGACGTGCCATCAAGAATGCTTGCAGGGTCGGTGTTTTCTACTTCATACCCAGAGGCTTAATGAAGTAATTAATGATTTTTTCTTGACGAAAGGACATCATGCGCATTAATCATTTTGCACATATTTACACACGGAAATACACTTTGATAGTCTTTCAAACAATGCAGATTTATCGATTGTGATATGCTTGACAACCAAATGGGGAAAGTATTTCAAACATTGACCATCATACAATCATAATAATGGCCATTCAGATCAGTAAAATCTGGCATTGATTACTTCAGCCTTTTAGTTCCCCTTGGTTTCATTGTGATGTTCTGGAGGTATGAAGTTTATGACATCATTAGTGAAACTATAATGTGGTCAGTAAGACATCATAACAACCTAGATGTGTTCAAACTATAAATTCTGTTTTCATTGTTATTTACAAAATAGACATCGAAGCTGCTCTACTTTTCAAATTTCCAATCGATCATGTCTTATGGTATAATATTTTGGGGCAGTTCTACTCGGATGGATCGTATTTTCGTCTCACAGAAATGGGCTTTAAGAACTTTACTCAGGCTCAGCTATCGTCAGTCTTGTCGTGGCTTATTTAGAAGGACAAACGTCCTAACAGCACATGGACTCTACATATACAGGTTGTTGCTGTTTATTCACAAGCACAATCATCTTTTCAGTCAGTATGTAAACATAAATGCCACCAGACAAATCCAAACTTACCTCTTCCCCATACATAACAGCACATATCGGAGGAGGAGTGTGGAGTATATGGCCATCCGACTTTTCAATTATCTACCTAAAAAATTTCGGGTCATATCCCACTTTAAAATATTCAGGACAGAATCTATGAATTCATTTTACAATGTGAGCTGTACAACATCGAGGAATATAGGGTTTTCAGCGCGAAAAATCTGATGCCATTTGTTTATGTCTTGTTACATTTTGACTTTTTCCATATTATTTGTACAACCATTTGTATAGATATTTTTGAAACAAATGAATATTATTATTAAAAAACTGACATTACCGTATGGAAATTATTCTTTCCATAATATTTTGAGAAGGTTTCAAAGAGATTCATAGACATACAGCCTCATACAAATTCACCCCGATTTTCTGCTGAATAAAATCAACTTTCGACTTATATAAGGTCGCATTCATGATAAACTCTTCTTCAGATGAAGATAGTTGAAAATGTTTCACTTTAAATGAGCAAGATACATTACTACTGATATAATTGGAAGTGTCATTGACTTGTTACTTTTGCCCAATTCACCTTCATCGATTTTAGTATAGTGCCAAATGTTTCAGACTATCCCATGAGTAGTTTTCGAAATACAGATAGGTTTGGTTTTCCAGTGGACACCGTCTATAATAATTCATCAACATCCACTTAAAGTGTAAATTTTCGTTCTATATACGAATGGTATACTTAATGATCAGTAATAATTACAAAACTTCTGGTGAATAATTCCGGAGTCTCAAAATATACATAAAAAAGTGAAAATTTGATGATCGAAGAAAAATCAATTTTTCTAGTGGATGCGTACGAAATATTCATGAAATTATTGAAGCTCTATGATTTTATAATCATAAATTTTTTTCAAGCATCATAAATCTATTCAGCGGTTCACAAGCTCAGTGAACAAAAAATATCAAATGAATCACATTTGAATCAATGTCCATGGAACCTTTGAAATGAAAGTGTAAACTCCCATATTCATTTGAAAAATTCGAAAAAACAAAATGAACTGAGATTCTGTATCATATCTATATCAACTTCTCTAGATCCGCCCCTGAAAAATCCCTATCCACAGACTTTCGATAGAATACTTCTTGTTGAAATTAAGGACTGACAAGATATCAAGATCTAATTTCAAAAGTGAATGACAGCGATTGCTTGTTCTTTTGTTCTTGCTTTCATCATGATAACACGTGAACTTTTTAAGGATATTTCGATATGATTCCGTCCGTCAATGGTTTGTTGATTGCAGTATCAGATTTCTTAATGAATAAATTCACCGGAAAACTGTGACGGGGAAGTTAGATCAGGATATAAAATATACATAGATATGTGAAACATTTAAATACATATATATATATATATATATATATATATATATATATATATATATATATATATATATATATATATATATATATATATATATATATATATGTATATATATATATATATATATATATATATATATATATATATATATATATATATATATATATATATATACGTATATATATATATATATATATAAGGAAATGAAGTTTTTGTGTATATGGCACTGAATGAAATATTTAAGAAATAAATTATTGAATGAATAATTAAATAATTATATTTAATAAATTATTAAATAAATAATTTAAGACATCACATCGTACAGTTCAGATATCTAGCTATACTATAACATTCTTTTGGTTAATTGGAATTTTTCGAATGAATTTTTTTGTATTCTTTTTCTCATTATTATTAATTTTCTTGATTTACAAAAATTGTTACTAATTTTTTGGTTCCGTAAACTCAAGACTCTTCTCTCAAAGAATACGACTGAAAAGCCTTCTGCTGTGCCAAGAATTCGACTTATTCTTATAATTTTTCAAGGCTTTGGAGTTGAAAAGAATTTGCTCACGAATTTTATAGCGTTACAAATATATCTGGTATCAAAATTAATGATTGATGAGGCCGATACTTGAGGAAAATGGATATTCAAAATGAAACAATAATTTAAATTCTGTGATATTTCGTGCGTTTCGATGTAGAACTTCTTCTTCAGATGCTTAATTAACAATAGTATAATATTATGAATATAGGTATTTGTACTCTTTCTAGAGTACCAGAAGGTAGTATAACAAAGAAAATGAATGTATTCTAAGAACTGAAATAGAACATAGAAAACAAAATAATGAAGGATATTCATAAAAACTGAGGATAAGATAGTATTTCTGAATTGCTGCTTGAAATTTTATCACTCAAAATATTAAGTAAAGCGCAAAGAAAGATTAAATCGACATTTGAATGAAAGGTCTGAATTCTGGAATCTATTGACTCCTAACGATTCTATATCACCCTCATTTTTTGAGTGAGAAATAGATTGAACGATGTTATTGCTTTTTCGGAGATATTTCATGTATAGTCTTGCAAATATGTTTCACCAATAGTGAGCATATTTCTTCTCATCTCCTTGCTACAATGACAACGTATATGACTGAGATTGAATTCACGCTTAACTCTTGGTGAAACATAATTAAATATCAAATTAAATTAAACTCTTGGCTTAATGTTTCACGAATATATTTAAGAACATGAACTTGTCAACATGTTTCGAGCGTGAGCTCATTTTCAAGACTAAAATACAGTAAGGAACGAGCAGCAAATTTATATCTATACAATGGGTGTAAGGAGGGAGGATAATTGAAAATCTACCTGTTCATTTACGATATCTTCTTTTTCTTTCCAGAACTGCGTATTTCAATTGTTTCTAAAAGGTCTAAAAGTTTCTCTTTATTACCTTCGTGCAAGCACTTGTTTTTCTCAAAGTGTATAAAGTGGTTGGAGTTAATACAATATTCTGAGAATCCGGTTTTATTAACATTGTACAAAATCGACCTCTTATGCTCGTCAACCGGAGTTTTTATTTTTCTACCTGTTTGGCCGATATTAAACGCTGGATATTCATCACAAAAAATTTTATAAATAGCTCTTTTTATTTTTTCATACATAGACTTTTGTCCATTCCGGTCTCCGATGAAAATTTTAACAAAGAAGTGGAAACTTTGAAACTTCTAGGAAATAAAAATGGTTATGATGGAAACATAATAGATATTCTCATAAGAAGAAAGCAACGAAAAATTCTTTTAAATTCAATTTATCCTTCTCAAATTATAAAAAGCTAACAAAAATATCATTTTATTAATTTCAAACCTCATCTCAGCGAAAAAATTTGCGAAAGATTAAAGAAGAAAGGGATAAAACCATTTGTACTAACAAAAGAAACATTGAGTCACTTTTAGTGAATAATAAAGAAAAGATAAGACAAGAGCGGGATTTATGAAATTTTTCATAATGAATGTCCAGCGTTTCATATCGGCCAAACAGGTAGAAAAATAAAAACTCTGGTTGACGACCATAAAAGGTCTATTTTGGACAATGTTAATAAAACCGGATTCTCAGAACATTGTATTAACTCCAACTACTTCATCGACTTTGAGAAAACCAAGTGCTGCCACGCAGGTAATAAAGGAAAACGTTTAGACCTTTTAGAAGCAATTGAAATATGCACTCGGAAGAAAATAGAAGACATCGTAAATGAAGAGGTAGATTTTCAATTATCTCCCTCCACATCCATTGTATAGATATAAATCTGTTGTTCGTTCCTTACTGTATTTTAGTCTTGAAAATGAGCTCACGCTCGAAATATGTTGACAAATTGATGTTGTTAAATATATTCGTGAAACATTAAGCCAAGAGTTTAATGAAAACAAATTCAATGGACGATGAATATACTCTGTGATAGTTCATATTTAAATGAGAGGTAATAACAAAAACTTGTGTAAAAATCACTGACTGAACAATTCTTCATTCGACTAGTTTCGCCTTTTACAGCATTATCAAAAATGATAATGATAATACCATTCTTGATAATGCTGTAAAAGGCGAAACTAGTCGAGTAAAGAATTGTTCAGTCAGTGATTTTTAGACAAGTTTTTATTATTACCTCTCGTTTAATGAAAACGTATATTTTCAACATATAGCAGAAAAACTATATTATACATTTCGATTCAAATGAAATTATATTTGATTGATACCTTGTAAAGAAAAGAAATAGATACAAATATGAATAAAAGTATTCTAAAAGTGAATGCTAAAGGGCAATCGTAATGCGCATTATTTGCATATGCTACATATGAAATATGCGTATGGTACTAATATTTTGCAAACAAGAAGTGGTGGTTGTATGGAGGTAGAATTTTGCATCCATCGAAACGTCAGATATGAATCCATTTTATTCTTGCTAATATTCAACATCCCCACGGTTGTAACTTCAATACTAATTCCAGGTGAGAATCTTGGATTGAAGATCAAAGTAGAACTAAATATTAACATTTGATACGCTGACCTCATGATCCTCTTGTCCGACAGTAGCCCGAGATCCTATTAATTTTTGAATTGGGAAAATATAGAGGGTTGATGAACGGATCAATGAATGTATGACACCTAAACAAAATTCATTACCCTTGGTTCACACTCGCACACCTATATTTCCCAATAAAAGGTTCATTTGAACATTTGGAGGATTGCTATGTTCGAATATTAATGTTACATCACGGAACAATTAGATCCAGGTAGCAAATAAATGAAAGCGTAACTTTTTCAGGATTCGTCTTTACTACAGTTTAATGCCGATTCCGAACATAAAATGATTATTCAACTGAAAATGAGGTCCAAGGTTTTTTTTTTTTTTAATTCAGTGGACCTACAGCTAACGCCGGTTCCGAACGGCCCTTGGGCTTGTAATCGATGTACATTACCCAGCAAATATCATTATTTAAACTTCTCAAATCATAGACAAACACAAACACCCATGCCTTCAGCGGGGCTCGAACCCAAGTTCTACCGCACCATAGTCGGGAGTTCTACCGACGAAGCTACGGAGACAGGCCAGGTCCAAGGTTAAATGTAATATTTGGTCTGTGTTTTTTTATGAATCTCATATCTTCAAGAAAAATTCTAAACAATTGAAACACAATAATGAATTTACAGAACTATGGTATGGAAAATTGTTCAGACGTTCTGTTGGGATCATGAATGTGATGTGCTCCATTTACCACAATAGTGATATCTAATTTGGTGCATATAGTGTAAAAATTTCATGACGAGTCAACATGATCCTTTGCCTCCTATTGCAGATATCGAAATTATTTTTCCATGAAGTCTTTTTTTTCACAACGCCAAGTAAATGTCGAATGTTTGCAAAATCCATAGGCAGCGATATCATAGGCAGGATACAATGAATTGGTCCATACACGATACATTCTTTCATTACCGCTGTTGCACGTCATTTATCTTTGGGAATTCTTTTGGATATTTCTCTTTCGATCATACGATCACAACGAAATTTTTCAAGAATTGGAATCTCGAAAAAAATTAGGAAACTGAATGCGAAATCTGATAACCAAACTAGTCAATTATATGCGTCGCCTATGTCCACCATTTGTTTAGCAATAAACGTTTTAGGTATCTGCTACAAAGACATTCTATTATGAAGTATTTAAATGGGTTATTTTTTTAAGCGTAGTTTTGTTTTGAATCGAATAAAACACTTAATATTCACTATTTTCATTGAAATTGATAACTTAGGCTATGTCATTTATATTTAGAGATAATTTCATATAAAAGTTGTCCGAGGCTCTGTATCAAATGGTCCATGCGGAAGGTATAATTTTGCGTCACTTTTTCGAGCATTTCGGCCTGTATCCCACGAATAACGCGTGTTAGGTTATCCTGTAAAGTTTCAATGGTGTCCGGCTTGTCCACATACACTAACGAATTTACATAACCGCACAAGAAATAATCCAGAGGAGTCAAATCCCATGGTCTTGGTGGCCAATTCACAGGGTCATTTCGAGAGAAAGCTGCTCACCAAATTCATCCTTCAACATGTCCATTGTTTCACGAGATGTGTGGCATTTGGCACCGTTTTGATGAAACCACATGTCAACCAATTTCAACTCGGCCAACTGGGGCAAAAAAAATTGCGTATCATGGCTCGATATCGTTCCCGTTGACGGTAACGTTTCTTCCTTAGTCGTCTTTGAGAAAAAAAGGACCGATGATGCCACCAGCCCATAAACCAAACCAAACTGTCGTTTTCTCGGGATGCGTTGGTAATTCTTGTATGGCATGTGGCTGTTCATCACTGCGGCACTTTTGTTTATTTACATATCCGTTGAGCCAGAAATGAGCCTGAACACACTTTTTCGATAAAACAGCGGATTTTCATTATGCTGTTCTAAGGCCCATTCACTAAAAATGAGACGTTGTGGTAGGTCATTCGGCTTCAACTCTTGCAGAAGTTGAATTTTAGATGCTTTCAAAGCCAAATCAACACGTGAAATTTTCGATGTGGTTGAGTAACATATGCCCAATTGATGAGAACGGCGACGAATTGACATTTCACGGTCCTCATGAACACTGTACGCTACGGCTGCAATATCCCTTCAGTGCTTACTGTACGCATGCGAGACAATAGTTTAATGTCCAATAAAGAAAACTTGGTGCGCAATTTGTGATAACAGCACGAATTATCGATTCACCAGGTCTATTATAACGACCATGATATGGTCGTAACAAACGATACACATTTTCACATAGCACAAATTTTGATAGTGAATTTCAACAATTTGCAATCGTTGATCGTTCGTAAGTCTTTCCATGATGAAATGGCAGAGTATAACGAAAACTTTTCATTTTGACAGATGACGTTTAGATGCCATTATCAACCACTGCCGCCAACCTGAAAAACTAAGCTTTTAAAAAATCACCCGTTATAAGATGGTTCAGCTCGAAATGGAGAGTTACAATAAGAGTAAGAGTAAGCTCCATAGAAGTGTTGAGAAAGCTTACACCAACCCATATGTTCCAATTACCTAAATAATATTTTTAATAAATATTATTTGAACTATCCAAATTAGCAAATAATTTGCCAACTATCTTCAGAAATGTTTGATACATGAATATTGAAGAGTTCTGAGTTAATAATTTCTTATTTTGATGCTACTTCAGTGATCTGTAATAAAATACTATTATTACGAATTACAACGAACTGATTTTCAAACAAACAATATGTTGTATTCTGCGTAACTTAATTGTGAATATATGAAATACTGAAAGTTCAACAAATGTAAGTTAGAACACTCTGGGGACGAAATGAACGAACGATTGTTCCTGCAAAAATGTGCGCCTTCGCCGGTTCTATTCATGAAACTCTCCTCATTGGGAGATATCAAGTTCGGTTTGCCTTTGATGTGGACTTATATGAAATCTTACACCAAATGAACAAATATATATATATAGGACGATACTTGATGTAAATCGATAAACATAATAAAACAATTGTTAAACTGATTTACACATATATTAAAAAGAATACTGCATGACGTACGTTTCGATGAGATTTACCTTTTTCAAATGCTACGTGCAGACTAATGACATTTCTCGAACGATATTCGAACATTTCTCGAATATACAACAAATATATTTAACAAATATATTTATTGTATCAATCAAATCTGTTCGATTTAGTTTGTCAATGTCAAAATTGCCTCTACCCATTGAAGACTTTCTCAAAGTGCTCCTGTTACGAGCTCCAACGAACGTTTCAGTTAGTTCAGTAACTTGGAACAAAGGCTTGTAATCCTCATTGTGGAAGCTGGAAAAGAAGAACAAATTCCCCCTTTCTCCGAATCGAACGACGATCGATCCCGAACGCGTTCTGGAATTAACACTGAGAAAGTACTTTTCCAATTCCATAACCATTGTATTTCGGTGCATTGTTGATGATGAAAAGCAATCAAATCCGCGTTCGCCATTAAACTGGTAACGACGATCACTTGCCATATATTTCAATTAAAAGCCGTGTGATAAGCCTATGCACGAAGCATAATAATGTTTGCCATTATTGTTGAATAAACGCAATAACTTTATGCAAGAACATTCCAATATTTCGACCAATTAAATTCGAATGTATGAGCTGTAATCTGATTCGGAATTCTATTGAATCTCGACGAAGTGCTTCTTTGTGTGCTTATGATTTATTGTGTGCCGTTTTGTTAATTTCAGGTGACTGAAATATGAACATTTCAATGACAGAATGAAGTAGACTTCGCAATCTGTTAAATATGGTGTAAACTATGTTCGAATTAATAGGCGGAAATGAACTAGTACTGCTCTTTTTTTTCGAATGTTTCGCTTCTATCACTTCTCTGGTGTTAAGTTGGAAGCCATTTTTCGAGATTTTTCGAAATGACTTGCTTTTTGTGAATTTGCGTCTGTGATTTTGTTTATTTTTGTCAAGTTCGTACATCTACGCTGTTCTGACGAGAGCCAACAAGCTTGAAATTCATGTAAACAGTTGATTTATAGTCATATATATATAGTTTCAAGATTCACAAGTCATTCAATACTAGTAAATACTGAGACTCTTAATCGAAATATCGAAATTTTTCAAATAAAATTCTCACGGAGCTGTCTACACAATTGTTGTCAACGAGAACGAACCCATCACTTTCAAGAGTGAATATTAAGAGCGTTTCGAAAAGTTCATCGATCTTGTTGAATGATAAAAGGATACAATTGTTTCATCATTATTATGAATCATCAGTCCATATTTAATCAATCAATCAAGAATCGATGACTTTCAAAACGAACATAGGTCCTATACCAAATTGAGGACAATTTTACCGAGTGAAATTTCCACTTCGGCTCCCTCTGTCGAAGAAAGGACGTATAAACTCTCCCTGCGTTTCAAGATTCCTACTCATGACAACAAGAGTGAGAGTAGAAGGCTTTGTAGATATTTCATTCGAGCACTACAGAAAATTGTCCGCAATGTGTACGAATGATCCCATGCCTAAACGCTCCAGATCACGCCCTAGCGGGCAAAAGTGTAGCTAGTTTCAAGATTCACAAGTCATTCAATACTAGTAAATACTGAGACTCTTAATCGAAATATCGAAATATTTCAAATGAAATTCTCAGGGAGCTGTCTACACAATTGTTGTCATTGTTTTGTTTATGTGATTGTTGTCATATTTTTGCTACATTGCATTGTTGTTGAAACTAGCTACACTTTTGCCCGCTAGGGCATGATCTGGAGCGTTTAGGCATGGGATCATTCGTACACATTGCGGACAATTTTCTGTAGTGCTCGAATGAAATGTCTACAAAGCCTTCTTCTCTCACTCTTGTTGTCATGAGTAGGAATCTTGAACGACAGGGAGAGTTTATACGTCCTTTCTCCGATAGAGGGAGCCGAAGTGAATATTTCACTCGGTAAAATTGTCCTCAATTTGGTATAGGACCTATGTTCGTTTTGAAAGTCATCGATTCTTTATTGATTGATTAAATATGGACTGATGATTCATAATAATGATGAAACAATTGTATCCTATTATAATTCAACAAGATCGATGAACTTTTCGAAACGCTCTTAATATTCACTCTTGAAAGTGATGGGTTCGTTCTCGTTGACAACAATTGTGTAGACAGCTCCCTAAGAATTTTATTTGAAATATTTCGATTAAGAGTCTCAGTATTTACTATATATATATATATATATATATATATATATATATATATATATATATATATATATATATATATATATATATATATATATATATATATATATATATATATATATATATATATATATATATATATATATATATATATATATATATATATATATATATATATATATATATATATATATATATATATATATATATATATATATATATATATATATATATATAGTACAGTAATTTTTTGTGTTAACCAACCAAGTGCGGACATTAAGAATGTATTATTTTTATAGTGAAACTTGAGAATCAAAATTGCATTTCAAAAGTTTTCGAACTCGACTGGGATATGAACCCGGGTGTTCAGGTTCACGCCTTACTATTTTTGACCGCTTAGCTGCCAAGGACCAAACTTTGAGATGCAACTTCAATTAATATCTAACATTTCTGTGTTCGTCAAGCTAGTTATTCGACGCTCGGATTGTCGTCTTCGAAACTGCATGCGAAAGTGAGTGGACACCTACCCATCCTCCCAGAAGTATAAATTTTTCTTTGAGGAAAACTTTGTGCTGTGTGAAAGTTCTACTTCTCCGAAGTAGAACTTTCGTGAATAAAACTTGGAAAATCATTCAGGTAATTTAAGGATTGTTTATAACTTCAACTGATATATCCACAAGTGATTTTTCATCTTCTATATTCTAATGTACGCATCACAACTCTCATTTGAAAGACGTGAGAATTGAATTTCAAATTTTCCGATGCACATATATTTAATGAAAAGATTTTGCTTTGGATGCTTTCCAAGAGTTTCACGTTTAATATTCACAGATATTTTATAATTAAGTAAAAGAAACTTACGTTGAAAACCTACTCATTTTTCTATATAACAGCCGTTTACATATGTTTCAAGGTTATTGCCTATCGTCAGAACGGCGTAGTTCAAGTTATAGATGATAGTACTTGAAGAGATATATAAAAAATTAATATATAAAACACGAAACACTGTTTCGTACACGTTTTATACACCCAAAACATATTGGGAAGAGTCAACACAACGTTGCAGACGACAATGAAATACCGTCCGGCTTTTGTGAGACTTTTATAGCTTCTGGAAACACAAAAAGCCGGACGGTATTTCATTGTCGTCTGCAACGTTGTGTTGACTCTTCCCAATATGTTTTGGGTGTATAAAACGTGTACGAAACAGTGTTTCGTGTTTTATATATTAATTTTTTATATATCTCTTCAAGTACTTTCATCTTTAACTTGAACTACGCCGTTCTGACGATAGGCAAAAATCTTGAAACATATGTAAACGGCTGTTATATAGAAAAATGAGTAGGTTTTCAACGTAAGTTTCTTTTACTTAATTTTAGTTTACCTGCATTAAATATAATTCTTAGAATAATTATTTTATCGTTAAGATATTTTATAAATTTCTAGAATAAACGAAAGGAAGAATCCATTCCATTTTCCCGTTCTGCTTTTCATAACACAATTAAACATTGTGAACCCCTTTTGAGCAGAATGAGACAGAACTTCTGCCGAACGTAATCTAATTTTGAAATACCCCATTGCGCTCAAGCACTACATCCACCATGTACATGGGAATAGACATATTCATTCTCCGCAGCTCCATTCTCTTCAATTAACGTTTTTGTGGGGCTCGGATTCAAAGCAACGAAGGCTTGATCTTCATTACCTAGAAAGTTGAACTCATATTTCATTCCTAGCACGTTGCGTATTGTTCGTTTTTCAGATTGCTTTGCGTATAGCTGCAGCGCTACGGTCAACCCTACTTCGGGGATGAAATAATATTTGATCAAGAATTACTCTAATAATATTTGAAAGCCGGCGTTAAATACACGACTTGGTAAAAGTAAAGGCAAAGCTTGCTGGTGGTATTTAAATGGAAATCATAAAGTCCTCACCTAACAGTTATTTTTTTTCCTCTGGTCTAATAGTCAGCTGACGAGAATATGTAGGTACTCATATGGTGAAATTTTTAAGAGACGTTGCAGTTCTTGGAACTACAACGTTTTTTCTTCTAACTAGTAAGTTTCAGGTATTGCGGAATAGAACAATGAGGATTATCTCGAAATGTAATAGATAGGCCGAACGTTGATTGAACAAGCTTGACTCAAATAGTGAGCGGATTGTAACATAGCCCTTTCAACAGAGTGGACGTAAAATCAGTCGGGAGATTGCGATTAAGTTTATTTCCTTACCACTGCAGCGTTAATAGCCGCCAAAATAAATATGGCGCCAAACAGCTCGCCCAGATAGTACTAGATACTTTGTTGATAATTTTTTGATTAAATTCACTCTAAAGTGACTTTTTCGTAATAAAATAGAGTGAAAGCGTGAATACGCCGCCGCCGGCTACTTTTGAAGAAAAATTTGAGATGAAACTGGCTGAATACGAAATATAGCGAGTTTATTGAATGTGAGCAAGTTGTTATACTTGTTCTGTTGTTTTCATTAATTATTTCAATGTATGAAACTGATCCTGATTATAAATTCCTAGTTTTATTCACCTCGTATTTCACAAGGTGAAAAAGACTTAAGTTAACAACGTTCTGGAGTATTAGAGACTCTCATATTTTAATGATTTACTTTCGAAAATAAATGATAAAATTTCATTCTATCTTAAAACTAAAAATACAATATGAAATCATAATAAGGTGTGTCCGGTCAACTTTTGTTATCTCATTTTTGTTATTTAAAGTAAGTTACCTCTTATGTTGCGAACTTATGGTACCCCAACCAAACATTACAGAGTCAGCTATATCCCATTCAACGACCATGCTAAATGACGTTCAGTCAAGACGTTGATCGTTACATTAAACAACTTGACGAGTTTTCCTTTAGTCATTCAATCAAATTTCGTTATATCTGTTAATGATACACATTGTTATCGAACTAGAGGTAGAGATGATTTTTATGTTGACAGTACTAATTCTATATATTATGATGGGTTGAGAATGTTTTATAAATTACCACTGAAAATTAAAAACTGTAATAATTAAAGAAAATTTGAGAAAATGATACACATTGTTATAGAGCCAGAAGTAAAGATGATTTTTATGTTGACAGTACCTACTAATTCTATGTATTATGATGGGCTAAGAATATTCAATAAATTACCACTGAAGATTAGAAACTGTAACAATTATAAAAAATTTGAGAAATTGTATGAACATGTGATAGCTAACTTCGAATAGGAAAAGTTTCTTTTTTTATATTGATTGTTATATTAGCGATGCTAAATATATGATTATTTATTATTAAAATTGAGAATAATAATCTTGAAAATTTTTCAAATTAACAAAAATAATGATAATAATAACAGGAAGAAAAGCGAATGATTCAATTAGCCAAATGGAAATGGAAATAATAATAACAAACTTTCTTTAGAAAATGCATCTGCTGAGCATGTATGAAGATATTCTCCCCATATTAATGAATTTTATATCCACTAATATTTTGTTTCAGAGAAACTGTGTTTCTTTACTGTTTTTCCTCTGTGTTCAAGAGTATTTCAGCTTATGAAGGCTGAATGAGCATCCCTGATGGTCTAAACTGATCAGGTGAATATAAACTGAAATTCAAACAGAGTATTATAATACAAAGAGTATTCTGTTATCACCTGAAGAAGTCGTTTGTAACGACGACACGCGTCATGCTATGTTGTCAATGTGTAAATCAAAAGTTCTAGTAATTGCATTTTAGTTTATGTTCAATTAAAATGGATTTATATCAAGTAAATGCCAACATTATTCAATACTTAAATAAAAATTCAAAAATTGAAACTGAAGTAGCTTGGATTGAAAGGGTCTACACGTCCCAAGAAAATAATTGCTAGATAATTTTAAATTTCAGAGAGATATATTAAAATATATCGATTATTGTTTTGAATTAATCTATTTTCTTTGACGTAATTATTTTTATATTGACCGTAATTTTGAATTTTTGAATACTTGAATATCATTCATTGATAATACTGAAGAAATAATTGGTTCATTCCCAGCAACCATTTATATGTAATCGCAGTTCGGAAACTTTCCTGAAAATACATGTCAAGACCAGAACCTCCATATTATATACAATCTATCCCAATTCCCGTGATTCGAGCATACACGTCCACTACCTCAGCTCAAAGGCTTTCATTGTTTGTCACAACTCCCGGACTTTTTCCCAACTTCTTTCTATTCGCCACCGGTAATAAGTTTACTCCGACTGTAGAAGAAACACGTTTTCTGGATATGAAATGTTGAGTTTCGAGTTCTTTTTTCTTGAAAATATAGAGGTGGTATTTTATTTTATTCAGCAATTCAAGCTGCGGATATGCAGTCTGTTATATCTTGTTCAGAAGTTTCGAGAATTGCAACAACAAAGTTTCCAAGTTCGTTAGTTCGAGATTTCTGATTATTTTCTGCTGCTTGTTCGTTGTGAGAGAGAAGTTACAAGGGGAAAAGTTAGAGGGAAAGATGGAAAATCTCATGTCTGAAATGATGTCTTATCATTACTAACGTCCGATGTCTAACACTCCACTTCCACTTCTCTAAATTGGTTCAGATCTCTATACATAATGAGTAATCTTACATTTTCTGAAACGTCTTAAACTCGAACAATAAAGAATGTTATAGAAACACATATTTTCTGGGAAAGAGGCATGCCCGGTTTGTTCGAAAGAAAAAGTGAATTCTGAATTTTTTCGAGAAGTAAGTATTTATTCAGCAATATCCATTTTTGTCAAAGTAATTTCCCTCAGTTATGCCTATAATATATTGCTCACCACAGACCATGGTCTTTGTGAGAACGAGTGTTCTTTTAGAGGCGAAGAATTTTAAATTGCAATAAAACATCGATGGATCATTCGATTGACAAGAATATCTTTTATTCGGTAAATAATCTTGTGGCCTAACATTTTGAATACGATTTTTGGCATATGACCGATACAGCTGTCTCAGATGTAGTCTAATTTGGACGTCCAATTTTCGATGACTTTTTCCTACATTTTTGGACGTATATCGGCAATAACACGGCGAATATTGTCTTCCAAATGGTCAAGCGTTTGTGGCTTATCCGCATAGACCAATAACTTCACATAGCCCCACAGAAAGTAGTCTAGCGGTGTTAAATCACAAGATCTTGGAGGCCAATTCACAGGTCCGAAACGAGAAATTAGGCGGTCACCAAACATGTCTTTCAATAAATCGATTGTGACACGAGCTGTGTGACATGTTGCGCCGTCTTGTAGAAACCACAGCTCCTGGACATCATGGTTGTTCAATTCAGAAATGAAAGAATTAGTAATCATGGCTCTATACCGATCACCATTGACTGTAACGTTCTGGCCATCATCGTTTTTGAAGAAATGAGGACCAATGATTCCACCAGCCCATGAAGCGCACCAAAGAGTCAGTTTTTCTGGATGTTACGGTGTTTTGACATACACGTGAGGATTATCTTCACTCCAAATGCAGCAGTTTTGTTTGGTGACGTATCCATTCAACCAGAAGTGCGCTTCTTCGCTAAACAAAATTCGCTTATGAAAATCGGGAATAACGGCAATCTCATTTTGGGCGCATTCGACGGAAACCAAACTGAGAATAAATCACTTCTCAGCGGTTAAATCGGTCCGAATCTTCAACAGTAATGCCAACTTGAAGTTCTATAGCTCTAAAAAAACACCCTTTATATTAACTTTGCTTAGGCAACAAAATTGACGAGATAGTTTTTAAAATTAGAATACTATTGTTTCATCTGTAAAATTGTATTAAATATTATTATTATAATCAAACTATGCCAGAGCTTCTTCCAATCCGCGAAGCACTTCTGAAATGCGCTTTTCCATATGGTAATCAGCTCAATCTTCGAATCCGACTTTATCTCATCAATTGTGGCAACGCGTTTTTTTTATTGTTGTTTTCAAAACTCTCCGTTTTGGGAATAGGAAAAAGTCGCACAGAGTCAAATTTGGCTCAAACGAAGCTTGAGGCATGATTACGGGTTTTTTTCAACTAGAAAATCACGAAAATGCATTGATGTGTCAGCTGCTGCATTATGTGATGCAGAATTCATGGTTTGTTTTTTCACAATTTCTATCGCTTGAGTTGTACTGCTTCACGCAAACGTTGCATAACTTCCTTGTAGTGTTCCTTATTAAACAGCCGTTGTCATCGAAGAAAACAGTGAGCTGAACCTTCACATTCGATCGAACTTGGCGAGCCTTTTTGGGTGTTGGCTCTTCTAGTACCTTCCATTGGAATAATTGGGCTTTGGTTTCGACGTCATAACCATAAACCCACGTTTCGTAACCAGATATGACTTCTTTGAGCAAATCTGGGTCGTCGTTGACGTCATTCCACAATTCATCAGCGATAGTAATGCAACATTGCTTTTGCTACGAATTTAGCACTTTTGGTACAAACTTCGTGCAACACGTTTCACTGGAAAAACACCTGAGAAAATTCCGTGGCGTGAGCCGATTGATATGGCAACATTCTCTGCAACATCCCTAATAGTGATTCGACGATTTTTGAAACCATTTTCACTATGGCGATGTTTCTTCGCTTGTTGACGTTGTTGCAACTCCAGGACGCTCATCGTCTTCATTATCTATTCGTCTTTGTGTAAAGCTCTTGTACCAGAATTGTTGTGAACAGTTTTTCAGACAAAGTAGACTTCCGGCCGAATCCCACAGTCGAAAGTTTAAGTGCGTTGGAGCACTTTATTCTATCTTTAACGCATAATTTATTAGAGATTCTTTGGTCCATTTTTTTCGAAAGTAAGAAATCGATGAACACACAAAAACGTGACTAACCTTTTCAGTTGTCAAAAACAAACTACTAATACAAAATGGCTGATAATTTCAACAATTGAGATACGTATGTGTACTAACATAAGAAAAAAAATTTTGACAATCGAATGTGCACAGACCGCGAATATTTGAAATTCACGTTCTCTTTTGAACAGAACTCGTACAATGTTTTGTTAAGTAATGGATACTAACTGATTTAGTTATAGTTTAAGACTTAGTGAGCATTCATTACCATGTGAAAAATGGAACGCTTGCAACATTCTGGTAAGAAGAAACCAACCTTTCACAGATTTGTAAACATGAAATCGCATTTTTACCAGTATCTCTAGCAGATGATTCTTCTATAAAATTGATGAATATTTGAAACGTTTCACTTTACAGAGCTCGATTTTTCGAAAAAAGTTTGTCCATTTCGGTTACAATCTGCAACTTATCCAACTTCCACTAATAATTTGATGAGTATCGGATTACTCCTATGATTTTACGAAATTCTATGTTAAATTTGGCTTTTTCATTGATAATACAGAACGACGATCTTTTTTTCTGATTTTTTCTACTTTTCACAATTTCGATATTTTCGAGATATTTTCTCAATCGACTATCACTTCAGTGGTTTATGACTCCTTGATTGAAATTTTGTTCAGTTAGTGCTTTATCAATTCTTCACATTCTATTTCAGGTACTCCATGTGAAATATTGAATTATTTTGATGAAATTTGTATTACATTTTGCTGCATTTCTGTACTTTATTAAGTTGAATATTCCAAACCAATTTCAGGATAACCTTCATGAGCGTTTTTATTTTTTGCTTTATGATTCAGTGGCGTACTTTCAATTCGATTGTATCATTGGGTTCGCAACTAAGTAATGGACGATTTCAATCGTAGATGTCTCTCATTTCATTTTTATGGTATCTGTGAAATATGATCTTTTTCTTCTTCTTCTTGTATATGTGAGCTGTCATCCACACTAAGCTCAATTAGTTCATTATGTGAATATTTTTCTAATGTTGTTTTTCATTTCAATACGAATATTGAGTGCAAGAATGAACATTTCTGCTATATGTTCTCACAGCGACAGAACGAACCCAGTGAGAGCAGTCAAAAAATTACGTGATGTAAATATGTGGTAATGGTGGAAATGCCGAAATTCGTTCTGAAATTTCAATTCTAGAGCTAGATATTTCGGGAAAACGAAGTTCTTATGAATAGGTGCATCAAAATCTATATTATTTGAAAAATATTCTAAAAAAAATATTCTAAACTATTCAGGTCTAAGGTATCCAAGGTACCAAACCATTTGATGTCAACTGTTGGCAACGGGACAAATTGAATGTGATGATTAAGTGAAAGCTACCAAAAGTGATCAAAAGGTGACGTTTTCGTTCAGAACAACGCTAGTTCTCACAAGTCATTGGTCAATCAGAAAAAAATGGTGAATATTTTTATGATTGATATAGGTAATTAGTTACCATATTGATGGCAGGTTTTGATATTGATTTTGTAATCACCATATATCCCAAAGCTTGCGCCATAGGTTAATTACTCATCTCGATGCCTAGACAATTCCTTTCGTAATGAAATTATCAATGAAAATGACCATCTGAAACCTCACACATCTTTCGGACTTTTGTCCGAATAGGAGCAAACCTGGTACGACCGTTCAATTTTCAAGAGATCAGAGAAAGGCAAAAGGCCATCAAACAAAGTGGAAATGCATTATAGATTGAACTCCATTTCAAGTAGAAAATAAATCCTATATTTCATTGAACAAGTCGGCAAATACTCTATTGCCAACTCATTATAAAATAATTTTCAATAAACTCCTCAAGTGAACTGCTGTTCGAAAATGATTACTCTTATTTTATGAAATAACCCCCCTTTTTAATCTAACTATGTCATGAATGGATACTCCGATTCGTTGGGTACTTTGAGAACAGTAGATATAGAGTGTTCACTCGTTCAGTTCCGTAGTTTCAAGTTAGGGGAAACTTAACATACAAGAAAAATTATGCAGAGCTTGCTATTATTCCTATCGATTTTGGGATGATAATATAGGATCTTTTTCAGAATTCAATTCTGAATATAGCATATTTCCGTTGATGAAATGTTTTCAATATTTCTGTAATTATCTCAGAGTAGGATAATCCCCTTCTCATTCGTATGAATAGAGAGCATATTAAATTCAATGAAAAGCATGAAAGCATATGGATCTTCTCTCTACTTAATACGGTCCAATTACGGCTGTGATTCCACATTCCAAGTACCGAGAAGAATGCTGAATGATAACCAATCTCATTTGATAATTCGTCGAACATTCAGTAATGTTATCAGAGAAAGTATAGGAACCGAAATACCGAAATATTATGAAAGGCTAAATTATGCTCCAAGGGCTCTTCATGAATTCACTCAGTGAAGCACTGAAGCCAAGTAATAATTGAATTTCGTAGTACTCGGGATATTCGAAACTTAATACATCAGAATGTAATCAAGAAGATGTAGATTGCCAAGATATCATATTTCTTGGAACGATATCAACATCTGAAGAAGAGAATCTATTTGACGGAGTATTTCAAAATATACATTAACTAATTGAATTTATTTCAAATACAAACATCAAAGTTACAGATCGAATTGAGGAACATGGGGAACAATTCTGGTCAAACAAGTTTTTTCATAATCATTCAAATTATATTAAGAATATGAGCAGTAGATCACTTAATATAACAGATTTGAAATATAACAGAAATACTGTCCTCATCTCTTGACTCTGCTACCCAATTGTTTGAGTGAAAAAGACAAAAAAATCAGAAGAATGAACTTTGTATTTAGGTACTTTGAGACTGCATATTTTCAGGGAAATTTTTGCAAGATGTAGGTTCTGTTCATTGAGAACATTTTACTTTTATTCAAGAAATTTCCTTCGAATTCCTTCAAGGGTCATCGAGCAATTCAGATTTATCGATCATCTACAAACAATTAAAACAACCGAATGTATGTGTTTGCGCTTTATGGCCGATATATAACTCGTTATATTTTACATCATTATAGGATTATATATTTTTATTGTCCCGAATGATTTGTAAATCTTATGTTTTGTCTTATGCTCATTTTTATAATTTTATGATATTCATATAAGTTTGTAAATATTTATATTCTAGGCTTTTTATATTTTTGACAGGTTCTGTATACATATATATGAATCTTGCTGAGAATAAATAAACTTCTATCTATCTATAATATTCCTAGTTATTTGGCGTCCGTTAATTATCAGAAAGTGTTCTATTGTATGTAAAAATGGGTATTCAAGACGCCAAGTAGTGCGATACTCACTCTACTACTGAGAAACTCATCTATGACAAAGTGACTTTCTATGTGAAAAAAAATGACGACATTTAAACGACAAAAATGAGAGATAAGAAAGGCGTACGGCGTGGGACAACATTTCGCTCGAGTAATTAAATCTAGCAGTAGAAAAGGACTTCTTAAAACTGAATTTGAAAATTGGAGGACTTAACCTATGATACTATTATCATTAGTACCGTCATGGATGAACCAAATGTCATGTTAATAGGCTAAACAAAGAATCCAGAAAATTCCTATTACATATGAATTAGAATAAAACAAACAATATGAGCAAGGATACCCAATGTAACATCTCTATAGACAATGTCATCATAAAAACTTAGAAATTCACTTGGCACTGCTAGCGTTAGGGAGAATCAACTACATCTTTGGGGATAAGTAACCCAGGATAGGCATCAGTTTGAGATATAGAATACGGAGCAGTCAGATGAGATGACATAGAACGAGTGGCGACCTCGAAGTGGCGTTGGATCTGTTATGTAGCGAGACAAGGCCCACAGAATCACATCTCGTAGACACAGAGATGTGTGGTTGTCTCCACAAAAGATCGATCGATCGATCATAGAAAAAGGTGCTGGGAGGACAGAGAATGAGAATATCAAAAAGCTTGACAAAACGTGCAAAAGGCCTATATCCGATGTTTCGGATTTAGGCCTCTATATATGGTCCTATATTCGGATATTGGACTATATACATGTTTTTGTTTACAGGCGCCTTATATACAGCTACGACCTTATATACCATATTACGACCTTGTATACACATTTGAAAAACCACCCTTGTGTTTGGAAAAACCACATGAGAACGAATGAACTGTGATACTTTGCCATTGGTTTCTCCAACCTAGCAAAAATCACTGTGAAAGCTTTCATCCCAACATTTCCACGAATCCTCATCAGCGTAAATTAGACCAAAATATCTCTGTACATCATCCTGAATTCATTTAGAATAATTAAGTTTTGATTGCCTGCATGATTATTCTAACGAAATTCGTGAATTCTCTAAACCGGTTTGAAATAATTCATATGCAAACAAAGCGCAGCTGAAACACGAGCTCTGGTTTTTAATTTAATCTGAATGTTGTATTAGCCACCGCAGACTGACATAGTTATTCGGTGGGCGGTGTTGGAATAGAAGATATCTATTTTATTATAACTCGAAATACTGACGCGAATGTTTGTGGTTATACTGGTAATATGCTCTACAGAACTGATTTTATTTGAATTGGTCGTGTTGCTGTGAAGTACTGAGAAGGATTTAAAGGTATTCAAATACTCCGCAGGTACACAAAGTGTTGTAAAAGGCTGAATAATTTTTCTAGGGTACAGATATATCAAAAACTTCTAGCAAAATCTCGTGCAATGTTCTCATGTTGATGTAGAAAATTTTCATAACATAAGGACAGAACTTTTACAAGCTTCTGTGAATCCTAGTGTTCAACGGTTCGAGAACTAGGTATACAGGGTGCTTGTCTGTTACTTTGGTGCATTTCATTCATGTGTTATATTGATTTGTAATTCATTTCAATTCAAAGTCGTAAGGAATCGGTGGTAAATTTCAGACACCAGTCGAATGAATGACAAATCACAGAAGTTATTAAGGTTTCATGTGAATATTACTTGATAAAAATTCATTATGGAATGTGTTTTAACTTACATAGTGAATATAAATTCTGTTAATTCTCTACACGTTTCACTATGACCGCTAGTTTATTAAGCATTTCAATCGAAATCAGAGTGTGAAATAATTTTAGAATACGAAGAATATTAGAGGCACGGCATTTGATGCTACATAAGCAACAATAAAAGGAAACTGACAATCAGAATCGAAAGTTTTCAGCTTTTAGAAAAACGCACATTGTTTTCGAAATCGAAAGGATGATCGTTTTCCTTCATATGTCAAGACATAGCGTAAGGTCTCTTTCCGATTTTCGCGTCACTTTTATGTGGTGCTATGTTTAAGTGTTACACAAGTGTTAGGACAGACAAAGCAAACACTTTAACGGATAATAACACAACGCAAAACTGATGCGAGAATCGGAAAAGTCTCATGCTTTTTCCTGTCATATCAGAGCAGCATGTTACATCAGAAAACGAACCTTTTGAGAGATGGAACATAAACAGCCTACCAGAAATCATGAAATGTCACGTGGACCGATTAAGTAGAATTTATTTTAGAATGATGAGTTATCTAAATTATGAATTTTCGCGCATGCGTAACCATTCCACGTTGAAAATCAAAGCCATCTGATAAGAGTGATATTGCTCTGTTAAGACGACTACATTCATATACGATCGAGTAAATGGCAGCTATGTTTGCTCCTTGGGGTAATGAAAAATGAAAAATGAATCTCATTTTTGAGAAAACTATATTTGAGTGTTCAATGTGATGATTTCGTATTTTAGCTGTATCCTACTGATGAAGATGTCAACCGAAAAAGAAATATACAGATTTGTACATTTGTATGAGTTGAATCTTTTCACCCGGAATTCAACTCCCCACGGTCGTCATTAAAACGAGGGTGGAGTGAAAATTTTGCGGTCTGGCCAGGAGATGGCGCCACAAGGTCTACCTTTGGAGCAGTGGTGTCTCACAGTACCATTCCTAGTTAGTTTGCGTTTGAGAGCACATTGCGTTAGACGCTTCCGTTGGTTTCGTGAAAATGGAAAAATTGGAGAAAGGAGCTATCATCAAATACTTCTATTTGAAAGTTTTTACACCAAAACAAATGAAAACAGAGATGGATTCAACACTAGATGAGTCCTCCGCATCTTATTCAACTATTTCTGAATTCGAAATGGTCTTCGCTCAGGACGGCCCATTGAGGTCACAACTTCATAAATTATTGAGAAAATTCATCAAATAGTAGTGGCAGACCGGAGATTGAAAGTGCATGAGATAGCTGAGACCTGTAGAATGTCGGCTGAACGTGTGCGAAATATTTTGCACAACCGTTGTTGCATAGAAAAGCTGTGAGCAATATGGGTGCCGCGTTGGCTGAAGCTCGACTGAAAACTGATTTGGTGCTATATTGGCGTAATCCAAACGAATTTTGGGTCGATTCATAACTGTTGATCAGACCTGGTTTTACCTCTAGACTCCTGAAAATGAAGAAGAGTCAAAACAGTGGTGTGGAGGAAAGTGATATGCAGTTGGTAAGGGGAACCAACTGCAAAGAAGACAAAAACCATCTAATCTGCAAATGTTATGGCTTATGTTTCAAAGAATTCTTGAAAACGGTAAGACTATCACTGGTCAATACTTCGCAGACTTATTGCAACGTTTGAAGGACGAGGTGCAATTTAAACAACCTTATTTGGCGAAAAAAAAAAATTTTTGTTTAAACACGATAACTCACCAGCGCATTTGTCGATTGTTGCCATGTCCAAAATCCACGAATTGAAGTTTGAATTGGTGCCGCATACTGTATTACTGTTATTAACTATTACCTATTTCCTAACCTCAAATAATAGCTTGGCGGAAAAAGATTTGAGAGCAACGAAGAAGTTATCGAAAATAAAAATCAGTATTTTGAGGAGCTTGACGAATCTACATTCAAAACTGGTATAACTAAATAAGATCACCGTTTTGAGAAATGCATCAGTGTTGATAGAGATTTAGTTGAATAATAAAGCAAAAAACAATTAATTAAATATCGTTTTTCTTGCTCAAGCCGGTAACTTCTCAAATTATCAGAAACCCTTAAGTGGAGGGTTATGCCTATAAATTGATGTAGTTGAATTTTGGTGAATTTTGAATTAAAATAAAAATTAAATCAATAATCCACTTTCGAAATCAGTAATCCTAAGTTGAGCAATGGAATTTCTACATTGGAACTCTCACTGCGAAATATCAAAACCTACTCGTGACGCTTGTATCGAAGTTTCTTCGCGCTTTCTACTCGAAGTATTTCATGTAGAAGTCCATACCAAACTTAGATATCCATTATATCAGTGTCAGTTGCAAGGCCTCCTACGTCAGCGGCAACTCAAACTTCGCCAATGTAATGCTGAGTACAGTTCGCTGGCATTCGTGTAGAGCCTGGATGTGAAAAAAATATTTACGAACTTTGACATGACTTGGATATAATATTTCAAGTATTTCTTACGTTTCTGGACCACTAATTCCGTCTTTCATTCTAAGAATATTTTGAATCATCGCTCATTCGAAATCTGTCAACTGCAACGTTGGTAAAAGTCAGTAGAAACTTAGCGATCTATTTTCAATGACATTGGGAAAGTACGAAATTCTGTGACGGTTGAATCAATGTGTTCGGAAGTTTGGAACTCTATGTTTTAGTAACGAATAAAGGTATACCAGAACTTCATGAAATGAATGAATACAGAATAGTTTACTTACATATATCTTTTCAAATATGTACTGAACAACTATGAAGAATTTACTGAGAAATTTGAGCGGTATAACAAATGAATAGACATGTAATGTTCAAGAGTTATGAGTTCATTAATTGTGTATAAGAACTTGAGAAATTTGAAGTTATGTATGTGAAAAGACGAAATGATATATACGATGATATGATGTCACGAGATAAATAATCAGAAATCATATTGAAAATATATCAGCAGTTTCTTTTTAATGTCGGCCCTAATAATCTGGATGAATATGTGCCTTTTGGACTCTGTTACATTGGAAGCAACAAATTATTTTTGTCTGTTCTTCTTCTTTGGCCTCGCCTTGTCTCATTATACGAGGTCGGCTTTCTTGATCTCGAGGCGACATTCCTTCTGATGGTGGTATGTTCCTAGGTTCCTAGAAGGTGGTGATCTGCCTCTCCCTCTCTTTTGTGTAGCAGTGGAAAGGCACGTTTTTATTATATGGTCTCCGGGACGTCGCTCAACATGACGGTACTATCTTAGCCTAGACTCAGTGTTTTTGTCCGAGAATATGTTCACTAGAATAACTTTAAAACTACCCTCGATGAATTAATTTCTTATTTTGTCTCTCACTGTAGCTCCTCCTGGCCATCGCAACGTACGCATTTCTGTAGTATGTAATTTTTGCTCGTGAATCTTCTTAAAGGTCCATGTTTCGCCAGCTGATTCATAGACCTTCCCTTTCGTCCTTACAGGCATTTTTGGATGACGGAAGCCTCTGGTGAGCTCCCGCCATTCACTCTACCCAGTGGTAATCCTGTGGGTTATGTCGCCGGATATAGATCCATCCTATGCGATATCCGATCCAACATATTTAAAATGTTTTACTGTAGGTGAAGCGACGCCTTCATGTTTTTTTTCTGCGTTTACAAGGCTAGGTTCCTCTGGGACTAGGAACTAGGTTCCCAAAGTTGCACACCCAATTTAGACCGTTCGGCTCGAGACGTTTTCTCAATTCATTTAAATTCTGTTGAAGTTCATTGGTTGTTCGCGATCAAGGCCACATCGTCCGCGTATAACAGGTTCCAAGACCTTTTTCAATATTTTTCCCGTTCTCCGAGTAAATATTTACATGGTTCTCACAGATCCATCGCTGGAGTTTATTCTCCTTCTGCTGAATACATTTATCTTCACCTCCAATAGATTGTTTTACAGTTTAACTGTGAGTTGTATCCGATTGACTTGAACATGAAATTGAGGCAAGATATTCATTACTTATATAATTCCAGTCGAAACGAATGAAATGAGCATAGAGATAAAACAACGAACACTCAAAATACGAGTGTACGAAAAATTTCAAAAGTTCTCTAGAATAACTTTCAAATTGTCTAACATGTGATTGAATATAAAAGTGATTCTATAAGAGAAAAAATCAAAATATTTTCACGATAATGATTTTGTATCTGCTTTTGAAACTTTCAAAAAATTTACGAATCTATACTTTCCCAATTTTTGACTTGGAAGGGCAAAATATAAGGAGTTCGTGAAAAAAATTAATTCATATATCTTCTGTATAGCATGATTTTCATTTTGAAGAAGAACATCATTAACCACACATATTGATGAAATCAAAAACGAACAATACGGTAGTTCGAGAAAGGCGAGTATAGATAGATAGTCTTTATTCATGCTCTATACAAGAATAACCATGAAGGTAAAACGTATTTGCACATGTCACGTAATAAATAATATATTATTCTCACAGTGATGAAAAATCTAACTTGAGAAAATCGTTTACATTATACAAACATTGACAATTTAAAAATTTTTTCACACAAATCTCAAAATTACGAACAGAGAATCTTCAAATTTCATTAGGAAGTACATTGAACAGCTTCACTGCAAAATAATCAGGGCTCTTCTGCGACACACTCAACCTCAACAGTGGTAAATGAATATTCCGACTACTCCTGGTATCATACGTATGAACATCACTATTTAACTTGCAGTTATTTGCTCTCTTGTGTGCATACATTAGGTTGTCGAGTACGAAGAGACCAGGCAGAGTCAAAACATTAAACTCCCAGAAGGTGTCCCTACAACACTCCTTAAAAAACAAGCCTTCAAAAATTCTCACAGCACGACGTTGGATACGAAAAATTCTCTCGCTTTCTCCACAATTTCCCCATACCAGAATGCCATATCTCAAATGTGCTTCACACAAAGAGAAATAAGCACTCAACAGTACCTTCACTGAGACAGTGGAAACCAGATTCCTGAGCAGGAAAACATTTTTAGTGAGCTTACCAGAAAGATACTCAACATGAGCACTCCACGTAAAACGAGAGTCAAGAGGTATACCCAGAAATTTTACACTAGATTAAAAAGACCACATTGCACATTATGCCATATGCCAGTTATTAAGCAGCTCGTGGATTCAAAGGATGTTTTATTCAATCCTCTTTTATCAATCTGGGTTTAACGGTGAATTTCGATCGAGAAGTTAACAAGCAGGAGGAGACTTGCCGACATATATGAGAATCGGTGCGAAAGCCAAGAGACGAAACTATTTTCAAGGAGGTCCGAAAACTCACTCCAACTTATGGAACTATGACGAGCAAAGGACTCTCTTGATGAAGAAACAATCGTCTGATCATCGAATTATGTCTGCTTCACGTGTCAGTTGCTTATCAGGCATTTATTCATTTGTAAAAATAGTTTAAATACGTAGATTAACTACATGAGTTCCAGATAGTTATCCAACCGCATGATGAGTTCTGAACCACCTCACAGTTTAGAATATCTTCAAATTAAAACAATCTCTTCCTTTGATGAATTGTGTAATATTGCGTTCGAAGGAGAACTTTGAATTCATTGTAGCGCAAAAGCAAAATATTGTAATGAGATTTTATAGCTATATTTGTTTTCTTTCCAAAATTGATGAGCCTCCACTCTACGGGCAACAATAAACTCTTCTCTTTTCGCCACACAACATTAATACTCACCAGGAGACATTTAAGTCCGAAGGGGATTGTGGAACATACCTGAAACAGAAAACACATCATGAAATATCAACGATGACAGTTATAATTACGAAAAAAAATGTGGAGCAATCGTGGAAGCTTTTTATTCGGGGACTGTGTTTGTCCAATTACGAAACGCCATTTAAGAACAAACTTCCATCAAGCAGACGCAATAAGTGCTGAAATTGAGGTCGTTACTCAAGAGCGCATTTATGCTGAAACTGCGAAACGCTAGAAAAATTCATAATGGAGAAATTATCCTGGTGGCACGTTCCCGGTCGCACAGGTAATAAAAGGTTCGCCTACCGGCGATTAGAAGGATTTACGATGTTTTCGCTGAGTTTATGAAACAAAAATACGCAAACGTCGTCTACTAGTTAAAACGCCAAGTGCGTAGAACTGCTGTAGTAAATATTATGTTTTCTCACATTCTCCGATGTGAGAAATAATAAAGCTTTTCGTTCATGGCATATAACGTTGAGAATGATACATAAGAGTTTAGGAAAATGATGCTAAGGAAAAATTTTGATTCTGAATTCTAGACTCAACACACCATCTGGTCAATAAGGAATAGATATTAATTGACCCTCTGCGCAGAACTTGATTGAACATCATTAAATTATTAAAAGTAGCGTTTAGTTAATTGGCTCGCTTCTAAAGAAAAACGTTTTATATACCGAAATATAGTTGGGAAACTTGAACCTTTATCAGGTGTTTTTCAAGTGATTAATGTTTATAATTTACCTGTTTTATCGTTCCGATTATATAGCACAATTCAAGTTTTTTCTATTCCTCAAATATGCATCCAAATTTATTGTTATGTACTATGATTTTAACGATTTGATATTCACCACCTCCAATATTTTGAGTTATTTTACCTATTAGTTGAAGAGTAAACTTTTTTGAAAATATTTAGACAATAATTCGAAAAAATGAAACAGTTCAATGAAATCCCAAACTATAACATGAGGAAAACTTGCAGATGCTCATATCAATTAGAGAGTAATTCATGAAATAATTAAATTTTTTGTGGAAAAAGGTGGAGATTCAATTTTCATCAATAATTCATCGAAAAAATTTTATTAACTGTTTAAAAACTGTTAATGACTCAATTTTCGTTCGCAAATCAGTGAATATCCTATTTCAACATTAGATTCCAGTTTTTTCTCAAATCCCGGTCTTCATATCTTCAATGCACTATTTGTTTTTGACTGTTTTTGGAGATCCTCTATTCATTAATTAATTCATCTATTTTTACTGAAGAATTAACGAATTGTCTCGATATTCCTATTCGATAAGTATACTGAGGTTAAAATTGATGCAATATTGTTGAGTGGTTGAAATAAGTCTTCGAAAATCATCAGATAAAAACAGTTGAAGCTGATAAAAGACCGTAAATGCAGTAGTTGATCTTCAGAAGTTGATATTTTGTTGTCGTTGTTTTGTAGAAGGGTTATCAATTCTACCTAAGTATATTGCATCATTACAATTTTACACTTAGAGTTTCTCTTTGTCTTCATTCCCTTTGAATAAACGAGTCTTATTCATCTCCACTTTTTATTTGATACCTCTCTTTTTTTTCTAATTATAGCAAGTTTGAAATTTCAACTGAGATATTCAATTATCTGAGAAGAATTTGTTTTCAGCAATGGAATTGATTATACCTTCGTGAATTCACATTTGATTCAAAATCAAGAAGATAATTCGAGTCATAAGTGTTCCGTTGACTGTTTCGGTTGAGTGATTCGATTTGAAAATAATGTACAATAACGTGGAATAAGGCTAGAAATATATTTCTGACATTCTGGATATTGAAAGTTTCAGGTACCAAGATTTCTAAAATTAGTAGATGAAATATTAATTATGTGGTAGTTCATTTCAAATGAAATTTCAATAAAGTACTTGTGGTAATAATTCTTGACATCACTGAATTTGTTGCTTACACAACTTGTTTCGCCTTGAACGGCATTATCAAGTATGTGTAATTGAAACAAAGAGTTTATTTCATAGATATGACGCACAGAAGGTAAGGAAAAGATGGCCATATGAAAGGCTTTCTTTTCTTTCCTTTTATGTGTGAACGTGGATGTTGAAACAACGAAAAGTGTATGTTAAAAACTTGCTCATTATATTAGGTGTATTAGTTATTAGACCGAGTTTTCTATCTTAAAATATTCCACCAGAATTTATCACAACGAACAAGATGATAATCAGATTATTATTGGCTGAAAAAAAAATCATTTCGAAATTCAGAATTGAGTTCAAAGGCTGGAAGAAATGTGAATTGAAAACATTAACTCTAGTGGGAAATATATACGAACATAAGAAATAAAATCAGTAAAAAACTGATAGTGAATTTCAGAAGGAAATCCGATAAATTCCAAATTGATACAGGGAACAAGAGTAACTTAATATATATCAACTTTATTCATGAATCTGGAACAAACTGAATGCAAGTTTGACCAATAGAGATGAAAACCAAAGATAATATAGTTCAGTTTATACAAACTCAATTAGTGCATTTGAGATGAATTGAAAATTAATTGAAAGAAAATGAGAAGTTGTGTCTTCGCTGGAGGGTAAAGCAAATTACTAACTAGCGAACTCAATTACAGGATTTGAAAGCAACCAAATTCCAAAAGAATAGATACAACTTATGTAATGAAAGACAAATGAAGGTAAAAATACAGACTAGCATAATTCAATCAAACCAGCGAAAATAATCATCGTTTACAAGGAATGTGTTCGAAAATTGTGTATTTTCAATGAAAAGTTGCTCCTGCTCATACTGAAATTACGTATTAAATTTGGATTCTCTGATAGCCTCACCAACATAACCAATTCTCACCTGGTTATCCGACGTAAGTTTGTACAGATGGAGGGTATACGGTCGTCTGAGTTTATACCTACCTCTGGAATACCTCAGGTGTCTAATCTTGGGCCAATGTTATCCATTCTGTTCGTAAATGATCTGGTGGATAATATTGACTCTACACATCAGATATTCGCGGAAGATTTGAAAGTATATCATTAAATTAGATCACAAGATAACTGTGTTCAACGTCAGCATTCGCTGGACCATACTTCCAGTCGGTGTAAAGATAATTATTTCAGCTTGAAAATGTCCGAATGTAATGTTGTCTCTTTCACAAGGAAAAACTATCGAATTGAGTGTTATTAGAGCGTCAGTGGTCAGGTTCTGTTTTGATCTGATAGGATCTTAGATCGTGGTATAGTCTCCGATGAGAGACCTTCCTCCATTGCGCACCCAATTTCATTTTATTCGCCTCGAAAATATATGAATTCGTTATACGCAATGACGAATATTTCAGTAATTCCCCAACATTTATAAGACTATTTGATTCCCTAATGTGTTGATCTGGCATCCTATTTATACTTGCTTTCAACGCCATCATTCAGAGAAGGTTCTTCAAATTCTTTGTGTGGAGGAGAGCTAATATTTATGCACAGAGAAGAGTCAATAGTGACGAATTATAGCGTCGATTTAGTTTGATCTCATGGTAGGACAGGAGAAAACTTTATCACTCAATTTTATGTGCAAATTACTACACACCATATTGATTTTCCTCCTCTCTTGTCCGCTTTGAAATTTCGTGTTCCTATGCGAAATTCTCGTACAACAGAATTATTACACCTAGATATTCCTAGGGACAACTTGCTAATACTATCCCCCTTTGGTTTAGGGAGTCTACTTTCATTAGAATTTCTACTGAATATGACATTCCCCTTGGCTCTATTGCAGTTATTATTAGTAGTAGTTATGTGAACAAGCGAAATTTACTAAAATGAATTGATTTATATTGAAGAGCTCTTTGTAGCATTTCATTCTATTTCATTAATAAGTTATTTGTTACTTTTTCAGTTTTTTCAGATTAGATTGAGATCTTTGTTATATTTATTCTTATTCCATTCATTCGGTTTTTCAGTTATTATCCAACATTATGTTATAATCTGTTGTAATTGGGTACTATAGCTGTTGAGAATGAAGAACTCATTATTATTTTTATTAGTATTCACTACTTGACATGCTATTCATTAATTCAATTTAACTTGAATTGATGAAATGTTGAATCTACCAGTCTGTTTTTGTGTTATAATCGCTTCGAATTCGAATTGATATCCGATCAACTCTTTTGTATATAAATGACATTGATGTTTCGCTTATCTTATGGTGAAACATTATGTTGAAAACTATAGATTTAAAAAGTAACACACTCGACTCAAGTGTCAATGAATATATTAAAAACAATACATATGTTTCGAATGGTTAACCCATCATCAAGAGTATACAATATTACATTTTATATTGTATATTGGAGTTTTCAATATATTCAGTGAAAGCCAAATGTGTTGATTCTTAATTTTATAGTTCTTTTGTGTGTGTCATAATTTTGCATTCAATTTTGAAAAATTCTTGATGAATATTCTTATTACAAAACCTGGGAAGAAATGATATCGAATATTCAATCGTTGAAATATCTCCTATAAGATGGGAGAATTATCCCAAAAAATAATTGAAATAACTTCTCGAACTACTAATTGAAATAACTTCAAATTGATATCCATTCCATAAACTGCGAATTACTACATGAAAACGAATATGTACAGGATAATAATGGCGTCTTCCGAGAACTGAGAACTTATTAGAGAAATATACACTAGTATAGAGCAGAAGATCGTGGTGAAGTCGCGCATGATCTATAAGAAGGTATGTCGAAGAAAGTTGTCGATTGGTTCAACAGATTGGTCGATTTCTCACCAGATAATGCCCTGTTAATTTCTGGAATTTCTGAATAATTCAATGTTCGGAGTCATCTGATACATATGCCGTATTTTCTTGTGTGACAGGTTGGGAAAGGTATGTATTTCGACCAACCAGTGGAACACCATAGTGAAGTGTATATTTTTAATTTTGAAAGATCCAAAATGTTTTTTTTAACAGTAAGCTTTTACTTACTTCGACAGTATCTTTAGTAATGAGTGCCAAATACAATAATTGTATTCGGTAAAATAAAATAATTTTCATCAATTAATCATAATTAATAAATTATAATTATTTAAAATTAATTGTTTATAATTAAATAATTATATTCAATTAATTATAATTGATCATAATTAATAATTATGAATAATAATAATAATACCAATGACGTATAATCATTATACGTCATTGTTTCTAGAAACTGAATATCCAGATCAGAATATTACCAAACACTGAAAATGTCTGAATTCATGGTTCGACTTCACAATTCAGATAATTTTGATATTATGAAGAGAATTAGTGTTGAAGGTTAGTTCTGATTTTTTTGAAGCACGAATATGGGCCATTCGACTTTTTATCGGTTATTTACAAGAATAGGTGCCAGAAGGTCTGGTTTTGGTGGAAGGGCAGACAAGATTTTCGCTGCAGTTGCTTTGAGTGTCTTTATAACTCTCGACTCGATGATTACGAGGTCATTGTCGATGTCTGAGTTACTTGTGTGCCACGGTCGTCAATAATAATCATCAGCAGTGATTTGTTCTGCACGACCTGAAGCTGTAAAATGTGGCTTCTGGCTACGTAGCCCCTGTTGGGAAAAACTTTAAGGTTGCTAATAACATCGTCTTGTGAAGATGATCTTGGTGACAACGCTGAGCTTGCTTTTCCATTGATCAGTACAAAGAGCTGACTTTGAAAAGCTTTGGCTCGAGTCGTGCAGTGATCAAAAGGACGCCATAATTCTCCCGTGCTTGGTTTTTCACATCTCGATGGAGGCAGTTGCAGCAACTGTATGTATTGATGGAACCGGTTAATCATATAGTTGAATGAAAATTATAAAATGAATTCCAATATTTGAAAATAGTTCATATTTCAGTAGAATATTTCACCCGCAGTATAAAAATGATGAGATATTCTATGTTTTCAGGATTCCTGTCCATCTCCTGTCGAACCCTTCGATGACGAGTTCAATTTGACACATGATTGAATGCGTGTAAGTATTTTAATTATCTTTATCACTTCATTTTACGAAGATCATTTCCAAATATGAGTTTCAAACGTTTTAAAAGGTTATAAGAATAATAATAATTGTTCAAGTCATCTTTATTGTCGAATCATTGTAACCAGTACATTGGAATTTTTCAACCCCTGTTGATCTCACTTAATTTATCACTTTGAGAATTTTCGATGGTCGTTGAGAAGGCAGAAGTAATTTTTCATTTGAATTTTCAAGTGTACAGGGCCATTGCTTCAATAGAAATCCTCTCAACAATAGGACGGAAGAGGAAACAACATCCTATAAATTTGAAATCTCCTATTTTACAGTTGAGAAATATGTTTTCACATCACGACTTGTTCAGACTGACATCATGGCTTAACATCATGGCTTGTTCAGACTGACTAAGGAGCTATCATTATGGCACATTTCATATATCGACAAATCATCGTTTTAGTGTCTAGTAATCCTATGAAACTACGAACAGATTTTAACAACTGAACTTTATCGAGTTGGCCCTGTCATCCCCACTACTGAGCTGATTATACGTTTATATCATATCTTTACCCGTTGCACGAAACATATCACAAGCAGACTAATGAGAAACACTCAGTGATTATGACTAGCTCTTGTACAAGCACTTTAGAATTATACTGGAAGTTTCTCATACTGTCTCCTACGTAAATCTTGCGGGATTGATCGCCGCATATGCGTACATCTGCTCTCGCGAGTTTCCTGTGGGAATAAATTATTACTAAAGTTACCAAATTCATCACGGAATACGGAAAAGCCAAGTTTCTTATAGTGAAGATTAATGACGAAGTATCTCTGAATTTTGTATATAGATCCCTTGGATTGAAAGTTTCATACCGGTCCAGAGCAGCTTTGGAAACGGGTCATACATACCATATTTTTATTTCTTTTATACCTAGAAATAAGAATAAAAACCGAAAACAGTTTCGAATTTGCTTTTATTGATTGAGAATGAAAAGATTGAAATCAATTAAACTACATAGAAATGGACATAGAGATGATTCTTCAAAAGATAGCAAATATATATTTATGATTTATTTCAATAATAATGAAAATAGAATCCAAATGATTTAAAATGAACAGTTCACTTCTTTCGTCCGTATAGTGGAAGTTTCTCGTATCAACCCCCAAATATCTCCCAAATACCCCCATCGTGTTTTCAGTATACTGGCCTTAGTAATATATCCCCAGTTCCATCATATTCTCCATTTATCCGAATAGGAATGAAACATGTACATCTTTAGATACATTCTATATGTGCTAACGAAAAAATTCGTAACCATGTCAGTGATCAACTCGCCATATTTTCCAGCTTCAGTAGTTCATGTCTTCCAAGAAAACCATGAACTACTGCCTTGAATGTTTTGGGCTTTTTTCTCCTTCTTGGTAAGTAACTGCAGGAAAATATCACAATCCATTTTTTTTTAATTTGAGGCCCCATAAAGATTAGAGCTTCACTTTTAGCATCTGAAAGCTTTGGAACAAAGCTTTTCAAATATTTGAGAGATCAGACTCATGATAAGGAGCCTCTACAAATTGTTTAATAAGACCCAGTTATACATGCGATTGTGGCATTCATATATATTCAAGATTGACAAAAGCTTCCCATTTATTCTTACATTTCGATTCTTCGTAATCAGCTCGAACAACACAACAATATTCTTCGCGTCATTGGGCGGCATCACTTCAATGGAGAATTCCAAGATACATTTTTCTTCAAGAAACATTACTCGCTTCCTTACCACTCTTTGGACAGCGATAGCGCGCAAGTACCGACATTAACTGGACCCAAAAACAAAAAAATGATCCAATTTCTGTAATTTCTCAACAAGCACATATTTTCTATTTGTAATTGTTATGTTTTATATATATTTGCCTATTTAGTCAAAATATATTAAGTGAAACCCTTGCGCAGGAAAAGTCTCAGAATTTTTCATTCGAAATATTGAAATAATTGAAATTGAAATTGCTAGAAATCAATCATGTTTCGAGCGAGAATGTTAAGAGTAGTCCCAAGAGCATCGAATTCTTTCCAGTAGTATGTATTCAAGAAATAGAGTTTCGTTTGTTTAGATACCACTTCTTTACTCCTGGAATTTTCAGAAAAAGTGTAGGTTAAATGATTTTTAAAAGAAAGCTAACCTTTCTCAATCACAGATCCAAAACATACTTGAATAAAGAACCAACCACTAAACTGGTATCAATCTGCAACCCTCGCGACAATCTGTGATATCAGACTTACATGAAAATAATGATAACAATTATGATAATATTAGCCAGTGCTAATAATAATATTTAGTAAGTGCTATCTACTATTCCTCACAATGCAGTATATTTGACTCCGCACATGATGTATAAAGAACATTGATATCAGATATTCCAACCTCCTGAAAAGATCGAAATTTTATTCAACATGATCAGAACACAATTTTTCAAACTACTCCAAGATTTCAGTTTGGTGTTTCAATATATAAAATTGAATCAACATAAAATAAACTTTTCATGGTTGAGGCTCTATTGAAGCCCGTGCCTCTACGTGGAAAGTATTCAGATCACTCGTGATATGATCATGCACTGCTTTCGTATATTCAGTATTATTTCATGATTCGTATTTAACCTGATGTAAATGTGTAAGACATACGAACTGAAGTGCTTTGAACATCAGGATCTGCTCAGTTGACAGCACATTGAACCTACCTTTATTAATAATTACATACTCACCTTACCGTGTTTATTTATTTATAGGTGTTTGTTATATGTTAAAGAAAATGAAGATAGGTTTATTAAATTGAATAGTAATCATGAGTATTCAACAAGAAACAGGGATGTGCTACTTATTCCTATGCATAAAACAGCTAAATTTGAGCACTCTCTCTATTGTCAGAGCATTAAAATTTTCAACCATTTACCATCGAATTTGAAAGTACTGAAAGCTCATTTGTTTAAGAGGAGAGTTAAATCTCTGCTCTTAACAAAGGCATACTATAGTGTGGCAGAGTACTTCGATGATTCGGATGTAGGCAATAATGTTTGAATCAATTTTTTTGTATCATATATTTGTATATTTTTTCAACACTAATGTTCTTCACCCTGTGAAATTGTCTCAAATGTTTATTATCTCTGAGGAAATTTTTATTTTCTTTTCCTTTCAATCAAAATTGTATATTATTGTAAATATGAATTTAACCAAGATTTTTGTTTGAACCAATATTTTTGCTCGAGGGCGGAATGGAAGATCAGACTCCAAACTGAATTCGGTCCTTTTGAGAGCATTTTTCTTAGTTATAATTATTTATCAATTGAAATGAATGTAATTTCACTATGTAAGGAATGTTCCTCAATAAAATTATATTATTATTATTAAGAACATTCAGATGTGTAGTTATTGTATCATGTGCCGTATGCTGTGACAAGATCAAGAATGTAGAGGATACAGAACGCTTCTTCGGTTTCGGCTTGCCTAAGTATGAGAAAACATGTTCAGGAATTAATGAGCTGAAATGGCTCAAATTAAATGATATATCTATAGGTTATTTAGTGTATTCTGTGATGTTGCATTCTCTTCTATCTTACCTTGCGAATTAAACTTATCACCCGTGTCTTACTTGAGGAAATATCGTTTGGGTTGTCTCAGAAGATGTTTCAATAATTAATGCAGTTTCTATTCTCAATAGTTTCAGTTATGACATTCAGCACCTTAGCTTCTTTCAAGCGTTTTACCCTGGTTCTTTGGTGGTGACTCAGCGTGGTTAATGGAGTGTTGACATCGTTTGGTTCTAGTTTGGAACTAATTTTTGTTTATATTTTTCAATTATACTCTTCGTTTTATAGCGGTGAAGTTGAGTAGCTCATGCTAAATTTTGCCTCTTCCTATGTTGCATTGTATTATTATACTACTTGATGAAGGAATTTTATTATTATTATCATTAATATTATTGTCAACATATAGCAGCATTGCTCTATATTGATTTCTTTGTACCGCCTCTTTGCTACCCTGATAAGAATGAACGAAATTATTATATTGAATAACATTCATGCTCAATCATTCGCAAAACGCTTCCTGGAAAACATGTTTCTCTGCTTTGCGACTATAGAATTTCTATATTTAGAGCAGACAGTAAAAATGGAAACTTCAATTCCATCTGACAAAACTTCAGAGCAATATATTTTATGCATATGATATAAACATACATCATTAACTTTCACATTCGGATGGGAATCAATTCATTTTCCCAACATATTTTTGCCAACATATATTCCGAATTCATGAAGTTAGTCTAGTTATAACATATATTTTGATCTTTTCACAATCAATTTTACCAAGTATAACGCCAGCATCATCATCAATTATGTATAACATTTCATCCTCTGCAAATGAAGAAATTTAACTATCATCCATCACACCTAAAATATCATTGATGTATAGTTAGAATAGTAGAAGTCCCAACACAGTTCCTTGAGTAACGCCGTGATTATTTTGGATGCCATATGACATTGAATTGTTGTATTATTATATTGAACACTTTCTTATCGCTTCGAACGGTTAGAGTCAAACCGAAATAGTATCAAACCACACAGTTCTATTTGTTTCGGATTTTTCAGGAGTTTATAGCGTACTCTCAGGTAAATTGTTGGTGATTGCACCGGCCAGCTCTAAAATTTTGGTAGGCCTATATAAATTCACTTGATTTATGCACAGTTAAGACAGTGAAACTAGATAATCATATTTGAAATGTCTTTTCGAAATATTTTGGTTCAAAATCACGAATTTGAATGTTATAGGGTGTTTTTTTAGAGGTATAGAACTTTAAATTGCAATAAAACAACGATGGATCATTCGATTGACAAGAATTTTCTTTATTCGAAAGCAAAACTTGTGGTTTTACATCTTAAATATGATTTTCGCCATATGACCGCCACGGCTGGCTCGGATGTAGTCCAATCTGGACGTTCAATTTTCGATGACTTTTTCCAACATTTGTGACCATATATCGGCAATAACACGGCGAATATTGTCTTCCAAATGATCAAGCGTTTGTGGCTTATTCGCATAGACCAATGAATTTACATAATTCCACAGAAAGTAGTCTAGCGGTGTTAAATCAAAAGATCTTGGAGTCCAGTTCACAGGTCCAAAACGTGAAATTAGGCGGTCACCAAACGTGTCTTTCAATAAATCGATTGTGTGACATGTTGCGTCGTCTTGTTGAAACCACAGCTCCTGGACATCATGATTGTTCAATTCAGGAATGAAAATGTTAGTAATCATGGCTCTATACCGATCACCATTGACTGTAACGTTCTGGCCATCAAGTTTTTGAAAAAGTACGGACCAATGTTTCCACCAGCCCATAAAGCGCACCAAAACTCAGTTTTTCTGGATGTAACGGTGTTTTGGCATACACTTGAGGATTATCTTCACTCCTAATGCGGCAGTTTTGTTTGTTGACGTAGCCAATCAGCTAGAAGTGCGCTTCATCGCTAAACAAAATTCGCATAAGAAAGTCGTGAACAACGGTAATCTCGTTTTGGGCCCATTCGACGAATCTACGCCTTCCTTGATGATCGTGAGTGTATTCATGATAAATTGCCAAACCAAACTGAGAATAAATCACTTGTCAGCTGTTGGATCGGTCGCCATATTCAACAGTAATGCCAACTTAAAGTTCTATACTTCTAAAGAAAACACCCTTCAGATCTTTCAAATCTGGAATCCGGATGTTCACTGCTTGTTCAGAAGGCCTGCAAGATGGAATCCAAATTTTCAAAGTCACTCGAAATTGGGTGGAACTTGAATCTCTATTTCAACTCCAGAAGATATGCTGAAGATGAAACCTCAACTTCAGGGGATATAGTAAAACCCTAATTTGAAACTCCCGTTTCGTCTCCAGGGGATATATCGCTTACAAGCGCACTCAAAATTTATGAAGATAAAAGATATATTTAACGAAAAAACTGATCAGAAATCATGCACCTTATTGACTGATGACATGAATCGAAATTGTTAATCATATTATGATCGAATCAACTGAATTCAAATTCGTTAAAATATAAAACATTATTTCCAACATTATTGGTTTTTTTCGCAATGAATGTCAATTTTGCTGACAAAAAGTGTTGAAAGAGAAAGAATATGACATTGATATATTCGGAAGAACAAAGAGAAAATAAAAATCCCTTCATTCCGTTTACTAGGTTTATACTACACACAGGTATATTTGCGCGGGAAAAGTGTTTTTCGGTCTGCTGGGCCAAAGCAACCGCCATATCGGTCTGCCATGGGAGATATATGCTTCTAATACTATCAAGAATAACATATCCAAATTTGAAGTTTCCTAAAATATGTCAGGAGTGTTTTTCTCCATTTTCAAATGGTCTGCCACAAGGAAATAACCGCGGGAATGGTCTGCCCTTTCGTTTTTGAGTACGTATAATAATATATTTCAACTATCAAAACGGCCGCTTTCTTAAAATATGTCTTCTTATAACCAAAATATCTCACCTTTTATACTTGCGCAGTACCAAACCTACCGCGACTTGGCTAAACCAAGTCCCATTTCATGTATGGTAGGTAAAACTCTCTGATGAGAAAATTTTGTGATTTCCTAAAATATGTGTTGTCAGATGTTTACTGGCTCTTATACTATTAACATTAACTCTTCAGCCAGTGAGTGGTTTAAAACGTTACAAGTTATGTTTCATTTTTGGTCCTAAGAGCTATACGAAAATTAGCAAAACACTCACGGTCATCGGTAGCTTTGAAGCATATCATTTTATATGAGTTATGGTATTTACTTGTCGCAGCAAATTCATATGACGTTCTCATCGAATTCCGATCGATTTATAGCCATAACATTGAACGCATCACAATATTCAACTGATCGTCTTTGACCAGCAGCACCAAAATCTTATTGTATTTGAAGAAGACGAGATACTACTCTATTTGAAAGCGTTATTCAAAGGAACTGAGGTAGATATACGAAGGTTTCTGTTATCCTAATCCACCACTGCATTTCTCCGTATCAATCCTCAAACCCCATGGCTGTCCTTCCGAACGGAAGCACGTGCTAAACTCAACTCTAAATATCGGCGCATTGCGCGTCACGCTTCCGGTTTCGCTTCGAGCTGTCACATTAATAGGCCTTTGTTCAATTTCCATCACGTCGAGGATGAAGATGCGGGACGCATTTTTACTCTACATGCAGAAATAACGAAAACCGTCGTAATTGTAGGGGCACCGACCTTTTACTACCTGTGGGACGCGGAACGTGACACGGTGATAATTTCACCATTATGAATTTTTCTAACGTTCTGCAGCCTGAGCTTCATTGTTTACTTCGTCGACGACCTTAATGCACAAGTCTCGGAGATGAATTTACTCTGAGAACTCTGAATTGTGCGAGGTGTTGCCGTTTTAATTTTCAGAGTAGATCAGAATGTTAACCTCGTGCTTTCCAAAATGTGAACTTCATTATGAAGAAAAAATTCATATTGAATCGAAAGAGTGGAAACATCTATGAAACATACCGATATCAAAACCAGACGAGGGAAGATTTGAAAAGGTAAAGTCGAGAGTAATTTTTAAACTGACACTTGTTCTGAAATAATCTTTATATAAGAGAGTGAAATTTGGAAATCGTTTGAATTGTTGGAGGAAAATTTGAGAAGCAGCTTTTCTTATATCGCAATGAAATTTTCGTCAAATAGAAGTGACATTTTGATGCGTTATGCGGCATTTTGGTCAACTCTCAATTAGTCAATTTAGAAAAATATTTGAAATTGATTACGTGTAGTCGAGATATGACTACTGATCGCGATCATTCAGTAAGATCTGCATAAATTCTGATCAAATTTCAACCTGAAAATCACTTTATATGTCAAATTTGCTATGAAGTATATAAGACCTTAATAGCAACGTATAAGGCTTTGTACTACGTTCAGCTAATGTTAACTCGATATACTGCTGCGTCTCTTAAATTGATATGTGACGCCACTTATTTGGGCTTAAGACTCCAAGTCTTTCGAAATATTAAATGCCGAAAAGACCTTCCACATGCGGTTGAGGACTACCTTCACAAAAATGAACAAACACGTGAAACTAATGCATTGTGCGGAGTGATGAAAACAGAGGTGCACCAGACACCACTGTTCTCTCACGTATCATGACAACTCAAAATAGAATAGAATACAGAGTTTCAACAGCAATGATCAGACGTAATGAAAGTCTGAGGCATTCAGGGTGGAAAAGTGAATTTCCACAGTACTAGTTTTGCTGGCAGCGGTCTAGAATGTTGTTCTCAATACAACAAAAAAGGAGCAGCAGAATATTTGCTACAACTCTCGTGGGTGATCATCTCCTTAGTGTCAATTTGGACGAGAAAAGTGACATCAGTTGTCCAAACACTGAAGAGAATCTGAATATATTTTGTTCAACAAAGAGACATTCATTAGGATATTTATACAAGGCACTAGTGAGCAATATGTTCTCTATAAATGAAGATCTGCAGGTCTTACGAAAGTCGACACCAGAAAATCAATCTTAAGGGTGTTTTCGGAGCCACAAATACGGTTTACGCATTTGTTGCTATACCTCGAGGCATAATATTCTGTAAGACGTGCAAATAGACCAATGAATAATATCCATTGGTATATGAATCTCAATTCCAGACTACATTTCAAATTGTTGAATTGCAATTGTTCACAATTATAACACAGCACATCCACATATTTATCTGTACACCCCATTAAACCTTGTCCGTTTGGAGCAATCAAACTCATTATTATTAATTGTATATCTGACATCATGCGGATATGAAAGTCTCAAATGAAAATTCATGAGAACAGTCTCATCAAAATTGAGTACTTATTATAAATTTGTAATTTTTTTTTGTCACTTGAAAATTTATATAAAATTTTAAATCTACTAGGGCCACCAAGCAATAATATATGAAAGAAAAAATATGTACACATCATGTTTTCTTGTGACATCAAAGCATATATTTCCGTAAAAAGTACAAAACTCAGCCACACTTACAGAATTATTTTCTGATTTCTAGCAGATACTTATGATTTTCTTGAATATTTGGCTTCCAGTAGGTCCCTTTTAAGTCTCCAACAATAGTCTCTGCTAGCATTCCTGGACTCCATTTCCCTTGATAACGCTTCTCCATTAAGGAAATGTCTTGATGGAACCTCTCACCTTGTTCGTCACTCACAGCACGAAAATTTGCCGGAAAGAAATCCAGATGAGAGTCCAGCATATGTATTTCCAAGGATATATTACACTCCAAAGCTTTAAATGATATCGAAAGTTCATTATTTCGAACAACATTCACAAAATATTTCCAGGCTAGTTTTTCCTGATCATTCAGTTCTTCTTCAAAGCTCTTATCCTTCATCAATTGCCTTCAGATTCAAATCACGTACTAAATCGTTTAAATCACGTTGTGTCAATAAGTGCGGTTCTTTCGAAGTTGACGGTTCATAACATGGGTCACTATCTTCAGATACCTTATTATTCTGACTGAGAACAAATTCCGGACTAGAATTCTCACTTTTTGATCGATTTGGAGGCATCGGCACATGCAGTTCGGCACTATGTAGGATGGGTCTCGTGGCTGAAGACAAGTTTGGATAGTGGATAGTGTGTTTGGATTTGGTAGTAATACCTTTTGTTTGAGTCAAACAAAAATTACAATCACTTACATGATCCTTTGTTTCCGTCCAAATAATTGGTATAGCAAATGACAAATGTCTAGGTTCTTGTTTAGCCCAACCTAAAACGTGCCTCACACACGTTACACAATATTTATGTGGAACCCAGGATTTGTCTTGATTCCTCACAGGAAAACCAAAATAGTCTAAATAGCACTTTTCAATTAGTGATGTGAAATTTCGACGCTGAGATGTAAAAGTTAATTCTCCACACACATAACAAAAATTGTCCGGGTTGTTCAAACACTTTCGTGGCATATTTACGATCTAACTAATGTAAATAAAATATAATTTAGCAAACACAATAGTTACACAGTCGACAAAATGCAGTTATGTAAACAAAGAAACGTGAATGAGGAAAAAATATGTAGAAATGAATATGTAGATATCACAAGAAAACTGGATGTGATAGAAACAAAACTGTTATATATTTTTCATAAGGGTACACCAAAATAAATAAAAATCATAATAAAGTTCATGTGACAAAAACAGTGTTCACCACTATTCACCACTGTTCACATATTTAATAACATCTCTGAAACAGAGATAACGTGTCATCGATTGGAGAAAAACCTTCCGTTATATCAATTGATTGCGAAACTCCAAATCGAAGAGAAGAATAATTGAAGTGATCCTTGCCATCCTATTGCTTTTTTTTTCAATTCAGTGAACCTACAGGTTAACGCGGTTCCGAACGGCCAAGGGGCTTGTAATCAATGTGCATTACTAACTTACTGTACCATAGACTGTTGTCTTCTTATTTTGAATATGTCGGAATGATATAATCAGTGGAAAACCTGCATCAGCTGGTAGTTGTTGATATTATTTGGGTGAAGTGTGAATGAGAAACTGTTATACATATTCTGTAATGACTCGGGACTGCGATTAAGGTGACTCATCGTTTTTAAAATTTTTTCTGCAATATTTTGCTCTGAGAGAAACACTAAAAGCCATTCACAAAACGCAAATATAATTTATTAACGTAAAACTCAAGACAACAAACTCGCGAACGAGCAAGAAACGACAATAAAGCGTATCCATCAAACCTGCATTCATTTAAATATTTAAACTGGCTCCATGAAGAAATTGACATCTGAAAGAGAATTTCGTCAAGTCCGTGACAAGGAATGATTCAAGCAAAAAGTTCACAAGAAACTAGACGTAATCAGTCAACGGCGTTTATTTTCATGAAGGCGTGAAATAGAATAACAAGCTGACGTATCGAGGGCACGCAGCTTTGTAATATTTATTCTTTTGGGTCATCTAAAGACAAGCTGGAATTTTGCCCCGTTTATTCTAAACAACTTTTTGGGAACAGAGTTGAATTGTCTCGTTTATTCATGTCAGTGTTTTTCTTAACTCTAATGAAAGTAGGGCCCTTACAGTGACACTGACCGACTTAGAGTTTTGCTCTTAGACTGATACGATGATTTTCAGATGCCAAAATTAATTAAACATTATCATACGAGTATGAAAACGACGTTCGGCTTTACATATAATGAAAATTTCACTGAAGATATATTGAATAGTTTTATTGCCTTGTTTATTAGATTATTTCCCAAAATATTTTTAGCAATAATAGGCTCTACTGAATGCAGTAGTCTTTATTTTTGATAAAGTTTTGTAGCGAATTCACTCAACTTATCATGCGTTTTTCTGACGGTAAAGAGAACTAATAAACTTCCGAAGCGAATACTGAGCCACAAATCTTCCTCTGAATACTGAAAAGGCAAAAGAGCCAAGTTGATTTTTTCAATAAACTTCAAATTGTCATTCGATATCCATAGTGATTCATGAAATTCCATTATTCAATTGTTTTGATATAGTTGAAATTCACAAGAAAACGTAAAATAGAGATTTTTTCATCAGACAAAGGATGTTTTTGCTGAAGCTACTGATATTTATATATATATATATATATATATATACATATATATATATATATATATATATATATATATATATATATATATATATATATATATATATATATATATATATATATATAAATGAGAGGTAATAATAAAAATTTGTCTAAAAATCACTGACTGAACAATTCTTTATTCGACTAGTTTCGCCTTTTACAGCATTATCAAGAATGAATACATATTTCAAAGACAACCTATAAATATTTTTCAGATCTGTTCGGACCACAGAATACACTTGATAATGCTGTAAAAGGAGAAACTAGTCGAATAAAGAATTGTTCAGTCAGTGATTTTTAGACAAGTTCTTATTGTTACCTCTCATTTAAATATGAACTATCACACAGTAGATTCATCGTCCATTGAATTTGTTATATATATATATATATATATATATATATATATATATATATATATAAATATATATATATATATTTGAGATTCACGAATCCTTGATAGTTAAATTGTGCCATTCCTAATAACGATATCGATATCTTCTGATATTTCGAATGAAAAACTCAGTGGCGAGTCTACACAGATATTGTCAACACAACCCTTTGCTCTCGAGAGTGGATATTGAGTGCGTTTCGAAAAATATCGTAAACCTGTTGTAAATAGCATACGGCGCTGTTCCATCCTTTTATTGAAATCCTCAGTGGCATACATCTGAAAAATATAGTTTCTATATTTCTTCGGAACACAGTAGGGTCTTTTCTCTTCAAAATGAGGAAAACATCCATTAGTGAACTATTCAACTGAGCTCCCTCTATTGAAGTAACGAGATAATCTTTCTCTAACATTCCTGTGACCAGATCAGTTAGTAAGTACTTAAATTCATATATTCCGGGCATTGTAGACTTTAAAAGTCAATCAAAAGTGTTCAGAAATGTGTCTATATCTATGTCTAAGAATGTCACCATAATTTCCTAAGTCATTACGCAGGTTTTCTGAGGTTCCACAGAGAGCTTATAATGAGCATTTGTCTGAATATTCGTCTCAGATAATGATTTTTCATGCTTCTAAGCCTCTTGGCACCAAAAACGCATAAATACTTGACAACCAATATGAATGTGTCTATTCTTTTCAGTTGCTGATTAAATTCTAAATTTTTCAATCCTAAAATAAGCCCTCGTGAAATTATCTTGTATCTATTTAGTCGAAACATTCATTCCAGAACATCCTCCATTAACAGAAGACAGTTCGTTTTATCGATGAAGTATTTGTCAAACATCGACAATGTATTTGTCAAACATTGAATATTTGACAAATTACAAAACCCTCACACAGTTTGTATAGAAAAATATTTCTTTATATTTTTTTCCGCGATGCTCTCAATACTTATTCTGCTACTCAGGCTGAGGAAAAATCAATAACTATGAGAATCAGTTGAGCCGTTCTCGAGTTATAATTTTTGGAAAAACCTGACTTTTTATATATATATATGTACATATTATATATATATATATATATATATATATATATATATATATATATATATATATATATATATATATATATATATATATATATTATTTGATGCGGAAGATAATTAAAATGAAATTGAAGATTATCGGCATATCCCGCAGATTGGTAGCAGCCGTTGACACGTGTTTCGAGCTAATTGGCTCTCCTCGGAACAGCGTAGCCAAATTCTAGTTGTAGTAACCTGTAGGTGAAAAGCACAAGAAGAAAAACTAAGAAAAACAGACAACCTCTGAAGAAAGTCGCAACATTTTAGGCTGAGCGTTTGTTCTTTCCGGATTGGGAAATTTGGAAACTGCTTTGGTCGTGAGGTGACTATTTCTCCTTCAAGGATGCTCTAAGCCGAGACGTTGAAAAATATATAAATGATATTTGATGCGGATGACAATGAACTTTTCTTAACAACTATTTTTAGAACTATGATATAAATATGTCATCCTCTAAGATGGCAGGAAGCAAATGATGCGCATCGGCGATTAATCTTTATAGCTATGTGAGAAAAAACATATCTGTGAAAACACAAAAAACATTGTCCGTCCTCTTATCAAAGTTAAATCAGATGCGTTTAAGGGTTGTCAGGATATAGCCAGGGGTTCTGTAATCAAACTAGTTGTGCAGAAAATCATCCGGAGGGGCTGATGCGAAAAATTGGCGTAGAGAGACGGTCCTACTGTGACATATTTATCCAGAGAAACCGCAAACCGTGACGGTCACGGTATAAATCTGTCACGGAGTTTACCTCGAAATTAAAACATATGAGCCTTTTGCATGCGAACGAATTTGGACCAATGGGAGAGATTTGATACTATGCAATTTCCACTTTTCCGGTGGAAAAGCAGTAACATGAAGGAATAATTCATATTTTCGTATCCAGAGGATGAAAATGAATTGCTATTCTGTACGACCTTTTCGTTTGATCGAGAGGAGCCCTTTGAAAAGTAATTTATTTCGTTTGAAGATATATTCTCAAAATTTTACTACTCTATTTTACGAATATTTATTCATGAGTGGTATATGAAGAAATAGATTTCATATGGGAGGAAATAGTGAAATTGTGGACAACTATATATAATCGTATGAACAGATTTCAGTCAGAACATCCTTTTTCGCAGAAAATGGGATTAATCCTTGTCTACTCGTTCAGGAAAATTCCCTCCTATGTTGTGAGAAATAGAGAAATTTCCCGATTCATTAAAATTTTTCGAATGAATGTTTTAGTATGAACTACTTATCATGTTTCCTTATATATATATATATATATATATATATATATATATATATATATATATATATATATATATATATATATATTTATATCAGAAAAATGAACACTAGAACATTCATTCGAAAAATAACATATATATACTATAACATTCTTTTGATTAATTTCAATTTTTCGAATGAATGTCCTAGTGTTCATTTTCTTTTATATATATATATATATATATATATATATATATATATATATATATATATATATATATATATATATATATAAATAAATACATATATAAGATAAAAACATGTTAAACAGACCGAACATTAAAACGAAATTGATACAGAGCTTCGCTATAAACGTTCTAATATCCTATTCACGAGATATATCCGTTATTATATGCTACTTTGTGAAACATCGCAAATTTTAATTTGTTTTAGTATAACAATCTTAATTGTTTCTGTACTGTCTGCGATTCTCTGTGTAGAGAATCACATCTGGACATTGAAAATAGAAAGTGGTAATGTGAAGAGTTTTTTCATTTTCTGATAATCAGCCTGTGGAAATTACGAAAGAGATTTTCCCAGATCGATAGTGAATTGAAATCTCCCTGAATCCGTTTCAATGAAATTAATTCAATCAAACAAAAATCGTCAATTTTTTCGGAGTTGAAATTACTTTCTGGATGTACTCGACTCATTTTTCAATGATGAAATCGTTTGAATTGAACATTTCGAAAGTTTCCAATGTGAGAATATATTCCTTATCCTACTATCAATTCAATGTCGAATAATTTTCCGAAATCCATTGTACATAAAAAAATAAGTTACGACGCTGAAATTGATAAAAATGAATTAAACTGATCCCACAGAAACGTCAAATAGTTGATAAGTGATTTCTTTGTGCTAGATTTTCTGTGGTCAGTCCGACGAAATATTATTTCTTTCATTTTCACTCATCTCGATCTGAAATTATAGTGTATGCGACAAGCAAAAATGCAGAATTTGTGCACGTAAGTACATCAATACGTTCAGACTGCATCGTCTTTGAAACAAGTTTTGTTTTATTTTTTCTTAATGGCACAGGTAACGTTTCTTGCTAACTGTTTCTAGACGACACCGTGTGGCTCATGATAATGCCAGTAGATGAAGACGTCTTGCAAATAACGCGACATATTTCAATGCAGAGTAGCCTTCCGATTTAACTTGTCAACTTATGGTTAATCGTGCAATCGTGTGATGAAAATGTGAGTATAAATAGTTTTATCTGGATGTTGAACTTCACAAATTCATTAAAAATAAGAGTTGTCGCAGTTTGTGTATACCTACTTATTGAATTGAGATTTGAAGTGCCTTGGCCATGTAGAGTTCAATTAGTAGGAGTGAATGGTAGTGTATTTATGCCAGTTACTTTACTTCTATTCCTGTGAAGCTGAATGAATATTCATCATTTATTCGTTATAATGTGAAAGACATAGCTATCCGTATATGTCTTATATTCAACCTTGCTAAAAAGGTGATTGAATTCACTCATGAGTCTTCCTGAGTTCAATTGAGTGAAACAGTTCCACCTTTCCTTTCCTTTACTTCACTTTTGACTATATATATATATATATATATATATATAGATATATATATATATATATATATATATATATATATATATATATATATATATATATATATATATATATAACTCACCTGCTTGTGCATATATAATTCATATTGTTGTTAGATTATTCATTGAAGACGATCATAATTTGATTGAATATATAGAGGATTAATAAGAATGGAATAATAAATAGAAGTATAATAATTAATGAGAACACTGAATTAGATTCAGAAGTATTGTAAGATATTGAAAAAGGCGAACTATATATATATTTTTGAAGGTTTTTAGCGATAACAGGCTTTTCTTGATACGAAAACCTTTATTTTCGTTGACGATTCGTTGTATTTCACAATTTGTCAAAACTAATGAATAATTTAATTTTATGAATCAATATAGATTATAATGAATTACTCATTTTTTTAGAAAAATCAATTTATTTTTTCTGTATTTACAAATATTGATTTTTAGTATCAGAGGAATATTTCTGGCTTAGAATTCGCTTCGGAAGTTTTAGTCCTCTTCGCCATGAGGAAACCTCTGAAAAACTCATGGTAAGCCAGGTGATTCTAATAAGTGTGATATATATATATATATATATATATATATATATATATATATATATATATATATATATATATATATATATATATAATAATTACATATACTTGAGTTTAATAATTATCTAGAATATGTACATTAATTGGTTTATGTGTGTGAAATTGAACGTAGATCTGGAAAAAATTAGTTTTGAGATGTTATATTTGGTGATTGTTGTGTATTCATTTTATGAGTGTTATTGTAAGGTTTATTAAATCCTTGTAAATAGAAAGAAGATGTTTAATGTCTGTTCTTTCATTTACTCTCAACATTTTTTGTCTTTTTCAGTTGCTGAAATCTTTGTATTGTTATAATCAAAATCTAAAATAACATTTGAAATGAACTATCTTAAATCAATAATCAATTTTTCCTTATATTCTTAGCGACAACAGACTTATTCGATTAGAGAAATCTTCTTTTGTTCTGCCAAAACTATTTTTTCGTTATGCTTACATCTTATTATTAAATTATGAATAGTAGGATTATTCGTCTTTATTTCAGATTGATATGTATTTCATTCAAATTGACATCAAGGGGCATCTGAGTTAGGTTTTTTCTATGAATTTATATTGCTGTTCTGCAATTTCGAAATAATTGAAGTTTCTAGATATCCCGTTACTTGTATAGCTTCAGTTTCGTAAAATAGACCTTTTTCAACTATCAATTCTATATCCTTCTGAAAGGTTCTATTTCTTGGAATTTCCTGTTGAAAATCTCTGGTTTGTTTCTTGATATTTTCAGCTTTAGTAACTGTTCGAAAATAATTCTGACAAATCGCAACTAGATGTCAACTTGAGTAATTTATAGTCGAATCTTCAAGCGTTTTTCAATCTGATAAGTGTGGTGAAATAGACCTGTTTCTAACTTTTGATTTGTTTTCAAGAATTTTCCTTTAATTTTTGTGGTGACACAAGGTTCATTCCCTCAGTTCGATGAAGATAGAAGTGACATTGAATATCAAGAAAATATAAAGCATTTATATGGATTTATTCGTATATATATATATATATATATATATATATATATATATATATATATATATATATATATATATACAAAAAGTAACTATCTTTATATATATAATTCTACTGTACATGTGTATGTCACTTAACTCCTGCTGAACGGCTGGACCTATTTTGTTGAAATTGTGTGTGTTTGTGTTAAAGTGGATTCGAGAATGGTTTATATTTGCAATTGGACCTGGTAACTGGTGCTGCAATCGAATTCTTGCAGTACTAGTTGCCCTGTTGACGAATCCTCCAATAAACTTTTCCTCCAATCCTTTTAGAATAAACAATCTGTTAGCAGGACAACGTCTTTCGGGTTTCCTAGTTGATTAACAAATTTTTAAGTTTTCGTCATTATTATTCGTTTTCAATAGTCTTCAGAAAGGAATACATACGTTTGTGAAATTCAGAAATATTTTATCGAGGAATACAGCATGAGATATTCTCGAATTAAATCCTCATATTACCCAGAAAAACGATTGGATTGAAAAATTGGATTGAATTAAATTCAGCATCACAAATGTTGTACCAATTTCAGTGATTGTTTATTGAAGCTAAGATAATATATATTTAGAAAACTCAGATAGATCTGCTGAAATTGTTGATAACACATTCGACTTACTAATCCTTTGTCAAAATTTTATTTCAATTTTAGATATATTGAAGTTTTGATAATGTTAGAGTATGCCGAAGAATATTTCCTGAATCAATTGAGATATTGAAGTGAATTCAATTTCGAGATCTGGAATGAATTATTTGAGTAGTAGAATCAATCACTAGTAGAACAAATATTCTCAGTGAAATATAGTATGCACATTCTGAAGAATCAAATAGTAATATGCAATATTGTTCATGTTGAAATTAACGTACTTGAACTCATTGAAATATTTTGAAATTACATACTCTCAATAAACAATTATTATTAATTCAATATTACATAATTCCCTACAATAATTCTCAGTAGGCATTGTGATTTATCTAATCATAGAACTGCTTTGTAGTCACAGAATTCCTGGAAAACTCATAAGGAAACAAGTCGTACCTCCTAAACTGGATTTCGATAATTCAGTGTTTTGTTTACCAAGGAATGATAAATTCTTCAAAGTGATCAATATACCTTATAGAATTCTTCTCATTCTGCTCGTTCGTTTTATGTCAAGAGCAGTAACTAGATCTCGTTGCACTCACTAACCTTGGACCACGTTCAATGCTTTGTGCTGGGTCATTGAACATTTAAGTGTCACACTGATTCGAACGACTTCCAACATTTGATGTGTACTTATATACAGGGGAATCTGAAAAACGTATTCTTTCCATGGATATGTTAGTTGGAAATGAATCGATCGCCATAAACTCAGAGAAGCTTTGATATAGCTTTGAGATTTATATTTCTCTTATTCGTGATTTTCTTGAGTAACATTTAAACACAATTTGATATTATATCTGTACTGAAAATGAAGATTTCAAGAGAAATTTCGAAAACGAAATATTCAACCATAGCAGATAATTGGTTATGATTTGATGCTAACGAAAGATGTTGCTGAATTCCTATGCAATATCTTCCACATACTGCAAAAACTATTGACACCTACTCAATTATTCCGAAACATTAAGTGAAAATTATAACTGAGTGTGATTAAGTCTCTTGACTTACATACTCACATTCACTCACAATTCAAATAGCAAGTATATCAAGTGAAATACTTAGGTACTTACTGACTCATATTGAACTCTTGATAATCAGTAGGTAACCCGAACACCATATGTAGTATATTGAAGAATTTTGTGGAATATAACCAAGTATTCTTGATTACTCGATGAATGTCAATTTGTTGAACCAAAAAATTTAAACGACGTATCTACTGGCATTATTAATTGAAAATCTTTGAAACACAAAAAGCGATATCAGGTAAGTAGTACATTGACTGATATGTCGAAACTTCTGATCGATGTACCTAAGACATTATCTCTACTTAGAATTCGCCCTATGAGAATTCTACAAGAAACATATCTCTTTTGACCGCAATTTCAAGTTCATTTCGTGATAAGTTAGTTTTGTTTTTGAGTAGAACCTATGAGCACACTTAAAACCGAAAATGGTTTCCCAAACATGAGGGTTCGTAACATTATCTCGTGAAAAGAAACAAAAGGAAAATAAATTTAATTCTCATTGCCTTTACAAAAAAGTTTGACTCAAATATTCAATCGATTTCCATGCTTCATTGTCGAATAGGTTTCAAAGCTATTGCAACACATTGATGAGAAAAAATCATAGATATTTGACAACTTGATTGGTGATGTTTTGACGCATAATTCTGCTTTTTGAGTATTTGTGTTTTCGAAGAATGTGTGAATGTTATACTACTAAAGTTGTAGCTGTGATGATTTTTATTAGAATTTAACCAATGTTTAGGTTATAAGTAATATACTGTGTGAAGCTCATCTTTATATGCCTAGAATTATATTAGACCCATTAGAATTATATTTTGCCTAGACCTATATAAACCCTCCAAAAACTTCAGACTTTTTTTTTTCAGTATTTATGGGGAGGAAACATTCTGAGATTAATAAATACTTCTCTCAGATACTTATTTGTATTACCAGTCAGCTGAGTTTATCACCCATCAGTAATCTCGAATTTAACGCTTCTTATAGGTGTTGAAAGATCATGACACGTAGGTTTCACTTATCTCTTTTCACTGTTTCACTGAATATATTAAAAACTCTACATATATTTCGAGTGGTTAACCCATTAACAAGAGTATACAATATTACTGAATTTCAAAATGTACAACTTTAACTTATATATCCTAAACCATAAAATTTAACTGTGGTTTCACGGAAAAATCGATTAAATAGATAGAATAATAGAAAATAAATATATTATATAAAAATAACGTGAATACAATATGCACAAAAAAAAAGAATTTTGTTTCATTGTTGGTAAATAACAAGGAAAACTTGACTTATCTTCGAGAAGTGGCGATTATAAAATACCTTGAACGTCCAACTGGACTTTCTATACAAAAAGAAATCGATAGAATATCAATATTATTGAATAAACCTAGTACGGGTTTTTCGGAACACTGCGTTGAACATAATCATTTTTTGGATCCCAAGAAGAGTGAAATAGTACACTCAGGTAGTAAGGGCAAAAAATTAGATACCCTTGAAGTCTTGGAAATTTCGATAGCCAAAAAGAAAAATATACCTATTTGCAATGACCGTGATTTTTCAGTGAAACCAGTGTTATATTCTGTGGTTTAGGATATACTAAGTGGAAGTTCTACATTTCGAAATTCAGTAATATTGTATACTCTTAATAATGGGTTAACCACAGGAATCATATGTAGAGTTTTGAATATATTTAGTGAAACTTAAGTCAAGTGTGTTAATTTGAATTTATTGTTGAAATATCATTCTTTATATTATTTGTAACTGCGTTTGGAGCAACTCATTATTATTGAAAATAGTAAACTTTTATCAACATCTTTACCATCATTTATACGGGAACCATGCTTTTTTAAATTGTAAAATTCTTTAAAAACAAAATGCACTGGGGTTCCAAAGTAATGTAACGATTACAGAGTCAAAAAGAAGACATAATTACACATCACTAGTCCATGTACAACAAACGTCTTAAATAATATAGTATATTTGATATGGTTCCTAAAAATAATTATAACATTTCGTATAAAATAAATTTCCACTAACAAATAAAAATAGTTCTGAGGTGAAACACAAGTTTTTGATTATTCTATCGAGGAGTTTCAATTCAGGCAATACTCTTTTTCATCGAATTTATTTTTTCAGGTTGTGGTTGGTAACTGCCACTTTAATGCTGACCGTTGTTTTCAGTGAAGGAAAAACCATCAGGTGTAAGTGCTGGGATGGATATAAGCCACAGATAGACAAAGACGGTCCACACTGTTTTGGAGTGAAATTAACGCATATTATGCCTTGTAACCTTCCCCAGCCACCTAGATGCGTATGCACCGGAAGTGTAAATAATATTCTCAAAGATTCAACTGGCACTTGGTGTACCACGTACCAGAGAGGTCACGAACTCAGGAGATGGCCTTGTGAAAACACTGATCAATGGGACGCTTTCTTCAGAAAACATCCAAATTATAACTGATTGATGGAATTATTTATGCTTAATGACTTTTGTTACATTTAATCATAGAATTCGAGTTGTCATTCGAAATTCATTATGACAAGATTATAGCTAATGTATTTATGAATAAAACCGGTCAGTCTTATCTTGTTTTTAATCATTGAACGAAGATAGAGCAATCTGGTAAAAAACACACCTCAACTAAGAACTTTTTTCATTGATTTCGTAGAGTTCGAAACATTCGAAACATTTTTATCTTATTGAAGCAAAAAAAATCTGTTGAACATTTTCAATTGTCAATTTCCCTTTCGTTAAAATTTTTTGAAATGTAAGTATTCTCTGAACTAAATTATTCTTCATGAACTTCATCACCATTCATTTCATCATGTATTCATTCTGAATTGAACTTTATTCTTGGAAATATTTCAGATTTTTATAACACACATAAATTTTACCAATTTAAAGCAGATTTTTCATCTCAATAGTATACACTTGTTATTTCATATTCCGAATATAATTGATGAAATATGGTTCCGAACGTGCTTAAATCAGTTTTCGAATAGCTCTTCATCTACTTCGGATTTATCTCTAGAAGAACTCTCTCAATGTACTCACCCCTTTCGTGTTGTGAGTACGTTTATAACACATATAAATTTTACCAATTTAAAGCAGATTTTTCATCTCAAATAAAATACACTTGTTATTTCATATTCCGAATATTATTGAAGAAATGTGGTTCTGAATGTGTTTAAATCAGTTTTCGAATAGCTCTTCATCTACGTTGGAGTTATTTCTAGAAGAATCTCTCGAATATACTCACCTCTTCTGTGTTGTGAGTACATCGTAGGTCATTGATTTTCAACTTCCGAAGAATCAGGTGAAATATTCCTTAAATTGAGACTACTTACGAGAACTAGAATAACCACAGTAAATATATTTCGATGAAAATTTTGTGGTTTTGATTGTTCATAGAATGATGAAGGACACCATCAAAATCAATTCTATCTATAATTGACCGTTTTATGACAATTCATTGGTATTATCTTTCAGTACTGAAGAATCTGACAATTCTTCATATCTAATACATTTGTTGAACTAGGCGCATCTCGACGAGGCCTACTGTTTTATTTAGAGCACGTATATTCAGAATCATAATATTTACCAAGAAGTCCTACACAAAATTCAATGTGCTCCGGAAATTTTTCTCAATATTGATTGTTATTTGTTATTGGAAATAACGTTCTTATAGTATTACGTTCTTTGTGGGGTCTGAAATCTTATTCAATTTTCCTTTGTACCCAAAATACCTAGGTTTCACTTGATGAATACTTGCATCATGAAACGAAAAAACTATACCTAAGTTTATATCCGATGTAGCACTTCTTTTGTATTCATAATATCTAAGCAGTTTAAGTGAAGATACTTAAAGTGAATTTTGTTTCTCTTAAAATGAAGGTTATCTTTTCTGATATAATGAAAACGGTCATGTACGATGAAACTTACTACATTGTATAAACACCTCAAACCAGACAGAGCTTCAGTTCGTAATATTATGCCATGAAGTTATATCAAATGATGATATTTTTCGTTTTTGTTTAAAATAACGACATTTGAAGATGTTGCTCCATGAATCATGCGTTGTGTAGAGGTTATTGGATACTATAATTGAATAGAGATATTTATCACAGATATTGCCAATAATAGAACCCTTATGGTTACATAGAACCGTTAGGGTCAAAACTCATGGTTTCCGCGGTGCAATGCTCAGAGAAGAAGACTGCTACCTAGGAAATCTGAGTTTGGAGGTTTCATCATCACCAGTTGTGAATGGAGCGTCATCTTTGGCGGATTTTCAAATATAATTCAACTTTTATTGCAATGCTATATGAAGTGAAGAAAACCACATAACGGAAAAAAATTTTGACAAAATCGAGTAAATTTATTTCACAAGGAAACAATCTGATTGTGGGCTCAACGCCAGCCACTGGCACAGAGTTGTTCCTCCTCAGAACATTGCCAAATTGTTTGGTATTTCTCAAACTACAAATTTGAAATGGTCCGCACATATTGAGTCACTGTATTAACTGACAGGTTCTAAATGTCATAATATAACGTGAAGAGTGGTAACTACTTCCTTCAGAATCTTGTATAAATATCTATTGAAGTCGTCGTCTTGACTTTTGTCTAATAATGTCTTCCTGCTACAAAAATTCATGGAGGAAGGTAGGAATTTTGTGATGAAACACACCTCCATTTTCGTCTAGTACAGCTGTATTCATCAACAATGGTGTTCTGATATCGTGTTCCAGTTCATATTTAAATTTTTTGTCCCAATCATATGAAGGGAAATGGAAGAATCTTTGTTAATTCATCTTGCTTTCAGAATCACAGAACAAGTCAATTAGGGATTTATATCCTCAAAGACGGAACTAAAAAGTTTGGAATATCTGCCGTGTCACAAGTTTATTGTGGCATTTGATCTCTGCGTAAAGTATGTGAACAATATCATCAGTTAGTAATTCCAGTAAGGAAAAATTTTTCTGGAAATCTTCATATCATCACATATCCACAATTATTTATAAGCCATAATATCTAACTTTATTAATTCTCAATATCGGTTCCGCCAAAATCGTGCAATGTACTCAAAATCTGCTTTAGGTTATTCCTATCAAAAAGAATTTGACACAATTACTGTATTGAGGAATTGATGCTGTAGCCTGAACTATATGTCGAGAATTTTGAACAATTATTATGGAATTTAACTGAGCATAGTAAATCATAAGATATATTTCAACATTTTTCAAATCAGTTCAAGTTTGATTCATTCTAGTTCAATTCGAAATGAAAAGTATAAACAATCACACTCCATCATCATTTCATCCTAAACATCACTACTTTGAGCGCAATGTTGATAATTTCAGGTTTTTACCATCAGTTCTATTACTACTCCTTTTTACCGAGTCGGGTTTGGGTAAGAAATCGTGCATCTGCTGGGACGGCTTCCAGATAGAAAAACACGACGACGGAACATCGTTTTGTAGGGGTATAAATTCAAATAAACTATTCAACTGTAATCTGGAACAACCACCACCTTGTAGATGCATGATAAGAAATATTGAGGTTCACTTGGATGTTGGAGAAGATTCGTGCTTTTTCGCCGAATGTGACAATAAAGAAGAGTGGAAATCGTATAAATTGAGAAACCCTTACTTTCATGCTCTTGAATAAATGTTTCAATAAATTCTCTTCCGATTTTTATTTAACGAGTGTTGAAGCGACGTCTTGGCACAGTTTCGGAGTGAATTTATCAATTACTCAGTTTTTATATTTCGACAATAAAACTAATTAAATCTGCCACAATATCTGATGAAGTGGGCCTTGGGTTAATGAAGAACAGTGAGTTCAGGTTATCAAATGAAATTAAAAAATATAAGTGTCATTGCAATTTTTGGCACATGCCTTTCAGAATTACAAATGTAACATTTTGATTATATTCAATATATTTAATACAATTGAATTTTAAATATTAAAATAAATCAAACTCTTGGCTTAATGTTTCACGATTTATTTAACAATATGTATAGTCAACATATTTCGAGCGTTAGCTCATTTTCAAGACTAAACTTTTTAGAGTGTTTTAAACTTCAGACTTTTTGAACTGTTTAGTCTTGAAAATGAGCTATTGCTCGAAACATGTTGACTATAAATATTGTTAAATAAATCGTGAAACATCAAACCAAGAGTTTAATTTATTTTAATATCCAATTATGTTTCACCAAGAGTTAAGCGAGAATTCAATCTCATTCACAATTGAATTTATTTACAATAACATAAATATTCATGTGATTGTTTCGAACTATATTATCATATTAGAACAGGGTCGATAATTTTTGAAACAAAAAAAAATATTAGGATGAAACCTGTTAAAAAAAAAAGACGAGAATATAACAAAAATTAAAGAAAAATGAATTACGGGCGATCTAAGGTCGAGAAGTGAAAGGGGGTGAGTTTTTAAGAGTAAAAAACGGAGTACGTTGATTTCCGGCAAAACTACAAGTCCCATGGAAAAGAATTGAATTACAAAGTTGTAGGTTATAAAGACACCTACTACTTTTGTGTTCACACTTTTACACATAACATCAAAATTTATGTGAAAAATTCAAATATTCAAGTTTTTGGTTTTTTATTATTATCTATTATTTTTATTATTATTTTATTATTATTTTTATTATTTATTATTTTTCTTATGCGAAAAATATTTTTTTTAACGAAATTTGGTGAAATCACACCTTTCTGTGTCCTAAAGACACTGAAATTTTTCTGATTCGAAATATTCATTTTTTCACCTAATTTCGATTTAATATCCGAAAACCACTCTAATTTTTAATCGAAAATTCTCACGACAAAATATCAGCTTTTTCAAGAAAGTCGGGGAATCTTCTGTTCGTTGAAATCTCAACTTTCTGATTATTTAAAAAAATGTATATATTACTATGGTAAATGTTTTCAGAAAATGCAAAGAAAAGACAAATACTCGAATCCGAAATTTTTTTCCCTCCAAATCCTATATTTCCTGCAATCTGTATGATTCATGGATTTGTGATTTTTTTGTTTATCAATGTAAAATAGAAGCTCACGTTTTTCAAGTAATTGAACTGTAAATCTCACTAAAAAGCTCAAAATTGTGCATAATGATTAAAAAAAAATTTCGGATTCAGGTTCTTTCTTCGCATTTTCTGAAAACATTTACCATAGTAATGTATATATTTTTTTACCATTATCAGAAAAAATAAATTTCAACGAACAGAAAACTCCCCGACTTCTTTTAAAAAGCTGATATTTCGACGCTAGAATTTTCGATTGAATATAAGGGTGTTTTTAATGACATTTAGTCAAAATGAGGTGAGAACAGAAATATTTCAAATCGAAGAAATTACAGTGTCTATAGGATATACAAAGGTAAGTTTCACCAAATTTTGTGAAAAAAATTTTTTTTGCATAGGATAAGAATGAAAAATCAAAAACTTGATTATTTGAATTTTTCACATAAATTTTGAGGTTATGTGAAAAATGTGTGATCACAAAAGTTGTAGGTCTCTTTATTACCTACAACTTAGTTTTTTAATTTTTTCCATTGGACTTGTAGTTTTGCCGGAAATCGAGGTACACCGTTTTTTACCCTTAAAAACTCACCCCTTCGACTTCCCGACCTCCGATCGCCCGTAATTCATTTTTTTTCTATTTTTAATATATTCTCCTCCTTTTTTAACAGGTTTCATCCTACTATTATCTTCTTTCACTTTTCATTTTTACCATTTTACAAATTATCGACCCTGGTCTATATTGCCCGCTAGGTTCAAAAACGAAGCGGCAAGTACGATTCAGACAGACAACGGCAATCTCTGATATGTTAGAATGGAGTATATATAGCATCTTTGTATGTAAGTACTAATGCTTCCACCTATGCACTTCGCCATACCCAAGAGAATTAATCTTGTTTCTTCGATAGATCATGAGTAGTTTACTGGATGTAATTTGAAATTGAGAACCTCGGCGTAAGTTTCATTGACTATATTAACAACTCTACATATATTTTGGGAGATTGATCCATTAGGAAGAGTTATAACAATATTATCTCAAATGAATGATCTTGATTCTTGATAATGCTGTAAAGGGCGAAACTAGTCGAATAAAGAATTGTTCAGTCAGTGATTTTTAGACAAGTTTTCATTATTACCTCTCATTTATCTCAAATTATTATTGTTCATTCAAGTTGATCCTAGTTATGTCAATATTGTTATCATTCTTGATAATGGGCAAACCATCCAAAAATATGGGGAGTTGTTAATATACAAATCGAAACAGAAGCCGAGTGCTTCTAATTCAAATTTTTCTTTATCTAACATAATGTTTCACCAAGTCATTAACGGAAGCTCCTTGTCATTCACTGAATGTGCCCCAAGAGGATGGTTCACTAGAGTTTTTGTGAAACAAAAAATGGTCATCCGATATAAGCTCAATTCGAAAAACTTGCAGGATTGTATTGAAATTTAATGACTATTTAATATTAACTGATATTATCTCCTACTGGACTCTACATTTATCGTTGCTTTATATTCATTAGAATAAGAACAACAGACTACGAATGGAGAGGTACATATATCCTTTTTTTCACTGATCCTTTGCGATGATGGTGCTTTGTCTATGACAATAAAATTATATAACCCTCTTCCTAAAAAGCAATTCAGTAATAATTACAAACGACATAAAGAGAAAATAAATGAGTACCTACATTTAGTGCAGTGAACCATATTGTTAGAAGATGAAACACAAATTTGAATGTACTCATACATTAAATATCACTCATGACGCGCCTTCCGAAGTAAAACTTCCTCTTCAGTAGCTGAATAAACACAGGTGTTGATTTAGCATCTGAAGAAGCAATATTATAGACATTAAATATGTGTTTCTTTAGAATATTAATTTTCTCCTAGTATTGCCCTTATCAATCATTAGTATGGAGAAATGTTCAGAAACTCGTACAATATCAATATTCACAATATTTCTTAATCAATAGCTATTACAAAATTCATATATACATTTACGTTCAAAATATATTATAAGCATTTATTTATTTCAATCGAACTTATCAAATTTACGCTCAAATACTTTAAGATCACTTACTGTTTTTATGGAGTTAGGACATTCGTTAAATGCATTGAATTCTTCATAGCAATTTACGCTTCAATACTTCGAGGCCACTAATTGTTTTTATGGAGCTGGGCAATTCGTTAAATGCATTGAATTTTTCATAAAATATACTATTCCTAGATTTAGGTGGCTACATATACAAACAGAATACTTCCGTGTTTTCATTTATTGTATAGCTTCTCTACTTGCTGAGCTACTGATATTATCTCTCCTCAGTTTGATGTATTTAAGGAATACTTTCTTCATACATGTTGTTAAAACCATATATTCTGGGTGTTGATAGCATTTCTAAGTAACAGCTTAAAGTACCATCGTGCCAAAAAGCCCTTATCAGCTCCTTTAAATTATTTAATAGTGTTGGCGTTCACTTAAAGTAAATTAATTATAATTCAATATAAGCTAAAATTCAAACACTTGAGATTTTAATTCACACTTCACTGACATCATAGCATGACGGGTTTCGTCGTTACAAACGACTTCTTCAGATGCTAACAGAATACTTCCATGTTTTCATTCCTTGTCGTCATGTTGTCAGTTCTCTACTTGACGAACTACTGTTGTTATCTCTTCTTAGTTTGTGTATTTAGGGAATACTTCGTTCTTCAGACATATTGTTAAAACTATACATACTGCGAGTTGATAGCACCTCTAAGTAATAGCTTAAAGTGCCATCGTGCCAAAAAGCCGTTATCCGCTTCTTTGAATTATTTCATAGTCTTGGCGTTTACTAGATGTAAATCCATTATAATTGAATATAAGCTAAAATTCAAACACTTGAGCTTTTGATTCACACTTCATTGACTGCATAGCATAACAGAATACTGTATTCTGTAAGCATCTGAAGAAGTCGTTTGTAACGACTAAACGCGTCATGTTATGATGTCAATGAAGTGTGAATCAAACATTTGAATTTGACGAATCAAACATTTGAATTTCAGTTTATATTCAATTTAATGGATATAAATCAAGTAAAGGCCAACACTATTGAAAATTCAACATGCTTTCGACAGGAGTATATCTATTACATTTCAAGATTGTTCGCATAGCTCTCTTCTGTAATTTCTAACTGCTGAGTTTTTTCTTTGTTTAATTCGAATAACAGACTGGAACAATACTCAAAGTCTGGCATTATTATTGACTTCTAGAGCCATAACTTAACATATGTCGTCTGATTTTCTCGATTCTTTTGAGAAAGTTGATTACCTTGAAGATTTTAATTGAATATAAACTTAAATTCAAATACTTGAGCTTATGATCTACACTTTATTGACTACATAGCATGACGCGTTTCGTCGTTACAAACGACTTCTTCGGATGCTAACAGAATACTTCCATGTTTTCATTCCTTTTCGTCATGTTGTCAGTTCTCTACTTGACGAACTACTGTCGTTATCTCTTCTTAGTTTGTGTATTTAGAGAATACTTCGTTCTTCAGACATATTGTTAAAACCATACATACTGCGGGTTGATAGCACCTTTAAGTAACAGCTTAAAGTACCATCGTGCCAAAAAGCCGTTATCAGCTTCTTTGAATTATTTCATAGTGTTGGCGTTTACTTGATGTAAATCCATTATAATGGAATATAAGCTAAAATTCAAACACTTGAGCTTTTGATTCACACTTCATTGACTGCATAGCATAACAGAATACTGTATTCTGTATGCATCTGAAGAAGTCGTTTGTAACGACTAAACGCGTCATGTTATGATGTCAATGAAGTGTGAATCTAACATTTGAATTTGACGAATCAAACATTTGAATTTCAGTTTATATTCAATTTAATGGATATAAATCAAGTAAAGGCCAACACTATTGAAAATTCAACATGCTTTCGACAGGAGTATATCTATTACATTTCAAGATTGTTTGCATAGCTCTCTTCTGTTATTTCTAACTGCTGAGTTTTTTCTTTGCTTAATTCGAATAACAGACTGAAACAATACTCAAAGTCTGGCATTATTATTGACTTCTAGAGCCATAACTTAACATATGTCGTCTGATTTTCTCGATTCTTTTGAGAAAGTTGATTATCTTGAAGATTTTAATTGAATATGAACTCAAATTCAAACACTTGAGCTTATGATTTACACTTTATTGACTACATAGCATGACGCGTTTCGTAGTAACAAACGACTTCTTCAGATGCTTGCAGAATAATGGATGGAAAACAGATTATTCTGTTTGCATCTGAAAAAGTCGTTTGTAACGACGAAACGCGTCATGCTATGTAGTCAATGAAGTGTGAAACATAAGTTCAAGTGTTTGAATTTAAGTTTATATTCAATTATAATGAATTCAAATCAAGTAAACGTCAACACTATTAAATATTGAAGATTTTAGACGATATGAAGTCTTATCAAGTCGACGTTATCATTGAAACTCAATATCTCATCTAACATATCGCCAAATATTTAACAATTTTTACCCTTTCAAATTTCTGGTTTTCAATTTTGATAGCTGTATTTTCGTTACTTTCCACCTTCAAAATTTTACTTGTACCCAAAACTACAAATTTAGATTTCTTTACATTCAGCGATTAACACTTCAAAAGATTCAGCTATGTTATCTCTTAGCCATTCATTTACAGCTGCCAAATCTCTACTGATCTATTCTGTCATAGTCTAGATATTTTTAACACTAACATAAATCATTGCTTCATCTGCAAATAATCGTATAGAGCATTTTTTCACGTGAAGAACAATATCGTTAATGTATAAGTAGAATAGTAGACGAATAGTGAAACGATCGCTTAATTCCACAAAAATTATTCAATTCTCTCGACGTGTGTTCCTCTATCTTGTTTCCACATGAAAACAAACCAAAATACCTATATGTCAAGTGAAATACACAATTTTTCTGGATCTTAGCCAAGTGCGTTCAATTATATTATACAATGTATTATCACGTTGTACGAGAGGTCGATTGATATTATACATTCTCATGAATTTCGTCAATATTTTCATTACATTTTTGAATGAATAAATTAATTTCTTCTGAATTCTGATGCATGAGTTATTCACTAACAAATAATATTTACTCCAAATTATGTTCCATCGAACGATTTATTTATCTTTCATCAACCTTGACTTGATTGATGTGACCTGGTCCAATTTGGATATTGAAACGGTTTCTTATCAGTGTTATTTCATATTGATCCAGTTTCATTATTCAAATTTATCGAGTTCTAATATTTGTTCGAAGAGAAGGTGACCTACAAATTGGAATATTCGATCAAAAAGAACTACAAATTTTCCCAAATAAACAAATATTATGAAATGTTTTTACATGTTGGCACTTCTTTCTGATTTAAGTATAAAGATGTGTTTGAGGGAATGTATGTTTAGCCATATATATAAAGGGTGTTTTTGTTAGAGGTATAGAACTTTAAATTGCAATAAAACAACAATAGATCATCCGATTGACCAGAATGTTTTTTTATTCGAAAGATAATCTTGTGGCATTACATTTTAAATATCATTTCTGCATATGACCGCCAACGCTGGCTCGGATGTAGTCCAATCTAAACGTCCAATTTTCAATGACTTTTTCCAACATTTGTGGCCGTATATCGGCAATAATACGGCGAATATTGTCTTCCAAATGGTCAAGCGTCAAGAATGAAAAAGTTAGTAATCATGGCTCTATACCGATCACCATTGCCTGTAATGTTCTGGCCGTCATCGTTTTTGAAGAAGTACGGACCAATGATTTGACCAGCCCACAAAGCGCACCAGTCAGTTTTTCTGGATGTAACTGTGTTTTGACATACACTTGAGAATTATCTTCACTCCAAATGCGGCAGTTTTGTTTGTTAACGAAGCCATTCAACCAGAAGGGCACTTCATCGCTAAACAAAATTCGATTATGAAAATCGGGAACAACGGCAATCTCGTTTTTTTGTAAAATTGCACTATTTACAAGCATTTTTCAGGCGTGAGTCTATTCATAATGAATTGCCAAACCAAACTGAGAATAAATCACGTCTCAGCTGTTAAATCGGTCTCCATCTTCAACAGTAATGCCAACTTAAAATTCTTTTCGTCTAAAAAAAACATTCTTTATTTAATTGTCATCAGTTTGCGCCTGACTGTCAACCTCATCTCAATCTTGTATCACTATATATGCTCTATCACTTTTCAAAATTCAAAATCAAGATCCATTCAATAGCTTATTGAAATTGTACTTTTTGAATTTTCTCTCAAAATTATCTAGAATAATTCCAATACCTGTTCGAATAAATTTGAACAACAACGTTTGTATGAGATATAGTTATGAGTAGAAAAATGTCATTCAACGAGTTCTTGAGGTCAATCGTTTATTTGAGTTACCCCGCTATTTCAATATTTTTGTATATGTAGGTTTTCAGTTAAACAGATGTGGGTACATTCCGAAAGGAAGAAATTGTGAAATAATTTCCTTTGTAGCACAATTGAGATGACCTGAAATTTATTCGAATTGAATATGATGGATAAGTAGGGTAACATAATAAGATTCTAGAGTACCTAGTGGACATTGTATAAAACTATCTATTTACATGGTTTCACTTAAATAATACTAAGTATAAACTTAAATTACACAAAAGCAATAAATAAATAGGGAGTTTCAAAGCCTTAGCAAACTAACTTATAAACCACGAATAAGAAGTGACTCATCAGTCTAGCATCAGATACTCAGGATGCTTCATGAAGTAATTGACCCAATCTTGTCTGTTGTTGCACCAAGAACCACTAGATGGATCGACAGACTGGCAGTTCGATTCGCCAAGATCTATTACTACTTTGAGCCCCTTATGTGTGCATTCACATTTTGGTGGCTCCTCTTCGTTACATCCAAAAGTTCTCAGCTTTTTATCTTGACAATAAATATTTCCGAATGCGTTTGAAGTTACCTCGAAGTCTTTCCAACATTTGCAGTTTATTTTTGCTCCTGCGCAAAGGCATATTGTCATTAAGACAAGGCAAATGATGATGTATTTACGGAACCTTAAAAACAAAAGAAATATTTATTGAATTATTAGACATAAGACTTTTGTCACACTATTCTACGACGCTATACATAAGGCTCTATTTAGAGTAACTAGCTCATACAGCATCTGGTTCATATTTATGAGAATTTTCAGTTGTAAAAATTTTTTTCACTTCATCAATCAGAAGAAGAATAACCATACAAAGTCAGTCAGTAGAAATTCAATAAGTCAAGAACTACAAATTTATAGAGTGTTTTGTCTGACTCCAAATGAAATATCAATAAATTTTTATGATTATATACAATGTTACTTAATGTCACTATGAATGAAATGTTTCAATGAAGAAAAGAAGGTAGAGAAAAATGAAAGAGACAATATGGACAGATCAATATCGCAGCTGGTTCAAAGTACATAACCCGTCTAATGAAACGAGAACGCTCAGTATTTCATTCAGTTTTTTACGTTCAATTTGTGAATTCATTTCGTGTTTGATTGTGAACAGAATGTGAATTCAAGGAAATGTTAATGAAAAGAAATAACGAAACCCGAAAAAAATAATGAGAACATAATATACTGCTTTCGATGAGTTCAGCGGAAATATGACACATTTTCAAGATTGAAAATATGTTATATTTCTCGATGTCTCAAGCTTTTTCAAATATCTGGTGTTCCTGATAAAGTATTTCTTTCCTTGCTAATGTATTACTTTCTTTTCAAAATTACTCAGTTTACTATATAATAGTTCAGTATGAATTGATCCCTTCTACCTGTTATCTAACCTGTTTTCTCTGTATTCATAATTTAAGTTTACCTATTGTATGTATTCGAGAAATGTCATTAGTCTGACCGTAGCATTTGAAAAAGGTGAATCTCATCGAAACGTACGTCATGCAGTATTCTTTTAAATATATGTGTAAATCTTTGTTTAATAATTGTTTTATTATATTTCTTTTCATCTATCTTACCAAACTGTCCCACTCAAATTGACAAAAAACATTTAATATAATTTATTTCGATTTAGAATGATCACCAAGGAGGTTAACATGCCTCAATATATTTCGTAAGTAGTCTAAATAGAAATTTATAAATCTGATTGATCAATATTAATTAATTTTTTGCCAGATTTTGTAATAATGCAAAACTATTCATTCTCTATCGAAATTGAACAATAGTCCATATAAAAATGGAGAAAAGGAGTCATTAGTGAACTTAAATGACAATATATTCGGAGATTTGTCGACACCTTCTTAATCATCTTAGCTTACTGATTTTCGAAAACTTGAAACACCATCTCCCATTTAAGTTTAATCGAAATATTTGATATACGTCTACATGGAAACAAATTTTCAAATTGAAAAGTTCATAAAAATCTCATGTTTGATGTGATTTGAATATGTTGAGAAATATGTAGATTCCAGAGAATGCAAAAGATATTTCTAATGGAGCTTAAATGAAGTGAGGTGTGTTCCTACATATTTATGCCTATCTAGTTAAAGAATTTTCACTGAATTAAAGATTCACATAGCTTAAATAGTGTTGATACATGATTTATATATTTCAATATATCAAGACATAATAGTCTTGATATATGTGAAATGAATCGATGGGTCGAAATTTCATAGAGTTAACATTCAATCCCTTAATGATATAATATCTAAATTTTCTCTAATAATGGATAACTGTTTCATGCTTACTTCAAAGTACAACTTTTTCACATGCTAAATTAACACTGAAAGGCGCGTCATGCGCATTAGTATCAGATATATGCGAGAAATTCAAATATTGTTTGATTATGGATATCAATTTTCTCCAAGTATCGGCCTCATAAATCATCAATTCAATCCCTTACTCTACTGAATCAGAAAATATAAACAAGTTTATTGAAGCTAGTAACGATCAATTATATTTGAAATATTTTTTTCTTAGATCTTCAAAAAACCACGATCTGTACCCGACAGTTACAGCAATTGTTTTCATTTTTCCATGTAGCTCCAAGATGAAGAAGACAAAGACCTAGTACGTAATTTTGATATGTAGTTAATTGACGAAAATATCTTTAGTATAGTTTAATTTAGAATCCGTAATAAGGCCTCAGTTAGAATTCGATATGAAAACTTTGCTTCGGAGTTATCAACATTATTTAACTATGTGTTTTCATTCAATTTGCAGTGTTTGTTTAACATTTTCACAGAGCTATCAATCTGGAAAAATATGAAATGCAATACAAACACGAAACATTGTAACTCAAAAAAACTTGTTACTAAGAAACGTTTGAAACAAAAATATTCAATTTTTCAACTCATTTTTCAAATACAGTATGAAAGTGAACGTAAGAGAAATTCTTTATTGTTTAATTATAATTTCAATTCTGTTGCAAGAAATTCGGTTATCTGATATATTTTTCCGGAGCAATCGTATAAAAAAGTCAGCAAATAACTGCAGAATGTTAATTTGAGATATTGAACATTTTTTATCGAATATAATTAAATAATAGAAAATGAACTCACATATTGGCCTTCTGTCAGTTTTCACAGCTATCTACGATTTGAGCTTCCATAAAACATGCACACATGCGAATCTTCACAACTGAACTATTGAACTCTGAAGTAACTAATCTCATCCAATACTAATCAATATTTGGGAAATATTCAGACGCAGTTTGATCTAGTCGTTCTCAAAAATAGTTTCGACCTTGATTCTAATAACACAGAATCATTCAAAGGACCCAATTATTTTCATGAATGATTTGCAGAACGGTAGGTCATATCATATGACGAAACAATTTTTTCTACGTAATAAGAAAGTGGGTCAAAAACAATTTTGGAAGAAGATAATGAACATTTTGTGTGCTTCATGAATAATTGTTATATTTGTGGCAGCGATCTTTTTCATTTATCCGGCTCTATAGATTTCCAGCAGTATGTACACTTATATATATATATATATATATATATATATATATATATATATATATATATATATATATATATATATATATATATAGATAGTTAAAATTCGATTCTTGGGTTTTTTAATTCAAATTTTTTCAAAAACATTTCGGTTATTATTTCAACCTTCATCAAATTGATACATGTCATATTATCTCAAAAACATAAACACCTAAGACACACAAGTTGACTGAAATAACAATTATATTGACAATTATACGTGAAATATCTAAAAATTTTCCGAAGACCAATAACACGTTCATCTCTCAAAGCATATTGTGAATATATGACTCAACTTGGAGCCTGATTACGTCTATAATATCACTCACATCAAACAATACATCTCTTTATTCTGGAACGTGCTCCTATGGGGAAATATATATATATATATATATATATATATATATATATATATATATATATATACATATTGGTGGCGCAAAAGAGTTAACTGTTTTGTACTACAAGGTACTCATCAGTAACGACACGTCCAACGAATGGAAAGCAACGACTTCAATCTTCACATACTCTCTTATCGATAGTAAGAGAGAAATATACAGTAAGTCGTATGCATATATAATGTATAGATTATTGTACATCTCAAATCTTAGGAATCAAAGGAAAGCACATGAATACATCGAAACATTGAAAGTTTCATACATCCTTATCGATTAAAATACTACATTTTACAACTCAAGTTTTGGAACAATTTCATCTAATTTGATGGAGTAATATCATCTAAGTTACGGTTTCACAAACGCCCGCTGTCATATATCAAAATGTCCTGAAGTGGCTACGTAGAACATGAAGGAAATCTACTACAAAAAAAAAGAATTCTGTAGTTCTGGTGCTATTCTATCGCACTTGCACATATTCGATATCAAAAGAAACAATGTTGGGGAACATTGAAACATCATTTGTTGGACGTGGCGTACCTAATGAGTACCTTCTAGTAAGAAAAAGTTAACTGTCTTACGTTTCCAATAAATGTAGGTATCGATTTCAATATTCGGAATCGCTGCGTTAACCTACTTATTGCCTAATACATTACTAAAAAGTATTTCTTTATTATACTATGTATATCTGTTCAAAATCTTCGAGATTCTAAAAAGTAGGAAAGCAGATACACAAAAGATTGGCTGAAAATATAAAGTGTTTCAGACCTCTACTAGTCGGCTAACACCTCCCATATATCTTCCATCCATCTTCAATGCAGACATAAGGTCCAATCTAGTCGGAGTGTTGGGGCTGCAATGTACGTAAAGTTTCTATTTTGTTATAACATAGTACGCTTTGGAACAAAGTAAGTAGTTCAAACCGTACACAATAAGAGCCAAATTTTGCAGTAGGTATCTGATATTTCAATCATATTCTGATATTGACTGCTTCCAAGAGAAACTTCATAAATATCAATAACACACTGTTCAATACATGAATAAGTTGAATATTCAATGAATTCGAAATCATTCGATCTCTACTACCCGGAAAAGTCATACCCGGAAAACACAGTAATTGCACGAAAAGCATTTAAGTTGCCGAAACTGACCCTCATGTGTTTTTAAAGAATATACTCAGTGATATTATCAGACTTCATGAAACTTTTCATCCTCACAAATTCTCATAATTTCGATCAGAAAGCTGTTCGACAAGAATACGAAAAATCACCCTGAAATCAACGAAAGAATTCTTGCGATGTTCATCGGATCTTAACTTAGTTCAACATCAATAACACATATTTCTATAGATCTTGCTGTTATTGTGATATAATAGGACTTTGTGATACGTTTCATTCTCACCAATTCATATAATTTCGATCAAAAAGTTGTTCAACAAGAATACAAAAAATCACCTTGAAATTAACGAAAAAATCCTTGCGATAGTCATCAGACCTTAACTTTGTTAACTTCATTCAACAACAATAACACATATCACTAATGATCTTGCCGTTGTTGGAACAAAATGCTCATCTGAAGGAATTAGAATGATAGATTGATTTCGAAGCAATTGAATTGTATTAAACTCTTTATGAAGGATTTTGTGCTCGAAACATAATATATTAAGTATCTGACAATTCAATATTCTGAAGCGTTTTTAATATTTAACAGGGAATAGAATGCCGGAATTTAATATGCGGAGAAATGGATGACATTGGAATACAGATATTTCAGGAATAAGAAAGCTAAGAACAAAAAATGACTGGAGATACAATTATATTGATTATCGTATTATTATATGATTTTTCCATTTGTTCATGGAAAAGTTTGTGTCAAATCGTAGGGGCATACCATCAAATTATATTTCTTAAGAAAACACGCATATAGTTATTATTCGTCCAAGTGGCATGAACCAGTGAAAAAAATTCCCAGTTTTTTCATGAGAAAAAACACAGAAAAATAATTCAAAACTTGTGTCAAAGGCGCAATCGAATTGTTCTCGTACAAATGGAGGAGGTTTCAAGATTTTCCGAAACATCTTTGAAAACAATTTCTATTTATTTACCTTCTTTCAGTTTACTTATTTCGGAAAATATCATCTGTTGTTGGAGAGATGTACTGTTATTCGAACACCACAAAAGTCGGTATTGGAATGACATCTATGTAATTGACAAGTTTGAATTAAACAACTAAACATGCAGAGAATTTGACAAATGACGTAATTTAAGAATGAAAATTACAGAACATCAAGAAGAAGAAGATCAACATTTCTTCCTTCGTAAAGAATGATGAATGTTTCAATTGATCTATAACTTCCGTTTTGGCTTTTCAAATAAATACATAAACAATTTGTCATTGTTGTATGTTCGGACTTTTGACGTGCATGCATAATTTTCTGCTGTCAATGGACTCTGTTGGTATAACTGTTCCTATATTTATAGTTTCATATATTTCCGAAGATAGATATTAATCCGAATTCGTTCATGTAGTTATTTGAAGACTTTTTTCATATTAAAATGTTTTTTCGATTATCTTTTGTAATAATTGGCCCATGAAGTGAATTTCTCAACTACATGTTTGAATTTAACATATAATTCAGTTGTATGATACATAGTCAAAATGGAACAACGAATGAAATTAATGAAAGTCTCTTTCTTTTCTCAAGTATCTTCAATCTGCCGAAGGAGAACAACCGGAATGATTCAATGAAATATTATTAATTGAGTGACAGGCAATCTTTATTACTGAGCGAAATAAGTAATAAAGACATTGGCACAATTTACTGTGATGACACGAAGGTTTTGCTTATCTCTTGGTGAAATATTATGTTGAAAACCATAAATTGAAATTAACACACTTGGCTTAAGTTTCACTGAATGTATCAAAAACTCTATATATGTTTCGGGTTGTTAACCCATTATCAAATATTATTGTACACTGCATATTGAATACTCTATATGAATTCAGATAAAATGTATACTTCTGATAATGGGTTAGCCACCCATGATCATATATAGATATAGAGCATTTATATAGTTAGAAAAATGTTTATATGTATTTAGTGAAACTTAAGGAGTGTGTTAATTTTAATTTGTTGTTATTTACTGTGATATTTACACTTGAGAAATAATAATAGTTGAATAATATTGAAAACAATTAAAAAAGAAAGGGTGGTTTATTTATTTATTTAATAATCTTGAGGAATCATTTAATATATGGAAAGATATATTTAAAGGATATCCGTAATGAACTCGAAACGGATTAATTCCAATGGAAAACATTCTACATAAATTAGGTGAACTGGGTATATTTTCTCATCATCTTTGGGCAGTTAAACTAAAATAACAGAGATACATAAAATACAACACATGTTCTTCATATACAGCTAACATAAAGATAGGAAAATCAAAGAAAACTTAGAATATTAGATAGTGCATTCTAGATAAGAATTCTTTTTTCAGGGTGCCTCTGGAAGTAGCCTTCAAAATCTTTAGCATTGTCACAATCTTTCTTTCCGTTTACACTTGCGCAGTCAGTAATTCCCAGTTCCTGTTTGTGTACTTTTCCATTATGAGAACATTCGCATAGAGGAATATCAGGCTCGTTACAATCAAATATCCTGCCAGTCTTTTTACCTCTACAAACAGCTTTTCCAGCTTCACTTGATGCTTCGTAACCTTCCCAGCAGCCACATGCAGGACTTGTGCACTCGAAGGCGTTGAAGAGTACCAACAAAATGGATACGGTTAAGAAGAATTTCCTACGGTGCAAACATAAAATACAATAAAAAATCTATAAAAATATAATCCGAATGAAGAATGTATATCATGATATCTTCAAGATTCGACAACGAACAATGAGCATAGACCGATCATGCGTTTTTTCTCTCGAAAACTACAATTTTCATCATAAAAGCATCAGGTTGAAATGAAATGTGCACAATACTTGAATTAGTCTCCATAAACTTTTCAAATTGTGATCAAAAAATCAGCAATTATTCGCGCATGGAGGTAGGAGCTTATCTTTATTACCATTTGACAAAATAGTAAACAAGTTAAATCAAGAGCGAAGTTATTGACGAATATATATTCGGGTATGAATCTCATGTGTTTTTTGAAAGCCTATATAAGAAAAGAGGTATGCTCACAATTCATTTAGGTTCACTTGAGAACGAAACTTGAGTTTTCACAAATCGGGTTATTCCACAAAAAAGAACATCAAAACTCATGATTGTTTTACAATTGAATCTTCAAACTCTTTTTCTGTTGTTACTAAAAAGAACAGTGTGTGAAGCTTTATTGAAGCATTAAACTTTCCATAACCATTTCTGTAACTATGGCTTTTTTTTATCGATAACCAAATGAGATATGAAACTGACAGGCTTCATTGTATCTATAAGAAAGTCTGTAAAGCCGTTCCTAATCACTCATTTCTAACAATCGAATTAAAATCGGAGTAATGCCTTTATAAGTACATTTTAGAAATTAGTTTTTCGAACGCGTTCTAAGTAAAACACCTTCTTGTTCTTAGAAATTGGGAATACTGATTAGAAAGGGAATTGATTTTTATATTGCGAAAAATCTGTGCGATATTCATTGAATATGACTATAAAACATTTGTATGGGCATTCAAAGTTGACTGTCAGCGTTAGGATTAATTCAAATGATATTGCTTATTTGATGCTTACGAAGATACGAAGATACAGCTCATTTGAAGTTGAAACTCAAAAGCGAATAACAAAACGATTTTGATGCAATTTATTTCAATACACTATCCCCAAATAGAAAAATATGGAAAAACCATTGAATGGCACAATGTGTTTGAATCACTAGTTCAGGAAAAAGCAAGAATTTTTTCAGTTATAAATCGAAATGGAATCGGCATGAATGTCGATTGTGCCGATGATTAACGGACCTACCTTGATTTATTCACACACACATACAGGTATATATATATATATATATATATATATATATATATATATATATATATTTCGAAAGTTTTTAGCAATAACAGGCATTTTTTGATATGAAAAAGTTAATTTCAGTAACGTTTCGTTGTTATATTACAACTTTGTCAAAACTAATGAATAATTGAATTTATGAGTTACTATAGATATCAAATGTCAAACTTATTTTTTAGAAAAATCAAATTAAAAAAAGTTTTTTTTGTATCTTCACACATTGATTTTCATTATCAGAGTAATCTTCCTGGCTTAGCATTCGCTTCGGAAATTTTAGTCTTCTTCACCATGAGGAAACCTCTGAAAAACTCATGGTAAGCCAGGTGATTCTAATAAGTGTGATTTATATAATTACATATAGTTTTTTATGCTTTCAGAATATGTATATTGTTGGTTTATGTGTGTGAAACTGAAGGTAGATCTGGAAAAAATGAGTTTTGAGATGTGATGTTTGGTGATTGTTTTGTGTTCATTTTACGAGTGTTATTTGTGAGGTTTATTTAGTTGTTGTAAATAGAATTGAGATGTTTAATGTCTGTTCTTTCATTTACTGTGTTTTCTGAATTTTTACGAATGTGTAACGTTCCTTAAATTTCTCTTATATATTTATGTTTATAGAAATCCTTCACATTCATAAAAATTTAGAAACCACAGCAAATGAAAGAACAGACATTAAACATCTTAATTCTATTTATATACAAAAACTTGATAAACCTCACAAATCACACTCGTAAAATAAACACACAACAATCACCAAACATCACATCTCAAAACTCATTTTTTCCAGATCTACCTTCAGTTTCACACACATAAACCAACAATATACATATTCTGGATAAGTATAAAAAACTATATGTAATTATATATATGTAAATATAAATCACACTCATTAGAATCACCTGGCTTACCATGAGTTTTTCAGAGGTTTCCTCATGGTAAATAAGACTAAAACTTCCGAAGCGAATGCTAAGCCAGAAAGATTCCTCTGATAATGAAAATCAATGAGTGAAGATACAAAAAAACTAATTTGATTTTTTTAAAAAACAAGTTTGGCATTTGATATCTTTAGTAACTCATAAATTCAATTATTCATTAGTTTTGACAAACTGGTAATACAACAACGAAACGTTAACAAAAATAAACTTTTTCATATCAAAACAAGCCTGTTATTGCTAAAAACTTTCAAAATAAAATATCTTACAGGCAATAAATCAATTTCAAGATATATATATATATATATATATATATATATATATATATATATATATATATATATATATATATATATATGAAGGAGAGTTTGGTTAGATGATGGAAATGAGTTGAAAATGAGTTGAATCAAAACCTGAAGAGAGACTAATATTAGAAGGAATATTGACGTGAATAAACTCACATTGTTTTCGTTATATTGGATCGATGTTGAAGCAAAGGGATTTCTGCGGAACGGTAGGTACCGATGATCCTTTTATATAACAAACCAATGATTTTTGATCAGTAACTTTTGCGATAACCCATTTGATCTTCCAAAAAGTTTGATGTTTTTGTTGGCCTGAAGGTCATCACAACTAAATTACCTAACAACATAGCAACATGCAATCGTAAATGTAAAAATTTAATCGTAACATATAAACAATTTTTCAAATAACTTCAAGACATTTCATTCCATATCAAGTATTCGAATACATATAAATGTGTATAAATATACCATATCAAAATTATATTATAATTTTCTTTCGATTATTTTTCACGAATTATTCAAAAGAATATTATAGTGGATTTGGTTATGTAAAACATGAACAATATAATATCTCCGTTATCTACTAAATTAAAAGTGCCAGAGAAATTTTTAAGCGGTACAACAATTATTGGAAACGTAAGTCAGTAACTGTTTCTATCTACATGGCACTCTTCTGTTGCATCTCGTCCAACAAACGGAAGGCATCGACTTCAATTCTTATGAATCAGAAGAGAGAAATATATTGTAGTCCTTGCTGATATTATGCATACATTACCATTCATCTCAAATTTCTGAAATCAATAAGAAAAAATAAAAACATTGAACATTGAAAGTCTCACACGTCGTGGTCAATTCGGATACTACATTTTTAAACTTTCAACATTAAATATCTACAAGTGCAATGATATGAGCAAGATAACTAGAAAAATAATTTTCGTAGAACAGATAATGATAATGATGTCTTTATTTCCACATCATTTCCAGCATATACAATATTTCTGAATATGTGATTGCTTGAGCTAATTGAGATGCATTGTGGAAAAAGTCGAAATCCAATGATGATCACCTAGGCTACCCCATCCTGCTCCACTGAAATGCTCCAAGATTTCTTCATATTTTGAGTAGCTTTGGATATTATGAATTGAAAATTAACACACTTGACTTGAGTTTCACTGAATATATTAAAAACTCCACATATGTTTCGGGTGGTTAACCTATTATCGAGATTATGAAATATTACTCATTGCAATGTTGATTAGCATGAATATCAATATATCAAGAGCGATGGAATAATATTGTCTTGAATAATTCGTAAAAAAATTATCATTTATCATAAACAATGTTTTTACCGTTAATTAAAAGCGAGCATATAAATATGTGTAACTATGCCGAGTGTTTCTCATTCAATACCTCCAATCCACTTAGAGATCAGCAAAAATTCCATTATTCTTATCAAGAAGACGAACAAAGAAAAAACTCTTTTTTATTATATAGATTACTCCTTCATTTGAAAATGACTGAATATCCTTTCGAGTTCAACACAGTAAGTTTATATATATATATATATATATATATATATATATATATATATATATATATATATATATATATATATATATATAAACTGACAAGAATGCCTCAGTATCATGACTATATTAAGTGTAAGGGATTGTCAACGGTAAATTGTAACGGTATATGAACAATAATTCATTGTCAACAATGAATTATTTACCAAATTTGCGTCATTGCCGTTGAATTCGAAGGTGATGGATCCACTGGTGAAAGTTTTTCGTAATGAGAGACTGAGAATTGCTGTTAGAAATGAGTTTCTTCTGGAAACGCTGTTCACATCAGTGAAAGACAAAACACCTACTCTGAATTGCACTTATGTTGTCTATAAGGTTTCTCGACCTTCTTGTGAGATGAGCTATGTGGAGCAAACCTCTCAACAATTAAAAAAAAGGTTGTCACAACACAAAAGTAATTTGTGTTGTGAAAAAAGTACACAAAAGCACAAAAGAAAGTTCGTGCTTTGGCAGAACATGTTAGAAGTACTAACCATGACGTGGACTATGAAAACACGTCAATTCGTCAATTCTGGAGTATAAGAGGAATTTTGAAAAAATTTCTTTTTTTAGAAATGTTCCACATTAAGAAAAATCCCTCTTCAATGAATTTTCGTTGCGACATCAATAATATCAGTAAAATCTGTTCTTATTTTATAACTCATAATAGCAATGAAATAAATCATGCATTGTTGTCATTAATAGTATGAGAATCCTTTCAAGCAAGAAGAAGCATTGACATTTTGATCCTTGGACACTCACAGAAAACAAACAAATTCAGAGCTAACCTTGTTTCTTCCGCCTTTGACAGACATAATTGTTTGGCAATTCAGATGTTTTAAAATTTAATATGAAGTTTGGATTGTTTATGCTTTCTGTTGTATGTAATTGAGAGTTTCGTTTAAAGTATATTCAGTAATGTTTGTATGCAGTTTTAATGCTCAGTAACATAAAAATTATTCAGCTCTTTTGTTCCTTGCCATGTGGTTTATTTTATAATCTCAACTATTTGGTAAGTCTTGGTCTTACTCATATTGCAGAGTCCTGATGATGGTTACGATTGTTTAACCGGAACTTTGACGAAAATAAATGTAGTACGCTGAGTGGCCTCTTCTTCCATCCGTTCACAATCCATTGCACTTTATATATATATATATATATATATATATATATATATATATATATATATATATATATTTATATTTATATATATATATATATATTTTTTTTCTAAATTGATTTATTTTCTGTTTAATATATTTTATTTCGAATGTTTTCAACAATAACAGGCTTCTTTCAATATGAAAAACAGGCTTCTTTCAATAAAAAATCATATTAAAAGAAGCCTGTTATTGCTAAAAACATTCAAAATAATATATATATATATATATATATATATATATATATATATATATATATATATATATATATATATATATATATATATATATATATATATATATATATATATATATATATATATATATATATATATATATATATATATATACATACTGTTTCGAAAGTTTTTAGCAATAACAGGCTTTTTTTGATATGCAAAAGTTTATTTTTGTTGACAATTCGTTGTTATATTACAACTTTGTCAAAACTAATGATTAATTTAAATTATTCATTGGGTTTGACAAAGTTGTAATATAACAACGAAACGTCAACAAAAATAAACTTTTTCATATCAAAAAAAGCCTGTTATCGCTAAAAACTTTCGAAATAAAATATCTTAAACAGGCAATAAATCAATTTCAAGAAATATTTATATATATATATATATATATATATATATATATATATATATATATATATATATATATAAATAGAGAGAAATTTGTAATTTGAAATACCCCACAGAATAAAAGACTTCATTTCATTCAGTCTATTTTTTCCAAAATGTTGGTATTTTCAGATACTCATATCCAGTTGTTATGGAAATACAATGGAAATAAAAAATCCTCGTATATTCTAGGTTCAGGTATTATTATATATCTCAAATAGAATGCCAAAAAAGGAACTAAATTCTTCGATGTATCTGCTATGGTAACATCGTTTCTTCACCTCAAATCTAAATGAAAATTTTAAAAAAAATAAACAATTTCGTCGGGTTATCATATTAACAAACATCCTGCTTTCAAATTATTTTATTAGTATCTGAAGTGATAAACAATTAGTTGTTAGACAGATAATGAATTCTCAAGTGAGGATTGTTGGCGAAAAACTCGTCAAATTCGTCGTCATTCTCGCATCTGTGTCCTTTTTCTTTCACGGATAAGCAATGGGACTCTCCCAAATCCAAAAATATATCTTTTCCATTCACAATGCACCTGCACAATGGTGGTTGTGGCTCGTTGCACTCGAACAGTCTCTTGTGTTTAAGACCTCTACAATGGTAGTGGCCGACGAATATCTCAGGTACGAAATCGGGCCAACATTTGCACTTGTCCTTGTCTTTAATCGATTCCACACCCACCAAGTAGAGGGTCATTACAAAGGCAAAGAGGATAATGGATTTCCTGAAAAGTTTATTCGTAGTGAATGAGGTTAGGAACATTTCGAGTTGCTTCGATGCTTTTGCCGTGCGATGAGTGAAAGTTTAGGGTGGATTTTCGGAGGGTGTGGGGGAGACTGATGAACTCGGGTTTGTGGGCCTTGAACTTTCACCTACATTGTCTAGATATACTCAAATGAATGGAAGAGAGAAATGGAAAAATAACTGAAGCTAAATATGAATAAATATAATTTATTTCAGAAAATATAGAAAAAACAGAATATGAAATATGAAAATATAAAAACAACGATAGTTGACTTTCAATTAATTAATTTCACTAGGTTAAGTTAGCTTTTAACCTACTCAAACTTTGCTGAGAAGTATGATAGCGTAACAAAAACAAGTCATTATAAATTAAAGTTGATGATTCATTGATCTCTTGGTGAAACACGGTATTATATAGATTGAATGTTTGGCTAATTTTCTCAGAGTGGAAAGAATTACTTGACAATAGTTTTAGCGTGAAAATGAGTTAACAACTTGCAACACTTGTCATGCAATTGATATGAATTTGAGAAACTGAACAAAATATCTTTAGTCAACTGAAATTGAATTCTCGCTTACCTCTTGTTGAACTTTGATTAAATAACAAATTGAATTAAGCTCTATGTTCTATTTTATTATAGTAGTGTAATGATTTTTGAATTGAATGAATTATTGTTAATATTATTATTATCATCAGAAATGGGAAGTATGGATGTTTCAAATTTTATTTGTTCGCTAACAATCGGTTCTGCTTTTTTCGAAGAGCTGATTTCTATGCCTTCTGAAAAGTCCTGTAGTTTCTGTTTATCACCTACGTTCAAACATTTAGTTTTATGAAATTTATGAAGTGACTAGAACTGATGCAATGTTCTGAAAAATCCGTAATGTTCTTGTTGTGTACACCGTATATGTTCAAATACTCTGGGTTAGATATTTCTAAGTGTTTGGCCGATGTAGAAAGCAAAAAAATCATTACAAAAAATTTTTAAGAGGCAGCTATAATATACAGTACTCAGATTTTCATTATCAGTTCCATATTAGTTGATTGAAAATGTATCCTTAGTAGACGTATAGAAGGATAATGAGAGCCCTTCTTCCACCGAGACCCTAGCAGAGTGGACCTCAGTGAGATATTTGGCTGCAGTAGCAGATGTAATCGACGGAAATTTGAGTGATCGAAGGTTATGAAAAGCAAATCAACCATGAGGAATGTTCATTATTCAGAATCGTGGAAAGTGAATAGATATATCGTCAAGTAGTATTGGATAATTAAATATTTCAGATATAAAAATAGGTGAGAGATACGTGTGAAATTGCATGTCAAACGATTTTCCACTCCCCGAAGCACTGCCCACCTGTTGGACATGATATATTAAATTTTTGAAATTCTTGAAATGTAATTTGATTGATTAAATAATGATAATTGCACTGGATATTGATCGAAGAACAGAAGGATTAACGTCACTAACATTCAACTTCAAAAGAAAACTGTTTATGATTTAACATATGCTCGATAACCAGTACTGTTTTTGCAAAACAATAGGTTGGTTATTTCCATTTATATACAGTGAAACCAGCAGGTACGAACTAGAATCAGTGAATAAACAATGTTATATAAAATATATATTAAAGTGCGTTTAAGATATTTCACGAGATAATTTCATGTAAATAATTTGATGAAATGTTGTTGAGTAGAGTGTCTCTACTGGGTAGGTATATCTGAGTACGAATCCCAGGTAAAACATAAACGTCATACTACATGAGTATGAGTGGTTAAAAAATAAGAAATATCATCAGATGGGTAGCATATACCAATTCTAAACTCGAAAGTGGAAATAAAGAATAATATAACGAAGATAAGAATTGATACGAAAGTATTGCTTATAGTCTTGTCTTGATTCAGTAGATTTGTACTTCGTTGTTTCATTATTACTGTCGATGTTCCTATAAACTCAAAGTAATATGTTTCGTAAATTCGATGGACGATGAATCTACTCTGTGATAGTTCATATTTAAATGAGAGGTAATAATAAAAACTTGTCTAAAAATCACTGACTGAACAATTCTTTATTCGACTAGTTTCGCCTTTTACAGCATTATCAAGAATGAGTCAGCATTACCATTCTTGATAATGCTGTAAAAGGCGAAACTAGTCGAATAAAGAATTGTTCAGTCAGTGATTTTTAGACAAGTTTTCATTATTACCTCTCATTTTAATATGTTTCGTTTATGTCTAACACCAGAAGTTAGAATAAAAAACTAATCTAGTGCATAAAATCGATAAAAAGTTTCGTGATACTTATTCGTCGTGGTTCAGTTAGTAGCTTTGAATTACTTTGATTCATTATTGATGTATAAGTCACTAGAAACTCAAAGCAATATGTTTTGTTTTTGTCTTAGCCTAAAAATCAAAATAAAAAACTAAATCAGCACATAAAATCAATAAGAAAGTTTAGTGATACTAATTTGTCCGGGTTTAGTTAGTAGCTCTCAATTACGTTGATTCATTATTAATGTCTATGTTACTAGAAACTCGAGGCAATATGTTTTGTTTATGTCTAAGCCAAGAAATCAGAATGAGAAACTAATTCAGCACATAAAATCAATAGGAAGGTTTCATGATACTTATTTGTCTTAGTTCAGTTAGTAGCTTTGAATTACGTTAATTCATTATTAATGTCTATGTCACTAGAAACTCAAAGGAATATGTTTGGTTTATGTCTAAGGCCAGAAATTAGAATAAAAAACTAATTTTGTGCATCAAATCAATAAAAAGTTTCGTGATATTAATTCGTCGTGGTTTAGTTAGTAGCTTTGATTCACGTTGATTCAATATTGATGCCTAGGTCACTAAAAACACAAAGCAATACGTGTTACAAAATATATTTATTTATCAAATTTATCTTGGTTTAGTTAGTAGCTTTGAATAACGTTGATTCATTATTAATGTCTATGTCTCTAGAAACTCAAAGCAATATGTTTCGTTTATGTATAAGGCCACTAGAAACTCACAGCAATATTTGTTGTTTTTGTCTAAGCCCAGAAATCAAAATAAAAAACTTTTTTAGCACATAAAATCAATAGGAAAGTTTCGTGATACTAATTTGTCTTGGTTTAGTTAGTAGCTTTTGATTACGTTGATTTGTTATTAATGTCTATGTCACTAGAAACTCAAAGCAATATGCCTTAGTCATGCCCAAGCCCGAAAATTGGAACAGAAAATTAGTTAGCGCATAAAATCAATACGAGAGTTACGTCCTGATTCAGTAGCTTTGAACCTTGTTGATTCATTATTAATGTGGATGTTACTAAAAACTCGAAACAATTTGTTCTGGTCAAGTGCTCAATTATTTCAGATTGATGTTCGATAATTTTTCTCAATTTAGTAATAAACTGAGATAAACTCAAAGATAAAAACTGAAAGATTAGATTGAAAAATAAACTTCTGCTGGAAGTCTAAAGTTTCACTTGGCTGTTCCGCATATCGTAGAACGCACATCCTATCGATTTCTTCAGTCGTAAAAGATTACCTGAGGACGGTCGAGGAGGGTGAGGGTCTTCGTTTCGCATTCCAAAAAAGGCTAACCGCATTTCTCACTTAGACTGCATAACATAAAAGGGATGAAGGGTCGTTCTCGTGAAATGATTTGTCACATGAGGAGGGTCCCGCCTAATCTATTTATTAATTCTGGAGATGGCCTGGCGGTCAAAATTATTCGCGGAGGGCGAAGGCGGAGAAAAGCATCATTCAAACTAAGCGAATACTTAATCACAAGGAAATTTTCGAATCTGTTATTTGCGACGAAGAAGTGAAAAGAAGGATTCCTCAAGTTTTCAAATTATAAAAATTTCTGAGCTTTTGTTTTTCTTAGCTACACTAACCTTCAATTCAGAGAAGGACGAAGCGTGAAAATTTCATACGGAAACCTGATAAAATAAATAATAAATGATTTCTACTGAAAAAAATTATTTGAAAACATGATGAACTGATTTGATGACAATGGAATTTCATCTAGATCTCTGGAATTGATTCATAAATCATAATGATATCGAATGCTAAAACGATAATTGAGAGTGTTTTTTTTAAGGTATAGAAACTTAAATTGCAATAAAGCAACGATGGATAATTCGATTGACAAGAATTTTTTTTATTCGAAAGATAATCTTGAAGCATTTCATTTTGAATATGATTTCTGGCATATGACCGCCACGGCTGGCTCCGATGTAGTCCAATCTGGACGATCAATTTTCGATGACTTTTTACAACATTTGTGGCCGTAAATCGGCAATAACCAGGCGAATATTATCTTCCAAATGGTCAAGCGTTTGTGGCTTATCCTCGTAGACCAATGACTTTACATATCCGCACAGAAAGTAGTCTAGCGGTGTTAAATCACAAGATCTTGGAGGCCAATTTACAGGTCCAAAATGTGAAATTAGGCGATCAAAACGTGTCTTTCAATAAATCGATTGTGACACGAGCTGTGTGACATGTTGCGCCGTCTTCTTGAAACCAAAACTCCTGGACATCATGGTTGTTCAATTGAGGAATGAAAAAGTTAGTTATCATGGCTCTATTCCGATCACCATTGACTGTAACGTTCTGGCCACCTTCACTCCAAATGCGGCAGTTTTGTTTGTTGACGTAGCCATTCAACCAGAAGTGCGTCTCATCGCTAAACAAAATTCGCGCGATACGTATTCCGCACAGAACCATTATTTTCGAAATTAAATTGCACTATTTGCAAGCGTTGTTTAGGCGTGAGTCTATTCATGATCAATTGCCAAACCAAACTGAGAATAAATCACTGCTCAATTGTTAAATCGGTCGCTATCTTCAACAGTAATGCCAACTTAAAACTCTATACCTCTGAAAAAAATACCCCTTAGTAGGGCTTCATTTCAATCCTAGCGAAATTCAGCAGGAACTCTTCAGGTCAACGACCTTAAAATAAATTTCAATGGAGAAACTACGGGGAAAGGTGGAAATTCACTGGGCCGGCGTAAACATTGCCTCGATATAGGAAAAATAATTAACGAGCCTTGTTCGAATAATAATTCCAAATGAACAATATGTCATTATTTTTCTGAATCGAATGAATCCTGAGCTTTTTGTGAAGAACTTATGAAATTTATGCCAAAGACAACACTCACTTCGTAATTTATAAAAATGAACTGATGCCTTGAAAAAACATTGCTTTGTTTCACATACTATTTTTTCATTCAATCAATTTTGTTCAATAATTTATGAATGACATAATGAAAATTCAGATATAACTAAGGAAATATTATTGATAATATCATCGATAATATGATCAAATAATATTTTGATAATGAGAACGAATTCTCCAGATCTCTAAAATTGAATCACAAATCATAATGATATCGAAAGGTAAAATGATAATAGTCGGGTTTTCATTTCAATCCTGGCGAGATTGAGCAGGAACTGTTTAGGTCAACGACCTTGAAATAAAGTTCAATGGAGCAACTACGAGGGAAGGTGGAAATTCACTGGGACGGCGTAAACAATACGTCGATATAGGGAACATTATCAACGAGCCTTGTTCGAATAATAATTCCAAATGAACAATATGTCATTATTTCTTTGAATCGAATGAATCCTGAGCTTTTTGTGAAGAACTTATGAAGTTTTTGCCAAAGACAACACTTACTTCGTAATTGATAAAAATGAACTGAAGCTTTGAAAACATTGCTTTGTTCACATAATATTTTTTCATTCGATCAATTTCATTCATTAATTTATGAATGACATCATGAAAATTTAGATGTAACTATGGAAATATTATGATAATGTCAGCGAATTCTCCAGATCTCTAAAATTGAATCAAAAATCATAATGATATCGGAATTTTTTTCGATCATTTCGATCCTGGCGAAATTGAGCACGAACTGTTTAGGTCCTTGAAATAAATTTCAATGGAGCATCTACAGCAGAAAGTGGAAATTCACTTGGCCGGCGTAAACAATGCCCCGATATAGGAAAAATTATTAAAGAGTCTTGATCATTGGGCCATTTCATCACATTGTTTCCTAGTATTCAGTATGAATATAATACTTTCACATTATCCTTGAAGATTTTTTTTGTAAATTAGTTGATATAACGGGTTTTTTCTTTAGAGGTATAGAACTTTAATTTGGCATTACTGTTGAAGATGGCGACCGATTTAACAGCTGAGAAGTGATTTATTCTCAGTTTGGTTTGGTAATTCATCATGAATAGACTCACCCCTGAACAACTCTTGCAAATAGCGCAATTTTATTTCGAAAGTAATGGTTCTGTGCGGAATACGTATCGCGCACTACGTTCATTTTATCGTCGACAAAATCGTCCAACAGAGCAGTTAATTCGATTAACCATGGAACGTTTTCGCACCACGATTATTCTTATTGATAACTCGCATCCCCAGAGACGCCGGCGCCGTACGGTGCGTACAGAAGAAGCTATTGAGGAAGACCCGAATGAGTCCATCCGCCATCGAGCACAGGAATTGGAACTGTGTCCATCCACTTTATGGAAAATTTTGCGGAAGGATCTTGGTTTGCGTGCTTACAAAATCCAACTCGTGCAAGAATTGAAGCCAAACGATCATCAAGCAAGGTGTAGATTCGTCGAATGGGCCCAAAACGAGATTGCCGTTGTTTCCGATTTTCATGAGCGAATTTTGTTTAGCGATGAAGCGCACTTCTGGTTGAATGGCTACGTCAACAAACAAAACTGCCGCATTTGGAGTGAACATATCCTCAAGTGTATGTCAAATCACCGTTTCATACAGAAAAACTGACTGTTTGGTGCGCTTTATGGGCTGATGGAATTATTGGTCCGTACTTCTTCAAAAACGATGATGGCCAGAACGTTACAGTCAATGGTGATCGGTCTAAAGCCATGATTACTAACTTTTTCATTTCTGAATTCAACAACCATGATGTCCAGGAGCAATGGTTTCAAAAAGACGGCGCAACATGTCACACAGCTCATGCCACAATCGATTTATTGAAAGACACGTTTGGTGACCGCCTAATTCCACGTTTTAGACCTGTGATTTGGCCTCCAATATCTTGTGATTTAACACCGCTAGACTACTTTCTGTGAGGCTATGTAAAGTCATTGGTCTATGCGAATGAGTCACAAACGCTTGACCATTCGGAAGACAATATTCAACGTGTTATTGCCGATATACGGCCACAAATGTTGGAAAAAGTCATCGAAAATTGGACGTCCAGTTTGGACTACATCCGAGCCAGCCGTGGCGGTCTAATGCCAGAAATCATATTTTAAATGTAATGCCACAAAATTATCTTTCAAAAAAAAAATTCCCGTCAATCGAATGATCTATCGTTGTTTTATTGCAGTTTAAAGTTCTATACCTCTAAAAAAAACACCCTTTATAATTACTTATCGTTTGATTTGTTATTTTTACCAAGAATACTCTAGGCCTATTTCGCGGTGATATTTTTGTATCCTGAAGTAGGAATTGATATAAGACAGTAATATTAGATGTAAATCGATAAGTGTTGTCTTTTAAACATCCTCTCTCATCTTTACGGGAATCCACCCTTTTATTCTGTGATACGAGTATATATGTGGGTATTATTCATATATTATACTGACTGATTGCATTAATTCAGAATCGGCAAACTATCAAAACATTTCGAATCAACGAACTAATATAAAATTCTTGTTCAATTTTTATTCATTAATAAGAAAGTGAATTTCTAATCGTCAATTTTAAAATAAACAAAATACTTACATGTTGAAGCTTGGACGTTTCTCTGACAGAACCTGACTGAGAATGATAGTGAGAAAAAAATTGAAGGCTTTTATATTTCTCCAAATACAATGTGAAATAATTGATCGTATGTTTTTCTAATTTTCTCAGAACGACTATAAATATACTGAATCTATTTCAGATGGAAATGAACTAATTGAATAAACGCACGATTTGTCATCATCATTCTTATAAATGTTCGTGTTTTATGGTTATTGGAGGTTACATTCATTACATACACTTCATAACTTATGAAATGTTGTCTTAACTTCGAATGATTGAATCAAGTTTCATGTTTAAAATACTGAAAACATCTCTAGAACTTATGGAAAAATTACCCAATTCTCTGACGATCGTCAGTTCCACATGTTGTCAAAAATTATTTGAACTTATTCAAACCAGTAACAGAAGAAACTGCGATAATGATACAATTAATACAGAAACAACTTTTATCAGTAGAATCTCAATTTATTGCATATAGTTTTACTAATAATAAATCATTTTTGTTCATTTTTTGTTGATATAGGGGATATTTTACCGAATAGCACGGTCGTAGGTGTTTGAATACAAATATTTCAACAACTAAAAAGAATGAATAACTTACGAAAATTCTCGAAATACTTTATGTACGTCATAATTTGAAAAGTACAATCAATGACAGAAAAATATAAAACAACAGAGTGAATTTGTGATGATCCAATAAATTTATCGAATAACACTATTAGAAGTAACACACCACAATCAACAAACAATAATACTGATAATATGACATTCAATGAACAAACCAGTAAAAGCAGATTTTCTACATGCAATTTGTGAATTGGTAGAGAAAAACGCAATTATATGATGAAAAAAATTTACATAAATTCATTATTTGGCTCATCACGGGTATTTTCAGAGGCTTTTAATGGCCATGGAGATGGCCTTCGACGCGGAGGCTGAGCAGGTATTTACCTCCGATATACACAGAAAAATTTAGATAGCCAAAACTTCAATGATCAATTCATTTCTGATAGATCGATATACATTTGATGATATTACATACCTACATATGTACATAAGTGTTCACACACATCGGAACTTAACACAGGAAAGCACTACAGTATATAAAAAATAGATTTGTACTTTGAAACACAAAATAATATAGTGAAATAAGAAATATGAATGATGAAAAACATTTGGAGATTTTGCTACCTCATGAGAGCATGGCAATTTCATATATCGAATGTATAACATTATCAACTAAAATATATATAATTTTTATTCTAGAATCACTTAAAAAATTATCAGAGTGGTAGCATTTCAAAATTACTGTCAGTGTTGCTCTCAATAGCTCATTATCTCAAGATAGTGAACATACTGTCCCCTGCAATTTTTTGAACCCCTCATAAAATATGAATGAACCCCTTTTTTAAATTCGATTGAAGATATTGAAAAATGCTAAAGGTTGTCACAAAGTTCCAATAAATTGGAAAATGAAATCCAGTATTCATTTCTGAATTCAGAAAAAGGAAACTACGTTGAGTATTGATGAAATGAAGGAATTGAAATAACGAATTTATCTAACAGAAACAGACTGAACAATCAAACAACATTGTGGATCTCCGATGTAGTCTCAAAACAATCTGGTAATCAAATAAGAAAGATTCTGAAAAGTAAAATTTCTTGTTGACACCAACTAGATATCACCAACTAGATATCAAGTGTTGAATTCTTGGAGATTAACCGAAAAAAACAGTAAAAAATAATTGACAGCTACCAATTATCGTGTCTCAAACCCTGTGGACTAATCTTGGAGGAAACATAAACTTTTTCGAGAAAGCTCTCATGTACCGCAACATTGTATTGCATTTTTTTCTAGGCAAAAAAAGTTTCACTTTATTGATTTCAAATATGAGAAAAAAACAATAATTGTTCATACTATTTTCTATGAAAAAATTATGAGTGTTGAGATTTCATTGATATTCCCATTCACACTGCATGCTACGAGATTGCAAATTCGTTGAAACTGTTAGAATATATAAAAGTCAAAAATGGCTGAAAACTGTAACACAAACTGCAAATATGTAAACTTTTTTTGTTCGGTGTAGTTTCGTTAGTATGACATAAGAACCAAGTACAATATTGTTGGGTTAAAAGAAAACATAATCTATTCAATAAAGTCACCTTCACGGGATTCCCGCAATGCAAGTATTGTTATGGTATTATGTAAAACATTATTCATCGCGATCTTTTATGGATTGGTTCTACGTAGTTTTGAATTCTTTGAAAAACAACTATAACGAGACAAAGATACACAGCTCCCATAATTGATACATAGCATTTCCTGATTTGTATAAAAAGTGTGGTGAAGACGTGGAGGAGGTCAGAGTTATTCTGAAAAGAACTGTTCAAACTTCAACATGTGAGTTCTAGTTTTATCCATTTTCAACTCTTATAAATTTAGTGAAATCTTTTAACTTTCATTTATCCGTCGCAATTTCATATTTCTGTTTAACTTTTGAAATAATTATCAGTCAAAATTTCCTCAAATTATTCGAGATTCTTTCATATATTTACAGTTATAAACAACTTCACTACAAAAATATATTTCTGGAACAATACGATTATTCAGTTTTTCCTTACGAGGCAAATAATGTTGACGGTTTTCAGAAGACGGTTTTTTTTTCAGAGAGAAATATTTTTCAATATTCAAATTTATGTTTCAAAAACACCGAAAAATCAACTTTTGCCTCTTGAAATTAATTCTTTGAATTTTGTGTAGTGGTTTACTCACTTAAACGTACAATAAAAACAATTGTTCATGGTAAATATATGACCCTACGTTCAACTCTTTCAAATTTCGAAATGAATATTGTTGAATAAAACACATAAGTTGCAAAAATTTTCGATGAGTAACGAAAACTCAAAAGAACATCAAGTCAAATTACAACTCAGAATTATAGAAATAAGAAGTTATATTAACATTATTACAATACTATCAATTGCAACGAAAGGTAAAAATTTTTATTTATAACAATCACAGAGTTGATTCATCGTCCATTGAATTGCAATAAAGTTTGCAACGAAATGTAGGAGATATATTTCTCGTTTATCTGTATATTCTGTAGAAAATCTGCAGCAGCCTTCTGTCAGTTTATTCAAGACTTCGAGTAGAGATTTTTCAGTAGTGCTAATAGAACCTAACACCTTGAAAACATTCAAAAATTTTTCACTGTGGTTTGAATCATATTTGCAAGTGGAACGTTTTCGAAAAATAATCTTCTATTATCCTTATTTTCTCTATAATTTTTCAGGAAATAGTTTCAGAGGTGTGCATTTATGACCCTTTAATTTTTCAATCTACTATTTTTATTAAATTCAATTAAACTCTTGGCTTAATGTTTCACGATTTATTTAACAATATGAAACATTAACGTGAAACCTTAAGTCAAGAGTTTAATTTAATTTAATATTCAATTATGTTTCACCAAGAGTTAAGCGAGAATTCAATCTCACTTAGTATTTTTATATTTTGGTTCGAATTGTGTTTTCAGGAAATCCGTTTTTGTAGTAGCTGCGGCAATTTTGGTCATTTCTTTGGCCTCTGTGAAGGCCATTGAAGATGAGAAGGATTGCAAATGCTGGAAAGATTTTGTTCCCGAATTGCACATTGACCACTATCATTGCAGAGGATTGAAACACAAACGTCTTTTCGACTGCAATGAACCTGAAATCGCATTGTGTAAATGCACAGTTGACGGAAAACAGATCACACTCGACCTTGGAGAACTACACTGCGCAGGACTCAAGACCGGACAGAAGGAGTGTGACAACCACGAAGACTTCGCTGAATTCTTTGAGAAAAATCCTCAACTGAAACTTCACCATTAAAGGACAAAATCGCTAGAAGATAAAGCATATCTCCTATGCTAAATCTGGCCAAATTTTTGAGAAATAAACTTTCAATGATGCATGTTGCTTGTTTCATTTCCCCTATTTTTAATGAATGACACGAAGGTTTCGCTTATCTCTTGGTGAAACATTATGTTAAAAACGACAAATTGAAATTAACAAACATTTTCTTGAGTTTCATTGAATATATTAAAAACTCTCCATAAGTTTCGGGTGGTTTCAGTAACATTGTATACTATTGATAATATGTTGAGCACATTAAACAAATGTAGAGTTTTGAATGCACTAAGTGAAACTTAAGCCAAGTGTGTTTATTTCAATTTATTGTTTTTCTCCTAGTTTTATCTAAATTTGATTTGATTTTGATATTTTGACTGAAGGTAATTTATTAATTGTTTTTATATAATAGTAATATGACAGTAATATACTATTTCCATAAATTATGATGTCTAACGGTACTGACGCAGCAAATAAAACCAGATGAGCTATAGTTATCAACAACGTTTATTGAGAATAAGGCAGAAGAAGAAGGAGGAAGTCGTTAAAAAAGAAGAAGATATTATCTGTACTGTACTGAAAGTGCCATAAAAAATGTCGAATTCATAAACATTACGAATAGAAATTTAGATATATGATATAAAAGTTTCAATAAGGTGAAATGTGAAAAAATTTCATGAAAAATATGAAGATTTGAAAATTTTCAAACGAAACATTATGGGCAGTCCTTTTGGACCCGTTTCTGCCCTCTAATATCTTCATCTCTTCAGGTAACATATGAGTATTCTTATACCAATATGATAAAGTTGATCCTCCTCTATTTCGAGTCCAGAAGCTTCAAATATCCCTGATGGCAAAGTCACCAAAACAACCCTTCAAATACATAACTTCCTCTTAGATGAACATGCTTGGCAAAATGTACACGTTCAACCCTTTGCAAGAATGTCGAGAGGAAACCCCAAATATGTTGCATAACACTCTCTCTTGAATTATGGATACCCTCATTATGTGGGATATCATTCCCATAACAATAGACCACACTTAATTATTGAGACGTATGGCTTACTGAAAAACAATCCTCAATGATAATTGGAATGAAGCACATCCTCATGGATAATTCTGAATTCGTGGAACGAGTGAGAGTATCGCAACAGCTGACTGTAATAAGCACTCATACTTGAAGCGTTTTCTACACAAACACGCAACAGCCTAGACTTCTTATTTGAGCAATGAATGAACCACCCACCCTGACCAAGAAAGTCCCACCAGTACCCGCTCTACTCTAGTGATCTTCAAAGAATCTGTTTTTTTGAACAATATGTAATCGATTACGTCATCCTCAATACAAAGAGAAAAATATTCATCGGCAAACATGACAAGTCCCTCTGTCGTAAGAAAAACATTCCCAATAAATTACATCACCAAGGATCAAGAACAGAAGGGTACATAATTAGATCCTTGAGGCACACCAATATCAATAATGGCTATAGTCGATTACAGACTTCTTTCTCTTTGGAAATCAAAATATTATTGGCCATACCTCAACTCATAAATATGTATGAGTTTTCTATCACATCCTTTGCTAACTTTAATCTTAGCTATAAAATTCTCCAAGAATTAACATTCGCAAGATATTAATATACGCCTATTATTGACTTCTTAAACAATGTTTTGTGAAAAATTGTTGAAAAGTATAAAGCAATTAGAAATAAATCGTTGGAACTACATGAATTCGAAGGAGATTTCGTTGTATCAAATTTTTGATAATGATTCTGTATCGAATTTTCATATAAGAAATAGTAATAGACGAGAGCTTGCCTGACATCGAATATCTTCATGACACCATAAGAAGTAAGCACAAATTTTCTGACCGACTGAGGTGAATGAAATCTTTCGTATTTTGACATAGTCATCTTGAAACACGGAGATAATTGAGGAAACAAGGACAAAGAAAATCTGCTAGAATATAATCAACTTGAGCAATAACCTAATTTCAAAATATTTCCCACACGTTTTAAGTAATGGAAAATTGAATCTGTTAAAAACTATCTCATGAGATAAACCTCTTTCTCTGATGATTCAATACAACCTGAGCGAAACCATACCATTTTCGGACAATTTCCTTGAACGAAATCATGACTTCTAATATAGGGTGTTTTTTTAGAGGTATAGAACTTTAAATTGCAATAAAATATTCGATTGACAAGAATTTTTTTTTATTCGAAAGATAATCTTGTGGCATTACATAATAAATATGATCTCTGGCATATGACCGCCAAGGTTGGCTTGGATGTAATCCAATCTGAATGTCCAATTTTCGATGATTTTTTCCATTTTTTCGATGATTTTTAACATTTGTGGCCGTATAATGGCAAAAACACGGCGAATATTGTCTTCCAAATGGTCAAGGGTTTGTGGCTTATCCGCATAGACCAATTACTCTACATAGCCCCACAGAAAGTAGTCTAGCGGTGTTAAATCACAAGATCTTGGAGGCCAATTCACAGGTCCAAAACGTGAAATTAAGCGGTCACCAAACGTGTCTTTCAATAAATCGATTGTGGCACGAGCTGTGTGACATGTTGCGCCCTCTTGTTGAAACCACAGCTCTTGGACATCCTGGTTGTTCAATTCAGAAATAAAAAGTTAGTATTCATGGCTTTATACCGACCAACATTGACTGTAACGTTCTGGCCATCATCGTTTTTGAAGAAGTACGGTCCAATGATTCAACCAGCCCATAAAGCGCACATAACAGTCAGTTTTTCTGGATGTAACGGTGTTTTGACATACACTTGAGGATTATCTTCACTTCACTTTACCAGAAATACGCTTCATCGCTAAACAAAACTCGCTTATGAGAATCGGGAACAACGGCAATCTCGTTTTGGAATAAAATTGCACTATTTGCAAGCGTTGTTCAGGCGTGAGTTCATTCATGATGAATTGCCAATCCAAACTGAGAATAAATTACTTCTCAGCTGTTAAATCGGTCGCCATCTTCAACAGTAATGCCAACTTAAAGTTCTGTACCTCTAAAAAAAACACCCTTTATAAAACAGGTATCCTAGATTTCAAACTATACTAGCATATTCAAGGTTTGATCGTTTCACAGCATTTTTAGTATCATTGTAGAAGTTCGAATCCAATATCGAAAATAATGATTTTCTTGAGCTGAAATGTATTCGATTCGATTATACGATTTTCTTTCACAAATGTAAGATTATTGAAATGAACATATTGTAAAGACATTGAAAGAATGATCAGACATGGCACTTATCCTCTCAGATATAGAAATACTTCTTATGATACATGAAATCTGCATTTTCCTCGCAATTTCAGAAATAAATGCTTTGTATATTTCCTTTATTCCCCTAAGTGAATCGAGCTGCACGACAATACGCTATATGAGCGTGAAAATATATTCACTTTAGAATAAGAATGGAACAAACGGAGCATCTTACGATGCAGAAATCCAGCAATTATATTGCTGCTGTGCTTTCTGGGGCACACTTAGATTTGAATAGACATCAGGAAATGTTCTTCAGATTTTAGAGTACAGAGCAAGTTTAGGAGAATGAGATCCTAATTTCTAGATATGCGAAGAATAAAATAAGTTTTTTTGCAACATCATAAAACAATTTTTCCACATATATGAAAATATTTATTTACTCGTATATATATATATATATATATATATATATATATATATATATATATATATATATATATATATATATATATATATATATATATATATATATATATATATATATAATATATTATACATGAAAAATATTTATATGTAAATTTGAAATCGAAATTACACCACAAAAGTTTCAACCTCGACTGGGATACGAACCCAGGTCCCTCAGGTTTACGCCCTGTTGCTCTACCAGCTAAGCTAGGTCCACACTTCGCGATGCAATTCCGACTACATCTAATTACTCTTTTGTTCGCAAGTCAGTCATCGACGCACGGGTTGTCGTCTTTCAAACTGCACGAACGTGAGAACCTCGGTAGCTTAGTTGGTAGAGGAACAGGGCGTAAACCTGAGAGACCTGGGTTCGAATCCCAGTCGAGGTTGAAACTTTTGTGGTGTAATTTCGATTTCAAATTTACATATAAATATTTTTCATATACAATATGTTCCGTGCGTGCATGGTTAGCGCGAATAATTTCACTATATTTTACTATATATATATATATATATATATATATATATATATATATATATATATATATATATATATATATATATATATATCGTATAATATATATATATATATATATATATATATATATATATATATATATATATATATATATATATATATATATATTATATATTTGACAAAAAAAAAGGCCTACAAACTAACAAGGGCTCACTATAACATAAAGTGCATTTCGAGTGAGGCGACAAATTGAGGCCTTATAACACAACGATTCTTCCAGAAGCAATCTACGCAGCTGAAACAATGGTTATTGGCGGCCATTCAAGAATTAGAGGAATAGAAAAACAAGAACGAAGAATTCTCAGAAAGATTTACGGGCCAATCAATAGAAACGGTATTTGGATGAAAAGACCTCAAAATGAACTGTATCAAAAGACAAATACGATAACGGAAGAAATCAGAAAACGACGAGCAAAGTTCTATGCACATGTCTACAGAATGAAACAGTCGAGAATACCGAAGAAACTACTCAATATAATTATGAATAGTAAATGCGAAACAGAGTGGCTAAAAGAGGTCCAAGAGGATCTACAACAGATCAATATAAAAAATCTCGAAGATCGCACTGAATGCCGCTATAAAATCGCACATATAAAGTTTAAGCAAAAAGTAAATTGTCAGCCTGGAGTAAAGTGGTCAGATGAACGGAAGAAAGAGCATTCAGAGAGGATGAAGCGTTTTTGGGAGGCAAAAAAGATGAAGCAAAATTCCTAATGATTGCGAATTCAAGTTCAGTCGCTCTCCTCATGGGGAACAATCGAAATAATAATATTTGACAATCTATCTGATTCGTGAACCATTTTATTTATATGGTAAAAATTCGAATCTTCGGTTTTTTGGTTCAATTAAAGCAGAATGATGTTAGTTTATTTTCAAATAACGTTTTCGTTTACGGTTAAATTTATTATTTTAACCTGTATCAAACTGGTATATATGTCATATGATCGCTAAAATAAAATGAATATAAAAACAACGCTCACAAACACGATTTTAAATCTTACCACAATATAAATACTTCAGACACAAAAGTTCATAGGTGACAACAACAAACAACTATATTGACGATTATACTTAAATATTTAAAATTTTTCCAAAAAACAATCACGTTCATCTTTCAAGGCGTTTTAGAAATATATGACTGGACTCGGAAATTGATCACATCTGCAATATTACATGTACACATCAAATGATACATCTTCATGTTTTGTCGCATGTTCTTATGCGGATAAAATATTGTTGTAGATTTTACTTAGACCAGTTATGTCGGTTTTATCATTGATGGATTCTGGGTTTTTTTTTATATGAATCATTTCCTGGATTTCGCGTTTTTTTTATGTTGTTCAGTTTTCAAGATTTTTGTAACCGAAAAATCAAACTTATGGCGAAATGTTTGCTGGTGTTTTGTGAGAGCAGTGGTATTTTTTATCGTACCTATGTCCATTTAGCCTATTTTTCAAGTATTGGCTAGTTTGTCCAATGTATACTCCTGTACAGTATGCACATCTAATCTGGTATATTGGGTTCTTTTATCCATTGGAATATTACTTTTTAGTCTGCTGAAATTGTTTCTTATCAGATCATACCCCTTATGGCACACTTTCATGTCATATTTTTTGAAAAGTTTGTCCAGATTTTCAGACAAGTACGGAATATATGGGATACATAGATGTTGGTTTTCCTTTTCGTTTTCAGGTATAGTAGTGTCAAAATTATCTTGTTTTCGTGTCGAATGTTTCTTTTTTCTTTGTTCAATTTTTTAATAATATTCACACTTTATGTAACAAGTCACTATTGTAAGAAAAATTTTCAGTAGAAGTGACTAGAGAACAATTGCCCTGATTACTCTCGCTAGTAAAATGCTCCTAATGACAATTAATAAACGTCTTGAATACTTTCTCCTTCCCAAAAATCAGAGAACAAACAGGTTCCATTCCCAGAAAAGACACTAGTGAATAGATTCTAAATCTTCGACAGATAGTAGAAGAATCCAGGAAATTGTACCTCTGTTGCGCGGACTAGCGAAACAGAGGTAAATTTCAATGTTACGCCAAGAATGGACTACTCTAAGGCATTCGACAAGATGAAATAGAATAATCTCTGAATCATCGTACTACCAATGGGTAACCCACCTCATATGATTCATTTGGTTAAACGGCTCTATGAGAAGAACAATGCTAAAATCAGAGCTCACAACACGCTATCGAGTAGTTTCAAAAGCAATTCAAGAGTGAGACAGGAATGCATACTTTCACCAATCCTGTTCAATACCTACACCGATTATATTATAAAAGTTGTACACAAAAAATGTTGTACACAAAATCTGTGATTTTTTCACTAGTGTAAACAGGTCTAAACTTTTGTTTCTCTCTTCCTCTTATAACACTAGACAAAATCTGAACCAGTGTGTGCGGCTCCATGAAATTGTAAAGGGCAATGTGAGAAAAAGTCTTCACCACATGACTCCAGCTATACACAATATTAAACCCACATCTCTTAAGCAGAATCAAAGCTTCCATTCTCTGGAGAGGAACTCACAAGATTGGCTATTGGGATGTTGAAGACGATTTATTCACGGAATATTTGAAGTTAATGTTCATTCTTGATAGCGCTTGTTTTCTTTAATGGTGGTTCAATTGTGGCCTTGCTTAAGACAATTTCAAATGATTGTTGATTAATTCCTGGCTTCACACCTTGAGCCCATACTCAAGTTCCTTGGACAACTTACGTGGACCGCAGAGTGTCAATTGATATGTTCGATTAAGTCTGAGTTTTAGATTATGTTTTTGATTATTCGAGTTTTCGGAGATATTTTTCTTCTTTCTCTTTTTTTTTTTTTTTTTCTGGCAATGTTACAAGGAGGAAAAAATGTAACAAGATACTGTATGACGAGAACCTCAAATAAATATTATTATTATTATTATTATTATTATGCATAGCGTAATGGAAGAATCGGAACGGTGGAATCTCCGTGGGGTATAGGATGATTAATAACCTGAGATACACGGATGATACATGGAAGGACTACTGGAGATAATAGCTAGATATTAGTGAAAAATATGGCAGAAAACCAAGACCATGATTGTGGACTGCCTTCACAACAATGAACTCAATATTCACAGTGTGGCTGAATAGGAGATCGTGAGTCAGTTCAATTACTTTGGATCCATAGTTCCAAACTCTAGAGGATGAGAGACTTAGATCAGGCAAAGAGTGTCAATGGCAAGAAGCGCAACAACAAAGTTAACTTGAATCTAGAAGTCAACAGAAATTAACCGTAACACTAAACTCCGCATTTCAAACTCTCTCATCTTCCTCATATCAACATATGGCTCTGAAACCTGGGCTCCGAAGGAAAGCGTTAAAAAATGAATTAACGCCTCAGAGATGGCGGTATATCGACGGCTACTGAGAATGACATGGACTGCTTATCGAACAAACATCTGCATCATCGAAGAGTTGAAATTTTAACGCGTTTGGTCACAAAAATAAATCAGCCAACTCCGAAATATTTTGAGTCTATTGCTAGGAGCGTGCTCTCAATGAAAAGACTGGTCATAAAGGAAAGTTGAATGAAGAAGAAGTCGTCTAACAGCACCTCGGAGATGGGTAGACCAGATTGAAACCTTACTCGGTCACAACCTACCGAAGGCTTCATATATAGCGCAGAAACGAGTTACTGGTCCGAAGAAATCTTTCATGCTTAATCAATACCTTATCTTAATCGAAATATCAAAATATTTCAAATAGAACTCTCAGGGATCTGTCTACACAAATGTTATCATTTGAGAAACAATATAAAGTGCGCTTCGAAAAATCATCGAACTTGTTGAATGATAATTATCTGATACGATGAAACAATTGTATATTATTATTATTCAAAAAGGTCGATGATTTTTCGAAGTGCACTCAATATTTTCTATCGAAAGTGAAAGGTTCGTTCTCGTTGACAATATTTGTGTAGAGAGCTCATCAAGAGTTTTATTCAAAATATTTCGATGAGTCTTATTACTGAGTGTATATATATATATATATATATATATATATATATATATATATATATATATATATATATATATATATATATATATATATATATACTCGTATCGTTCGTTCTCGTATCTCGGAAATACGGGAAGATGGAGATGAAGATGAAGATGAAGATGAAGATGAAGATGAAGATGAAGATGAAGATGATGATGAAGATGAAGATGAAGATGAAGATGAAGATGAATATGAAGATGAAGATGAAGATGAAGATGAAGATGAAGATGAAGATGAAGATGAAGATGAAGATGAAGTGCACTCAATATTTTCTATCGAAAGTGAAAGGTTCGTTCTCGTTGACAATATTTGTGTAGAGAGCTCATCAAGAGTTTTATTCAAAATATTTCGATGAGTCTTATTACTGAGTGTATATATATATATATAAGATGATTCATTTAGTGCCATAAGCACCAAAAAAAAAGTTCATCACCTTAAAAATATCGCCGAATAGGTCCCTGAAATACGGGAATAAACGCGAGCGTACTACGAAAGCAACCTATTGACATTCGAAAACATCGTATGATGATATTTGTCAAATAGACATTGCAATTTAGTAGATACTTACGGGTATAGAAGATATGTAAAATTTCGATGCTTGGTGTGTTTGTAATCTGAGAGGTGTCTTCTACTGATTCCTATAGATGGAATTGTAGAGTATTCATTACTCTACGGTCTTCCACTTGGACGCACAAGAAGAGCTTGGAGGTTGAAATCGTTGCCTCACTTCGATGGACTTGGTGCGACCGACGAGTTCCTTGCAGAACGAAACATATATGTCTCTCCCTTCCATCAGGTGTGGCATCGATTTCAATATTCCTCTAACATTTATCCCTTGAGGGATAATGGGATAAATTAAGATAAATCTATATAGAAATATAACAATTTTTGAAAACCTTTCTTCATTTGAATATTGGTTCATAATATAATAATAAGTATTGTTTTTGTTTGTGTGGTATGTTTTAGATCGTGTAATGTTGTTTACATGCCTGTCATTTTATATATATATATATATATATATATATATATATATATATATATATATATATATAAATATATATATATTCAGAAATTATTGGGTTTTCTGGTTCTCAAAAATATTTATCAAACATCTATATCACATAACGTTTCGGTCCTTTTCTTGGGCCTTTTTCAAATGAAGTTTCATCAATATATTGTCATCAACTAAAAAAAGAGAAAATGACAGGCATGTAAACAACATTACACGATCTAAAACTTACCACACAAACAAAAACAATACTTATTATTATATTATGAACATATATAACAGCGCATCCAGTGTAAATTGAGATAAATATATATAGAAATATAACAATTTTTGAAAACCTTTCTTCATTTGAATATTGGTTCATAATATAATAATAAGTATTGTTTTTGTTTGTGTGGTAAGTTTTAGATCGTGTAATGTTGTTTACATGCCTGTCATTCTCTTTTTTTTTAGTTGATGAAAATATATTGATGAAACTTAATTTCAAAGAGGCCCAAGAACAGGACCGAAACGTTATGTGATATAGATGTTTCATAAATATTTTTGAGAACCAGAAAACCCAATAATTTCTTTCTGAAAATATAAATAAAATGGTTCAAAATAGCAATGAATATGAATATATATATATATATATATATATATATATATATATATATATATATATATATATATATATATATATATATATATATATATATATATATATATATATATATATATACATTAAGACGTCGATAACTAGAAGAAGAATTATGTGTTTATCATGGCTCATATCATCGCACTTTTAAATATTCAATATTAAAAGTATACTACAACTTCCTTTCTATAATTTTTTACGAATTATTCGAAGGAATATTATAGCAGAGGTGGCTATGTGAAACATGAACAATGTACATCACGTTGTTTTTGTGAATGTGATCCATCATCTTTCAAGGATCAGTATTGCTTATTCTGATACATTAATTATAAATCATTGATGAATTTCCACCCGAGTTGAAATTTCATCTAGTAATATTGCATTCATTGATCTCGACTAATTCTCTAGAGATCTAAATTCTGAATGAGAATAATTATCCCAATCATTAAGAACAAAATAAGTACGAATTTACTTTGACGTATCCGAGACGAATATGGAAGTATTTAAGTGCATTTTCATTCTGAAAGGAATCCATTATGTTCGAAATCCTTCTCGGGATTCCGTTGGCATATACACACGGCAGTCAGGGCGGGAGCTGTTCTGGAAGATCTAGATTTAATGCTTGGTCGCCATTCGTAATGACGGAAAGGGATTAGGCGCCCTGAGAGGGCGGCCATGTCTTCCCGAAGATGTCTGAAGATGTTGCGTTGAATAAATCACGCCGTACTTAACCGACTATTAATGTGAGAAACGGAAGGGTGGATATCGGCTTTATTCCCGTGCCACTGCCTGAATTAAATATCGCAACAAAAACCTCTTGACAAGGTTGAAACAGACACAACGAGCGGGAACGAAACGTTGTACAACAGATCGCGAAAGGTTCAGTAGGCGTCCTTTCTCATAATTCTATCATAACTTGCTGAGTTAAAATTAGAATTCACAAGTTTAACGTGAACTTCGCCAGATTTAATAACTGTGACATAAGACCTGTTTGTACGACTATGACGACGTTTATTTAATACGTCAAAATATGAATGAAATTTTGATACAGTGTGAAATTGTGATGATATAAGTACTCAAGTTTCATTGTGGGATGTTTTGATGGGGTGGGCGATTTATTTGGACTTCGTACGAGAACTTTCGGATCGAAAACTTTCGGTTTTCGTAGAGACGAATCAGTCAATGTGCGACATATATTCAGTTTCTATCGGGGTCATCAAAAAAACATGAAATCAATTTTTAATTGACTGAGATTGAATTCTCGCTTACTTCTTGGTTGAACATGATCAATTATAATTTGAATGGAACACTTGGCTTAATGTTTCACGAATGTCACAACATGTTATATGTTACATTTATTAAATGTCATTTCATGTTAAGGTCGACAAACATTACGTTGAAAATGTTATTTGAATTATCATTTCCAATTGATTGAATTCATTGTTCTCAAAAAAATTAACGTAATCAAAAATTATAATTGTGAGAGTCTACCATGAAAACACAAAAGAGCCTATAGTTGTTCTGAATGAGTTATTTGATCTCACAGCTCAAGATGACTTAAAATGAGGTTTTGATGATGAATTTATTGAGAAATGAATCTGTTGAATTCTGCGAAAGTTAATAATACGTAGAATTACTGTTTTGATAGTTTGAATGAATTACTTTGTCGTTTAATACTAAATGAAATCATGAGAATGAAGATTTTTTTTTTGCATTTATGTTATTATTAATATCACTGCTCTCATTCAATATTAATGATAATAATAATGATATTTATTTATCCTTCAAGACATTTGAAAAATGTATAGGATAAGTCAATTCAAGAAAATTGTGAATACACAAAAAATACATAAAATATAAAATTAGTTCAAAATACAAAATACAAATAAAATGAGTGAAAAATAAAATATTTACAGGCCACACAAGTTAAAGTAGTGTATCATCCATCATAAACTCCTCAACGCCATAATAACCCTTGGTAGTAACACTTTTCTGAGGCATATTTTTATTGATATCAGGTTAAGATGACGGTGGGTCACAGGTGAATGATTGTATAATTTAATTCCCGGATATACATGACTCTGTTGAAATTTAGCAGTTTTGTGTTTAGGGAGAGGCAGTAAGTCGTTATATTTCAATCATTGCATCTAATCGGGGTCAGAACCTATCCCTCCATAGATTTTTTCCGTCATTTATAGAACAACAGCACTATATACAAAGAAAGATGTTGATGGATTGGTATGAAAATATTGTAAACTTCTCAGGAGGTTTCGGTGATTCATGAATTATTATTATTTAACATACAGAACATCATTTTTCAGTATAAAAAATAATGTTTTCAAAATAACAAAGGGTACTTTTGGTTGATGCTTTAGATTTCGTTATACATATGGAATTTTATTGATTCATAAACGTATAATTGATATTGTTTCTCAACTTCAAAAAAACAACTTTGAATCAGAAATATGAACTTTTCAAATCGCATTGACTCTCTCATTACTAATGTCTTTCAATATAGTACGTGAATATCTGTTTTTGTTTCTCATATATTCTATATACTTCTCAAATATTCTATATATTTCTCAAAAATAACATTGTTGATTAACTGAATTTAGAATTGAAAGGTAAACTACTGATAAAAAACATTGCCTAGCCATATTGTGTTCCCGAAGTTCCTCCTATCTAAGTTACTTATTGAATTTCAATATTTCATGTTATAAGGAATAATCCCTCTGAATTTCACTTGATTCTCAATACTTCATATCATTGTAGATCGCTTCCATTAAAGAAAAAATTCAACAATCACATAAAATACAGAATAGACAATCAATTATGGTGTGCAATTTGTGCACTACAGTTGAAATTATGCTGAACTCTTTGAAACTGATGTCGGTTAAATAAAGAATACTCTTTGCTTCATATATATACTTATAAATGACACGGAGGTTTGCTGATGTCTTGGTGAAACATTATCTCAAAAACAATAAATTAAAATTAAAATTACTCCTAGAGTAAAATTGTATACTCTTGATAATGGTTTAACTACCCGAAACATATGTAGAGTTTTAATATACTCAGCGAAACTTAAGTCGAGTGTTTTAATTTTAATTTATTGTTTTTATATACTTATATTGAAAATTGAAAATGAGTTGGTTCCATGTAATGAAACATATGTCACTAATGTACATGGATTATGAACTAAAAATAGTGATAGTTTTTATATCCAAATTTTTTTCTAAATCTGGAAATAGCATTCACTATGAAGGAGTCCCTGCTATCAATAATTTGCCATGTATTTTGAGCACTACTACTAATATCACGATATTAAAGCGTGAATTGAAAAAGTTCATTTTGAATAATAAGATAGATATAAAATTCAAAATTGATACTTCAAAATATCTTATATTGAATTATCGCTTACCTCTTGGTGAATCATGATTATATGAAAATTTAATATAAACTTTAATTCAAACACTTGAACTTATGATTTATACTTCATTGACTAAATAGCATGACGCGTTTCGACGTTACAAACGACTTCTTCAGATGCTTACAGAATAATGAGAGAAGTCGTTTGTAACGACGAAACGCGTCATGCTATGTAGTCAATAAAGTGTAAATCATAAGTTCAAGTGTTTGAATTTAAGTTTATATTCAATTATAATGGATTTGCATCAAGTAATCACCAACACTATTAAATATTATATAAAAACTTGAATCCAACTCTAACTCAATGTTTCACATATATAAAATATTATTACAACGATAGGTCGACATGTTTCTAGCGAACAGCTCATTATCAATACTTGATACTAATCAGTCTTGATAAGACTTGATATTCAGTCTTGATAATGAACTTGGAGCAGGCCGACTGAACTTTGTAATATCATTTTATTATTCAATATATTTGTAAAACATTAAGCAAATAGTTTGATTGAAATTTTTATTTCTTCAAAATATGTGAGTTCTCTGTACCGTTGCAGCTAAATGAATATCATTCTTTTTTTTCATTTTTCAGGATGATAATTATCACTTATTCATGGGTGGTTAACTCCCGAAAGTGTTCATTTCACCCCCAGTGTTTCTAACTTCATATCGTCCCATTTTTATTGTTGTTTTTGAACGTTATTTTCATATTACACAAATATTTAACCCAGCAGTTCAACAATTATAGTCTGTTTTGTGAATCAAAAATCTACTGTCTGTTTCATGGCTATAGGATATTATCACACCTTATACAAATTTTTATATAATATATATATATATATATATATATATATATATATATATATTTGTATATAGTATAAATATACATACGTGTGTGTTTGTGTGTCATTACCAGGCATGACTGGAAGGTGTGTAACATTGCTTACCTGTTGATGCATGTGGAAATGTCTTCAAGAAAACTCACCTGTGAACAAAAAGCATATAATTAACTCAATACACCCACTGCTTCTATCAGATAATTACTATTTATAGGAATTCTCACAAAAGATGACATGTTAGTTCACATTATCGAAAACACACGTTTTTAAGATTTTTCATTTCATAATGAATGAAATATTATAATGAAAAATTACCGTTTCATGGATATATGGTTCACATCCGCGAATTTTTAGTTATATATGTACTGATTAGTAGAAGACACGGAGTTTTCACTTCATTATTAACTATATTTTGAAATGTATAATTTTTACTCATAGGTATATAACAGAATTATACATATATATATATATATATATATATATATATATATATATATATATATATATATATATATATATATATATATATATATATATATATATATATATATATATATATATATATATATATATATATATATATATATATATATATATATATATATATATATATATATATATATATATATATGTGTGTGTGTGTATTACAACGTTCCTTCTTCCAGAATCACATTACTCTGAAGAGTTGAGAAAAATTAACTTGAATTTCGAGTAACTCTTGAATGGTTCTCTCTTGAAATATTTTCACGTTCGAAATCTTGTATAATGTGAAAAACTCTAGATAAATACTCCAGAGATATTCTCAAGGAAGAACGATTAATATGGAAAATTCTGTCGACACTTCAAACTTATATACAAGGTATAGATAGGCGTGAATATTGGCTTCAATTGAAGAATAAAAATTGTATTGTTGAATCAGTTTGGTGTTAGTGTTTACCGTCTTGATCTATTTTTGTCTTGTTAGGAAGAATTCATCACCCCTCTCTTCCAATGTCAATTCGATAGATAATCATAAAAGTGACCATTTAGGAATATATGATTTTCATGAAGTACTTTCACGCTATTTTCAGTAAAAAAAAATTTTTTTAATTTTTTCTCATTTTTGGAATTGAATAATTGTTCCACCAACATAATAGCTCCATACGATATACTGACTGCATTCGGCGAAATGAACAAGTGAATAACATTCTTTTGATTCAGCGCAGATAATCTTTCCAGATGAGCCAAAGAAAAAAAAAAGAATGTAGTTGAAACAACTGAGAAATGCCTGAAAGAATTAATGAAACCGCAAATAAAGGTGCCGAAAATTAATTGGTAATAACGAAAACTCTTTCAGTCGGTATGATGACCAGCCAAATTACATTAGTAAATTGTCGAGAAGCATGAAATAAGCCGGAATATGAAATCTTCCTCCGGAGGATACCATTCTTCCCGAATTCCCGATCCTTTGTCACCGGAGGGTGTCTGCGAACGCGTTCGTCCGAATTGCTTACGTATTCCTACGCCTGTCAACCCCAGGGGAAGATTTAGTTGCCGAGCTCTTTTGTAGGGAGGGATGTTATGCAAATATGGAGTTCGCATCGTGTATTCGAAGATTTACACGTCTGAAAAAATATTGACCCAACTTCGTGCAGGTCCTGCAGCGATGTGCCCCAAATTTAAATTGGTCGGAGAATTGAAATTCCAGATAAGATTTTCGACCCTTTTCTAGGCATTCTTGTTTTCCGAACAGCCCGTTCTCAGCTTTTTCGAATTTTATTGCAATCCGATTGAGGTGTATGAATAATTCCGAAATTCTCACGGGAGAAACGAATAGAAAACTGCCGAGTAAAGCCGAATTTTTGTGACAACGTTTCGTAGAGTACACTTTAACAAGTGATCACCTATGAGTTTCGAATGTGAAAATGGAAAAAATAATGCCGTAAGGTACAATCGCCAAATTTTGTCCCCATCGGTTTTTCTTATTCTAACTAACGCCATCTAGTCTGTATACTGGAAATCTAAAGTAAATTACGTCCAGTCGGTCATTGCAAAAGCTTGGAGGTAGAATGTAGCTCCTGTCTTGAAATATTTAGAAAAAGAAAAAACTGTCCAAGGTGAGTTTTTAATTGAAATATTATGAGTACTGTTTGTATTTAGATCTGTTCGACTTATTCAAACCAAATATTCGTCACAAATTGTTCTTATCGCTTATATTTAAATCGATTCTAATTCAATTTAGGTTATGTCATGTGTTTTTTGTTAATTAGAGGAGGGCAATAAAATTGACAAATTCTTAATATCGTCCCGGAGATGATATTCAGATCACTGTCGTGCACTTTTAAAAAATGAATAGATGCAAAAAAAGGAGAATGAGAAGCAGAAAAAACAAGAGCTAGAAATGTAAAAAAAATACGACAGGAAACAACAAAAAGAAGACCAAAAAGTAGCGTAAGAATCTATCTTCTGATGAGGAGACATCTGATGAATGGCGACCCAAATTCAGTGTCTACTAACGAAGAATATAGTGACAATGATGACGCTGTATGCCTAGTTTGTCGCAGAAGTATTTCTGAATATAAAAAGGAATAGAAATGGATAAAAAGCTCAAAATTTTTCCAATGGATGTATGAGCATTGTGCTGATAATCCAAGAGCTGATTTTATTTGTATGATTTGTTTTGAGAATTCAAATTACATAAACTAAACCAATGACTAATGAAAGTCAGATTAGATATTATAATGATGATTAGGTACTGTTAGTTATTGTTAAAAATACAATTCATGTTCGCGTAGTGATTATTGTGATCTGAATATCGCCCCCGGGTGGTGATTAGGAGCCCGAAAAAAATGTTACATTTTCACTTTCTGTGAAAGCTGAGTTTGTAGAAAAAGTGAGTAAAGTGATTCAGTTTTTGTTTTTTTAAAATAATAAGGAAATATTTACCTCAACTTTGATGTTTCATTTATAACTCTACTCGTAGTATTTTTCTCTATATTTTAATTTTACAAAAGCTGGACGTTATTTGGCGACTACACCTTACTGTGTACATCGAAGTTTGTATCAGCAACCTGATAATTCATTTGTGGAGATAATACAACGGTATTGCCTTATCAACAGATTGAGTTTTCCAGATGTGAATGATATCAGTTTGTTTATATTTTTTTTGATTTTTTTTTATTTAATGAACCTACAGTTTCATGCCGGTTTCAGAAGGCTAATTGGCTTGTAATCAATGTACAGCAACGAAAAATTATCATAATTGAAATACAAAAATCTTAGACGAATACATACACCTATTCCTTCACCTGGTCTCGAACTCGAATCCTTATACCACCATAATTGGTTATTCTCTCGACTAAGCAACGGAGACCGGGGCAAATCATATTATTGTTATATTTCAAATATGCCATCTTAATTTCTTTAAGAGATTTCTATTTCAGATATTGCGCTATTGGAATTAAACAACACTTCTTTCGATTTTTGGAGATGATTTCTAACCGTTAGTTGTGCGAATATATTCATGGGTTAGTTGAAAGATCTATATCCTATCGCTCAACGGTTTCAGACTGCTAGTCGGTTTATTCCTGACTAGTGAACAAACTAATGAAGATATACCAAATCTATAGAATAGCAGAATTAGTGAATAGATTTTCGAAATACTTACAAAGTATATGAACGGAAAAGACCAATTGAATCTCTTTGATTATATTTTCCAATGATGAGCGAGAAATTATTCATAATTTGTAAGGAAGAGGTTTTCATATTTTGTGTTGATGAATATACTCGAAAAATATGAAAATATGTCGGGTAAAATGGTACTTCTGAGGAAATTCAAGGAACAATATCACCTGAAAATCTTGCAAAATAGTACGGTGAATTGTTAATTACATATCTCCTGATTGAATTGAAATATATGTTTCGAATTCAAACTCTCGAATATTCTATATTCGAGAGTTTCAATTCAAGAACATTTCTCTATCAATATTCGAGAATTCAAACTTCTCGAATATTGATAGAGAAATATATCAATTTCTTTTCAAAAAATGTTCCATTTCTACTCATTCACGTCCACTTGTTGATTGTGATCTTTGTTGAAGGAACAGAGAGATAAGAATATCTATTTCATATATTCTGAGAACTAAGCTAATATATGGTGCAACTTATATTTGTTATTTGAGTCTACGTATATTGAATTCTTCCACAACGTAGATATAAGAGGCCGCCATAAATGCCACAGGTTACTTTGGAAAAATTGAGGGATCTTAGAATAATAGATTTGTTATTGAAGAACCCATTTCATGTAGTGATAACCATTTGCTCTTCACACAATCTGATGTTTTCCGTCCATTTTCTTTAATCACAGGTCCATTGCTTCGCTGAATTTTCATTTTCCATTGCTTTGTTAATGTAGTACATACAATGTTTTCCGTATTGTAATTTCTTCTGTGATGTTATTATTTCAGTACCTTTGTTCTCATACTTGCTATCAACATGCTGTGCGAAAATTCGTGAATTGTGTTGTCAATCGCGCATGGTTTTCTTAGAAAGCCATGAAAATTACATAAAAATTCTGACCTGAAAGCCTTTTTTCCTGCATTTCTCTTCTGGGTCTTCAATTGAGTTGCCTCTCTACCTCTGCCTCGATTCCTCATGAGGTCTTGTTTTTACACTGCTGCGTTTTACTTTATATACATCGAAGAGAATTTCGATAAGTATCTTCTGCCCAAATAGCTAAAATCTTGAATGAATGACACGAAAATATGTGTTTCCAGAATTATCCCAAATTATGCATGTATTTCTCCAAAAAGTGAAAATGTAATATTTTCACTTGATGCTTCGAATTACACATGCAACGGATATCTCTGATGCTTAAATTTTCAAAAATGATATCCGTCACAGATAATGCACAAAAACGGAAACTTTGTATCCCGAACAGAAAAGAAGAGAATAACATGAGTAAAAGATCATTTTGTTCGTAGATTGTGTTTATCGAAATGATTTCCACAATCCAAACGAAATATTCATTGAATTCATTTGAAAGAATCAATAGAAAATTTGTAAAGAAACTATCCGAAAGCTGTTCAGATCGTTAAACTAAATAGATAAAAACTACAAAACCATATTCCATCAGAAAAATTATTATAATCATATATTAGTCTATTGTATTTTATATATTATTATTGATAAACAATACCGACTCTACGAACATACCTGTGTTCATTTTCTCATGTTGTTTCTTCACTCTGTTAAATTATATTATTGTTTGCTAAAATGTACATTAACTATCATGATTACAGATTGTCGTTTATTCATCTTCACCTTTGGATATTAACATTTCCTGAAATATCTCTTAAATACCAGGACAGAACTTCCTATGTACGAACAATTCGCCGAAAATAAAATTTTTATGTTTTGCGCTATATGTACTGTTCTTAACCATCATTATATGACTTTTCTGCGTTCATCAATTGAAGAACTGAAAACAAAAATAACCAAGAGCATTATATTTTCAGTCAGGACAGATCTTTGTAGTCAGATAAAAGTTTAACTTGGAAGCTTTGAACAATGGAAGTTTTTATTCCTCAGATTCTAATATTCGACATTCTTAACTCAAAAACAAATAACTATGCTCATCGCTAACTGATGTTTCATTTATTTTCCACTTTGAAGTATTAGTGATACATGGAGTGAAATAAAACATCATTCATCATTCCAAACTTCGAAACGAGACTCGTAAAGTTTAAATACTAATATCTACACTCGAGCAATTTTCCAGAAACTCAAACCAAATTTCTACTTCTCATTTCTCTCTCAAACTTTCGCCTTTCTAAAGTAATTCGGTTTTCATTACAAATGCTACAGCAGTAAACTTCCTAATTGAAATATGTATGTTTGTCGCATCCTGCACAATTGCACTGGTCCCAAGAAAACAAGAATACTTGACGTAGTGACTGACGTAATGACTTTCCTGGAATTAATGAGTTGCAATTAACAAGGAAACTTGCGTTAAATTTAATATATGAAAGTGTAGTTTAACAGTGTTAGTTGTCTTAGTTCTCCGAAACGTCTCAACCGATTTTGATAAAATTTCAATTGTATTCTCCCTAGATGTCAGAATCGGTGGATATATTCTTTTCATACCTCCTATTTAGAAGGGTAGTCCACCCCTAAACAATTTCCTCTGTTTATCGAGCAAACTTCATATTTTTCTAACTCATTTGCATCAAAAACTACATACAATCTCAGAAGTCATATGAATTATTATGAAATACATGAATTCTATATAGCGTATATACATACACATATATTATATATATAAATATATATATATATATATATATATATATATATATATATATATATATATATATATATATATATATAAATATATATAATATATATAAATATATACTATATATATATATATATATAAATATAAATATATATAATATATATAAATATATACTATATATATATATATATATATATATATATATATATATATATATATATATATATATATATATATATATATATATATATATATATATATATATATATATATATGGCTGATTCTCAAATGAAATCGTAATTGATTTCTATAAAATAGGATCGTAAGTTATTATTAAGAATATTCTGAAACTTCATCACAAAGTGCACTAAATTATGAATTAATTTTGTTTCCATTGTCATAAATGAAAAACATATTCTTAAATATACACCTCAAAAATCATTCCCTCATTGTGTCCCAACTACCGAACTTCAAAAAATTTTCAAATATTTTAGGTAGCTTTTCTGAAACAAAATCAAATAGTTTATTTTTTATTCATTTATAATAATATTATCCTTTTAAAAATGGATATTTGTTATTAATAAACACTAAGAGATGAACACAAATTACATTTCTTGATGTGTCCTTAAGATGCGAATCATTCCCTCATAGTTTTTATGAAAGTAAAATAAGAGCGAAATTTCAAATCGAACTGAACGCAGTGTTATATTTTTAGTAATGTGGTAGCACTACAATCAAAATATTTGGAGAACTCGAAAGTCACTGATCAACAGTATTGTTGAAATTACTTCAAAGGAATAATTATTCTAATTTACATTTTCTGGTGTCATTCCCTCACACTATGTTAAGAAAAGGTTAGAGTTTGTTTTTTCATTATAAACTACTTATCGTATGTGTTTTTGAGCGTATTTGATTAGTATGCATTGCCATAGAAAAGTAAGGTTATGTTCACAGCTTTTGTACTTTTAACGTTTTTTTCGTCATTCCCTCATACTATTTGTTGGTGATGGAATGACGGTTGTGTGAGGGAATCATAATGAATTCGGGAAATTCACGGTTGTTTGTTTTCTAAGAGTGATATTATTTGGAATTTGTGACCACAAAAAGTACCCTTCAGGGGATCAAAGCCGTGTTCTTGATACACAGTATACCGCACACTACATCTTTGCGTAAGTTCAGGTATTTTCAGTTTAGTTTTGATTATTTGTTTCATGGAGGCTTCTGTTTCAAGGTTTTTCGTTTTTGTTATCATTTTGACGTTTCCATTTGAATTTCTCCGTCTTGTTTTCGATTACTGGAATTATTGAGAATCACCATTTGGAGAAGGTTTGGTAGAAGATCTGGGAGTCCAAACCTGGAAGTCTGAGTACGCTTGGTATGGTGAAAGTATTCCAGTACATTGTTGAAGAGACATTGTGATATTTGATTTTATATTCATTTTATTAACCGTGAGTTTAGTCTACATGCTAAATATTCCTTTTTATTTAAACATTCATTATATATATTTTTCATTGTGACGATCAAGTCCTCTTAGTTAAGAGAGAATTTATTTACCTATATTTGTTTCAATTTCTTTTTTTATACTTCAAATTATTGATTTTCTTTTATATTCAATCTATAGGGATATGTATATATATATATATATATATATATATATATATATATATATATATATATATATATATATATATATATATATATATATATATACATTGGACATTGCTGAGTGTGTTTCCTGCTTTTTCATGTTTTTTTTTTTTTATCTCTTCGTTTTTTTTTGTGTTTTTTTTATTGTTTCAAATGATGATTTTAATTTTGTAATGGCTGCGATTGTCGAAGGAAAAGATGGTATTGGTTCGGGGAATCAAACATTTCATTGTTTATCATCATCTCAATATGTAGATATCATAAAAACTGGTTATTCTAATACGACCGACTTGCATATTCCGCAGTTCTCAATGCTGCCAGTAAAATTAAAGCAATGAATGATTGATGTTCTGTTCTAATCTCATCACATCAAATTATGCACTTTTTAGATGAATTCTTTTTGTAAGTTGTATTATTGCCTAACTAATTGACATATGAAATTGGCTGTTCTTGTTTCAGACAATTAGATTACAATTTGAAAATGGCTCATCGCCGAAACGCGTAAAAGAGAATTTTATTGTAAAAACCTAAAGAAGAAGTCTCTATAAATATATTTATAAATGAATATATTTATATATGTAAATATATATATATATATATATATATATATATATATATATATATATATATATATATATATATATATGTATATGTGTATATACATATACAATCATATTATCATTTCAATATTTAATAGTGTTGGCGTTTACTTGATGTAAATTCATTATTATCATTTACTGAACCAAGAGGATATTACTGTTAGGGTGAACTAAGATTAAGAACTGTTAGATCTGGTGGAGTTGTTGTTTGATCCTCCAGAAAACCAATTGAATTGTACCGAGAACTTTCAAACCTCTGGCGCCTGGCATTAAATTTTTGTTACATTATTAACCCACTCCATCTTCACTGTAGCCAAACTGTGATATGGTACAATTCATTAATTTCAGTTCTCGCTTAGTAGTCACTTAGGTTTTGAACCAGAGGTTAAGCGCAGGTATACATCTTGTGTTTGTGAGATCGAAGATGTATACAAATCTATAACAAGATAGATAAGTAGATTATGATGATGAACTCTATTGACCTCCGAGCAATAAGTCGCGATATAGTCGCGAAAAAATGTTTTTCCTGAAACTGATTTCGGCAGAATGCTGTTAAAAATTCCTGGTTTGGATCGAGGAATTCTCTGATTGAAAATCTAGCAAACGCAGTATAGATTCTGAACGTTCAATATTTTGATGTTCAAATTCTATTCGCGAATTAGAAGAACCCTAGTATATTCGAAAATCTATCTGTTATTGATTGTCAATCTCAGTTAAATTCCAAGCGACATCTTGAGTATGTACCACAAAATCTTCCTATCTGACGCAACTAGTTTCTAGGCGAATTTGTACTGCAAAGTTGGATATTCAGAGCATTCCCTTCATTTGTCAAAATCGGGGCTCAATTAAACTTGAAAGTGAAGGTTGACGCACGACTAGGACCGGTTGACTTGTGGTGGATAGTGATTAGTTACGTGGCAACTTGCCAAAGGTCTCAGACATTTCCTTTATAGTAGTGCCTGGGCCTTTGCGATAAAACTGTGTCACAGGTTGACGAAACAAATCAGACTTCGACAAATTGGGGGACTAACAACTTCAGGAACATGTTTTCGAATAATCAAAAGTTCTGCTTTCTTGACATCGAGGCGTATTTTCTCAATGTGAGCTTTGAAATAAGATATTAGGAAGAAGTTCTGGAACAGTGTATTCAAGAAATACAATGACGCAGTTAAGTATCTTAATAATGAAGCTGAAAGTTGTGATTTTAAAGGTTTAAACATGGAAAACAGTTCAAGTTGATACAGATATCTGAGTAAGAATTAGAGCCTAATATTGAAATGTTTTCACTTTTTCTTTCGAATCGAATGTAAGTTGAGATTCAGGTATTCAATTGAATCTGATAATTAATCATTAATGTTGTTTAGGCGTTGTTAGTTGTGATCGTGTTCGAAATGCCACCAATATATCTGGTTCAGGAATGATAAACTTTTTGTTTTTAAGAATTTAAAATATCCTATCTTGTAAATACTCATTGTTTTGTCTGTATGCTTGTTCTCCATCATTCAGATTAAAGGATTGATTCACATCAAGTATAGACAGTTCTTCTTTTTGGATTTCAGATTTGGATCACAAAATGGAAATTGAATTTTTTTCTCTATGAAATCTTTAAAAAGGAAGGTGAATTTTGAATTCGAGAAGTATTTATTTATTCATCAATGTCCATTTTGTTCCTTTCAAAGTAATTTCCCTCAGATATAATGTACTTATGCCAGCGGTTCGTACATTCCTCGAAACACTTCTGGAATGAGCTTTTTGGTATTGCCATCAGCTCGTTCTTCGATTCCAATTCATCTCATTAATAGTGGCAGAACGCTTTCCTTTCTTGGTTTCTTCAGGTTTGGGAATAAGAAAATATCGCAGATAGCAAAAGCTGATACGGTGTTGTTTTCGAGAAAAAAATCACGAACAACATTATCGTGATTCGAAATCCATGATTAATTTTTCGACAATTTCGATCGTTTGAGCTGTATTGCTCTACGCAATCGTTGCACAACTTGCTTGCAATATTCCTTATTAACCGTACGACCTGTTGACAGGAGCTCATGGTTCACCACGCCGTTGTAATCGCAGCATTCAGAATTTCCTTTTTATCTTCAACAGACCACGTATATTCTCGTTATTATATATACATATTATTATATATTTTTTATTTTATGTAAAACAATGAATTGTGAAGAAGTTTGTGAATTGTGAACGTTGATTAACTGTATTTGTTCATTTTTCTCTGAAGAGTAATAAAATCAGTACTTATATTGAATGTTGAGTATGCAGACAACACAACAATCATCCGCATCAACAAAAGTTTTTAGAATATATGTCGACAGAAATTTGAGATGGAATACTCACATTAATGTTTTAAGTGGAAAGTTGGGTAACTCATTTTTGCAATCTCCAATTAGATAACGTTTCACCTGGAAACTAAGTTATGAATGTGTATTACAGTCTTGTATATAGTTATCTGAACAATAGTCTGGGGCTGATTTACAGGGATAAACATGGTTTTTATCACACATAAGCTAATAGTTCGTTTTATAGTTGAGCGGTGGTTTCGCTTATCTCTTGATGAAACCTTATGTTGAAAACAATCAATTGAAATTGACGCAATTGGCTTAGGTTTCACTAAAAATATTAAAAACTTTGCATATGTTTCATCAATGCTGTATACTCTTAATAATGGTTTAACCACCCGAAACATTTGTAGAGTTTTCAATATCTTTTGTGAAACTTGAGCCGAGTGTGTTAATTTCAGTTTATGGTTCATTTGATATTCGATATTCGTCGACAAACATCTTGTAAACCCATCTTCATTGAAAATTACCTGGTCACCCTACCTTTTTCATAGATTTATTTATAGATGTGAATTATATGTTGACGAAAATGAAGATGAAATTCATTCATGTTCATGAAATTCAATAGTAATCATGAGTATTAATCAGTATGAAAAATGAAAAAGCAAAATTTGAATACGCATTCCATTATAGCAGTTTTTAAATATTCAACTATTTGTCCAATTTCAAATGACTGAATGCTCATCTGTTCAAGAAGTAGTAAGTTAAGTTTTTACTGATAACAAAGGCATACTATAGTTTGGCAGAGTGATGGCGACGATGATTCGAATAAAGATAATATTGAATCAATTTTTCATTATCAAGATTTGTTCAATTCTTTCACTATGAATGTCCTTCACAATGTGGAATTGCTTTCAAGGATATATATTCTTAGGGTCGCTTTTTTTTAGGTGTCGTTGAACACTAACTAACATAACGTGCCATCATACTCAAATCTGAACTCAGTCCTTTGTTGGCATTCTTCGTAGTTGAAATTACTGTATCAGTTGAATAAATGTACAAGCCAAACGAAAGGAATATTTCACGAAAAATCATTTTACTATTATATTATTATTTGTTTTTGTATCAAATTATAGTAAACCATTTCTTGAGAGGAATCATCTCTAGACGGAGGTAATGAAAATGATCCTTCTTTGACAGTAGTGGTCAGGATCTTCGTGATCCATCGAACTTTGGGCATTGCTTTTTGTGACATTCTTCTATTATTTCTTATACTTACGGATATCTGCTGAATCTTATAGAGAATAAGGGAATATCGGTACGATTTCTGTGGGTAAAAACACATGTCGAAATTACATCCAATGAAATAGTTATTTCATTCAAAATTTCATTCAAATTATTTCAAAAACTCAAGTATTAAATCATATTTGTGTATTCAGCCTAAACCAATAACTGCTCTATGGTTTAAAAACACTGGTGATAGCAGAAATTTTATTCGCTTTATTTGCCGATTAAGGAGTGGGCAAGTCAAGTGTCCTAAATATTCGTACTTAATAGGTGCTAAGCTTATTCATTTTGTCAGTGTGAAAACATAGATACTCCTGATCATATCGTTTTCAATTGGTGCAATTTCAGGCATTACTGTAATAAGTTTTCTTTCAAAATGACAAGAATAACTAAATTTTATCAACCCTTCAATTTAGTCTTCTTACTATCCCTCAGTATCTTGGAGATATATGAATTAATATTTGAACATATTCAGTATTTATGTTTGGAATTATAACGTTTTGTAGATTTGCCTGTGTATAACCATCCCTTTGTTTTCTTAACTTCCTTTTTTAACCGAGGCTTAATTCATGTGTGTGTTCGAAGAAAATGTGCCATGACGAGACCCTTGACACAAGTATCCTCGTGTATTTTCTTTATGAAATACGTTTAGTTTCGATTTTTATTGAAAGTAAACAGTCGATATTCTTGAAAGTCATTGAAAAATTGAGGTATGCGATTTATATGATCCCTAGACACAATAATCGAACAATAATTTACATGATATTTTCAACAGCGGGAAGTAAACTGTCATGGCCAACTTTACTACAGGCCATGAAGAGCGTAGTCCGGAGGCGTTGCCAAATTGATTGGAGTGGTATACTCTCCTAGTCAGTTGTTCCCAAACTTTCAAACATTATTTCAACTCTTTTTGTATATTGCGAACAAACAAGAAATATTATTAGTATTTATAACATATTGAATATTATATTGGGTATTGTTAGCACATATTTCCGTAACAGAAAAATGTAAAACATTCATTATTGCAAGAAAACAACGGTGTTTTCGATAAAGCCCCACTGCGTAAAAAATACTTTTATTACTTTATGGAAGTATTGAGATTTTTTCGTTTAATTTTTGATTCAGTTTTCTCGTGTCCGGCTTGATTATTTTTTTGGTGTAGTGATTCAGTAAGATATTCGAAAAAAATGGAACGCAGCATGTTCGGAATATTTTTATTGTCTTCACCAGATAAACAGCAACAAAAAAAATCTTTCAAGGACTCATCCAATGACACGCTTAAAATAGTGAGATTACACAAAATTGCTTTCTGGTGTATATTATTCAAAAAGTTCGAGAGAAATGTCATTAATAATTTTTTTCAAATATAGCACACATGCGAAATAAGACATTTTTAAATGCAATTAAAATGCAAGGCACAAACAACTGAATATTTTGTTGGAGCCCAATTATCTCGAGGTATACATTTCATCCATTTACTCTTTAAAAATTAAGTTTTAGGGAAACTGAAAGTCGATACTAGTTGCTCACCCGCCCGCAGGGTGCTGTTATTCGATTTACAACCAGGAATGCAACAAGTTTTCGTCATTTTAAGAAAATATACATATAAGAAACTCACCTATTCCAAGCTTGAAACTTACTGAATCATCTACGGAATACCTTACCTCTACACTATTGTAAAATTATTTGTAAGTAATCCGTACTCAAAACACAACACAAATTCTATTCGATCAAATCGGTACATACAAAACTCTTCTTTTCTATAATTTGATGTTATGTTATTCACAAACTATCAACACTCTCACCTAAATAACACTATAGAATATTGATGAATAGAGGATTAGAACTGAAATCGTAAAATATTCACATTCAAACTACAAGTGTCTTAAACAACACAAAATTGATGTATGTTACACTGAAATCTGTATACAAACTGAACACTTCGTTTTTATAGTTTGATGTTGAGATTTCAACAAATTATCAACGTCAACACATGTACACAATTGAAAAATATAGAATTTATACCAACAGCTCAAATTATTTAATTTCAAACTGCGAATGTTCAGGAAAGCGTCCTATTTGCATTAGTATACCAGCTCAACCAATGGCGGTATTGTTAGACCACTTCGATTCTATGAGAGATATTCATTTCATGTCCTGTACTAAAGTTGGCCGTAACACTGTCTTCTGTTATGAATGATATCTGTTTTCAAATATTTTATTATTAGTAGTTAATTCCTAGACTCATTATCAATAGAGTAGAGTTCAAATTATTTCCATTGAAGTCGAAGTAAGTCCCATTCAAAAAAAAACGTATGCATTAATTACGTGAAAAACGTTCATTAATTGAGTAAATGAGCACAGTTTTTGTATTAATACCGTAAATTATTCTATCGATTCTAACTTTCAATTACTGAAATTCTAATACATTACATCCTGCTTTCAATCAAACCATTTTACAGTTGGGTAAATTTTCAATGTTTCTTAGACGAAGGTCGAAATCGATGGCCTCCTAGTAACAAAATGGTTGTATAATAAAATATACTAATCTTTTCCCGTGAAAAATTCTCCCATCAAAGAATACAGATTACCAGTCAATCGTGGAATCTTCCGCCGCTTTTTTTTATCAACCTCCTCAGTCAATTTATCTTGCCAGGCAATTTCTTACCACTGAGTTACAATAAACTCGCGCGGCTCTTTCTTCTCCACTTTAATGCATCTTCCATCTTGAGGTGAAGTGCGAAACAAAGATTGAATCGTTTTTTCAATTTTTAGACGACGTTCGTTGTGGTTACCATGACGACATTTTCATTAGAATATATAAGTTGCCCACTGATACATTGAGATAAGAATATTGATCGTAGTAACTCGAAAAATAATTTTGTAACAACCTAATTTGTTGTTACTATATTGAATATTCCGTACTAATTTTTTGATGAAATCGAATGAACTGACTAGAAATATCTTGATAAACGAAGAATATTTCGCATATCTGTTATAAACACTTAATGAAGAATTTTATTCACTGAATATATGATATTGTTGGACTTCAAAAGAGCATTAGAAACAATATAAAGATCATTGCTGTTGAAAAAATTGAATAAAATTGGTTTTGAAGGTTTATTAAACAAACGGTTCAGTTATTTTTCAAATAAACGATCTCAAGAAATTAAGTTCAATGATGACCATTCGGACAGCATGGAAATTCATTTTGGCGTACCTCAGGGTACGTTCTTAGGTCCACTGATATTTTTTTTATACATTAGTGATACTGTTTTTCTTGTGAAATAATGCTTTATACGATTATTCGCAAATAATACAAAGATTTATATTAGCGGTAAAAATATCCAGCCTATGACTGAATGGATCAATACAGAGTTCGCAGCAATAAATGAATGGCTAAGCGAAAACAGTTAATCAGTGAATGTAACAAAGTCTAAATTTATAGTTTTTGGTACAAGTATATTTCTGAAGTTAAATAGGAAAGAAAATATAGCTACTCAAATTGTTATCCAGAATATTGAAAGAGTAAAAGTTGTTGAATATTTAGGCGTTATGTTAGATGAGATATTGAGTTTCAATAAACACTTCGACTTCATAACGTCTATAATATCCTAGAAAATCAATTTTGCCAAATAATTAGAAAGAATCTGACGATATATGTGAAATTATTGCTCTTTAAGTCAATAATAATGCATAGTAATCAACAATAATAATAGTTTTATTTACAATAAATTCAGCAGTTCTAAGATTTGTACTTTATTGCAATTTATTTATATGAATATATTCATTGTTGGAAAGTTTCCATTGAAAGACTCAGTAATAAGTCAAGTCCACGTGAATGACGCTCATCAGACTAACAAGACCAAATCTCATTTCATCCAAAATTTCACTACTTTCTTGGTAATTCACATTGTTGCGTAAAGATCTAGGAACACAAAACGAGTAATTGAATGTAGGATGAGAAAACAGTCGAAAGTTACGGGTCTCGGGGAGCGATACAACACCGTCATAGCAGGCTGGAAAGTGAAGCAATTTACAAGCAAATGTGCTCATACCAGTTATAACCAGTACGAACAAAGGGATGCGCCATCTCTACACATAGCGCACAAAAGCTCGCTTTTGCGACAAAATTCGTTTTCTTTGTCATATTTAATTTCAACTCGTAACGTTGCAGTGTGTATACATCCGTTTTACATTTTTTGTCGCATCGTCGTTTAGCATGTATCGTTAAAAATGCATGGGACGCTTTTGTTTTGAAATATTTCTTCGCATTAGGTGAAATTACATCTGTAATAATTTAGAGTTTATGGGAAGTATTCGAATGTGGCTTGAATTCATCTAGTTAGAAAAATATGTATTTGAAAAATTCTGCATAAACGGAAATATTTTGTGTAGGACTTTTTGTGTATCAGATAAGGATACCTCATTCAAGAATTTCTGTCTTCTGTCATGTAGGATAAATATCACTTCATTGTTAACCAGTGTTAATTACAAATAAACATCTTATTAATCGATGTTTTTGTACATTTCTGTGGAATTCACGAATATTCACACAATTTATATTTGAGAGTGTTTAAACATTTAGAATGTATACATATTAACCTTAAAATGTGCGATCAGTGTAACTTAACACTGATACAACTATGGTTCATATGGAAACCGACATTTTAGAAAACCGATTTTGGAAGAGTAATTTTTCCAGAAAACGGTTTCTAACTGGTTTCGAATTTTTATGGAAAAATTTTTTGCACGAATATTCTGTAATTCGAACAAAAACATTCAACAGAAAATTTAGAGTGATTGGAAGCAGTTGTTGACTGAAATTATTTGCTGCTGAATTTTATTGATAGTAATATTTTTTATGCAATTTAGTACGAAAAAGAAATAATAGTTAATAATAGTTGTTGTTTATGCCTACCTTTCACATAAGCATGTAAATATTTTAGTGAAACGAGGTATTCAGCAAAGGGTTCGAATAAATAAAAACAATATATTTTCATATTCCTTAAATAATTATATAATTTTTTTCTTTAACGTTCAAGTCTGTTACCATAAGTTTAATTACTCGTCCCTTTGATAGTGTACCCTGACGGTCAGCACTATTAGTCAAAATCCCGCGGGTGAATGCTGAATCATGAATTACCAGTCCGGGTCGGAGATATTCGGAGAATTGCTAGAATTGAAAATAATATGCAGTATTTCACAATAGTACGAATGTATTCAGAAACGAGCGTGAGAAATGAAAATGAACCGCCACAGAATCATATCGGACCGATATGATTCCAAGAACTCAACCGCTTGCAACAGTGTTTTCATCAATTTGATATATTTGGCTACATTTGTCATTTTCAAATTTTTTTAGTGTTATTCATACATTGAAAATCGATAATTTCCACTACAAAACCGGTTTTCGAATTTTCTCCAAGAAACCGGTTTTTAAAAACCGATAAACCCGAGATAAAACAATGGGAGGAAATTGTAATTATGTGAGGAACATGACTGCAGCGCTGAAGACACGCCTGCAAAAAAATTTTGAAACACAATTCCTAATAACTCCATGATAATTCATTGTTACTGTTTTCAAATTCCTTATTTGGAAAGTATTGTGAGAATGCTTCCAGTGTGCTACTTTATCTACCCCCCATAAAAAACCGAAAAATATTTCAAACAGAAGGCAAATAAAAAATATTCACTACCCTGAATTTCATCAGAAGAATATATATTCAGTTCAATATCAAGTATAATTCATGTCAATTGTTATCCACTGAAACTGTTCAACAACTGAATGAAACATTAATAAACCAAGAACTTATCGGTTTATCACAGAAAATATACCATTCAGTGTTTCATCTCATATAAAGAAACTTACGCACAAACTGATCTAGCTATTTCGTTACACGATAAAATAGCCCTAAAGATACATTAACCGTATAAGGGTTATTTATCGCTACAGAATTTCCGTTAGACATGGAATTCAAATCCAATGCCATTTACAAAATTCCGTGTCAAAATTGCGATTCTGTATATCTATGCCAAATAAAAGCTCTAAAACCTCCATTGAAGAATAATTTCAATTTAGAGCGATTGCAGTAATACGAACAAGACGAATTCTTCTGCATTAACATGTAAAAGCTTCACGCTCTACTCTCAACACGTACAAGCGACCGATGGAAACATGAATAACCATTCCACAAAAATTTCAGATCACCGAAATAGATACAACAAACACCTTTTCGTAGAAATGATCGATATAAAAAGGAAAGAACGTTGAAATCTTACACGGATAATCTGATCGAAAGATATATAAATCTGATGGACTCTCTTGATATTTTAATATCTAATGTTTCACAGAATAAACTCCTCGGCCACTGAATAAATTGATTCTTCCCTCCTCAAATGCACTCCAAAATGCACCCCAAAAACGCACAAGAAGCTTTGAGCACACATCTTGGAACAATTTTCTTGAAAAGGTTGAATCATATTTTGACTCAATGCCATTGCTTCCTTCAATCACTACATACTCAAATTTGACAATTGCTTGTATTTGAAAACAATGAGTTCAAATATTCAAATAATGGAAATATTTCTAGATAAATATTTCAAAATTTTAGCCCTGAAGGTGAAGATGAAGTTAATCGAAAACTTGGAAGATAGTAAGAGGTAACCCATTTTTCTAATGTCGTGGATCAATCGTGGACCAGTCGTGGGCTGCAATCACTGCAATAAGTTAAACATTGAAAATACACATCAACTGTCGAGAAACATTCAATGATTCAAAATATCTCAAATAATATTCTTATGGAGCTGCCTACAAGAATTTTGTCAACGAAAACTCAAAATATCAGTTGCGAGAGTAAATATCAAGTGAGTTTCGAAAACGCACCGTACGTCTTGAATATAAATACCATACAATTGTTTAATGCTTATTGGAAATCCTCAGTGACATGAAACTGAATAATCAAGTTTCAATGGTGTTCCAAACGCTCAGTTGCCGTCTCCAGAAGGCAGTTCATTCATAAACTAATCACGTGAGCCTCCTCTATCGGTGCAATTGACTAACTATGAAGGACTAATGTAAATTACCTTAGAATAACGTAGATTATCCCAATAGTCTGCCGTACGATACAATTTTTTCTCTGAATAACAAATTGATGAAATTTTTTTTGCAAGTTCTTGTTGACGATGAAAATATCTATTCATATTGACAGTACATAAATGCGTTTAATTTCACGATTGAGGTATATCCTCTCTGAACCTTCTCATTCTCTGGGCATCTGGGAGAAAATTGTCGGTATTTCACTTCATAAAGAAATTAATGTTCGAATGAATCTTTTGCGTCTTAAGGAGAACGCTTGGATGTTAATTCGAAGTTGGGACCCTCAATTTAGAAGTGTTAGGGAATTCACATATTGCAATCAATGGAGAATTTTCTGTGGTTCGAAATTAATCCATCGTGAGAATCAAAAGCTTACTATTGTGTTTCGAATGCTTTCTTATTCAAAACACTGTCTCATTTATGCAGCCCCTCAAAATGAAGTTGTGCAAAATGTGAATTATAAATTCAATTCAAAATTGTATTTTCGTAAATACAATGAATTAAAATTAACTCAGTTGGCAGAAGTTTAACTAAATGTTATTCAAAACTCTACATATTCGTTTGGTTAAGGCAGTGATTCCCAAAGTGGTCCCGGTGGACCCCCGGGGTTCCACGGGAGACTTGCTGGGGGTCTACGTAGGCGTGAACAAAAAATGGGGGTCCATAAGATGTTGATAGGGGTCCACGAAAATTTGCGTAATCCACCGACAACATCTTGTGGCAAAACATTTAAGTGACAGGTTGAACCAATATCTTCATTTTGTAATAAAAGCTGTCAACAAAATCAGAAGCAATGCATTGAATACGCGTTTATTTGCTCAATTATGCGACGAAAATGGTGAAGACTTCCAACGACTGCTCTTACATACTGAAGTACGCTGGTTGTCGAAAGGTGCATGCTTAACGAGATTTTACTCTGTTTTCGATTCCATATTAGAGTTCTTAGAAAGTAGAGATCCAGATTTAAAAGAAAACTTGATCAAATTCAAAGCAGACATTGCGTATTTGACAGATTTGTTTAAAAAATTTAATGATATTAACTTGCAGTTACAAGGGGACAGCCTGAATTTAATAAAAACAAAGGGGATAATCGGCTTTTCTTGGGAAATTGAAATTTATGAAGCAAAACATTAGTCGGCTCGAATTCTCTCAATTTCCAAACTTGTCGCAGGTAGAATGTATTGATGAGGATATCCATACCTACAGTCAACATTTAAGTGCCCTGCATGATGACTTCAAAACCAGGTTTGAAGATATGCTGACGATGGATATACCACCATGGATCATAAATCCATTTGATGAAACGGAAGTGGCCAATGTTGTATTACAAGAGGAGCTGCTCGAGCTAAGCACTAATGAGGAGCTGAAGGTGAAATTTAGAAAAGGCTACCAAACATTTTGGCTGCAAGCAGAAATACCCAAAACATATCCTGGACTGTGGGAAATCGCAAGGAAATTTTTATTAGCTTTTCCCTCGTCACACCTTGTCGAAAGGAGTTTTAGTGCCTTTACAAACCTCTTAACGAAAAAAAGGAGCAAATTAAACATCACAGAGCGGGAGGATTTGCGGTTATTTCTCACAAAAATAAAGCCCAACATTGATCGTTTGCTGACACTCCATCAGATACATCCTTCCCATTAATTAAAATTATGACCTGAACCTATATTACCTTAATAATTTTTTCTTTAATTTTATTCTTTTAATAAATAAGGTGTTATAAAATGTACCATTTTTAGTTTTTATTTTACATATCGGAATATAGGGATAGAACTCAGAAGTGACACAATTTTTATTTTTTGGCGACTTTAAGAATGTGGTAGAAATGTAGCAGCAGGGGGTCCACCGAAACCAGTAAAATTTTGAAAGTGGTCCACGAGAAAAATATGTTTGGGAACTACTGGGTTAAGCCATTATCAATAGTATACAATAGCTTTGTTCGCGGTAAGGATTCTGAACCGATTCAGAACTATTTGCATGCGCAGTTTGAATTTTGGCGTTCGCGGATCACCCAGTTCCGAACTTTTAGTAATCGATTCGAAATTGGTTCTACCAGTTCGAAGAATCAATCTAGATTTGAAAGGTCGGGACTTGCGCATTCACGATAGTTTCGCAATTGGTATCATAGCAAATTATTTTTATGATTTGTTTATACATGCCACATGGTAACGAAACGAAAACATTAAAACATTCTCTTGAAATTTTTTAATTGCATCGATCCGACATGGTCCCTGTATTTTTGATACATAATTCCAAGAGAAAAGGAGTGTTTTGGTGGGTCCACTTAAAACTATCTTCTGGTTGTTGGGACATTTCTGAAATCTTACTATAACTAAATGACTAAACGTACCTTGCTATCTTGTGCTTTCGAAAATAAATAAATTGGAAAATGGTTGCTCACTTATAAGTCGACTTCCATAGAATAATGTGTTATTGTATTGTTCTTTGATTAGAATGACAATTGCAAGCGGTATACGGCATATTATTCGATGAGAACAACCGTGAATTTAAAATTCCCTCAACTAGTTCTAAAATCGTCGCGGGTCGAAATAATTCCGAACCAGTTCATAACCGAGCATGCGTATTAAATCAATCCCGAATCAGTTATGGATTACTTCTGAATCGGTACAGAATACTTACCTTAATATTACTAATAAGTTCAAAAATAGTTTTGTTTACTGTATTACTATTACTTGATAAATATTGTATACTCTTGATAATGGGTTAACCACCCGAAACATATGTCAAGTTTTTTATACATTTAGTGAAACTTTTTTCCAGTGTGTCAATTTTAATTTATTGCTTTCAACATAATGTTTCACCAAGAGAAAAGCGAAACCTCCGTGGCTTAATTTCCGTGAATATTCCATTTTTCGTTATTTTTATTATAAACTCAGTTCATTAATTATTATGATAATATTGGACTGTTCCATAAGATTTTCGATGAGAAATTTTCATCAATTACAGATACGTGGGACACAAAATTAAAACCTGACAGCCATCGAGCCACATATTGGAAGTTCCATTAATCATAGAACTGACACAAGTATGGGACATCGTTTGGTTGGACAAAATTAATCATTTTCCTTATCGTGAATGATAATTCATCATCACAAAAATTTGAACATCAGAACCTCGAATTCCTCGTTATTCCGAAGTGAAACATATTTCATTTTATTATCGAAATTACTCTATTCGAATTATCCTCTTGTCTGTCTTAGAGAAGTATCAGAACATGAAATATAATACGTTATCACCCGTCTACTGGCTCAAGCGTGCCATATTTTTATTGCTTTTATACCTAAAAATCAAAATAGGAACAGAAAATAGTTTTCACTTTGCTTTCATTCAACAGGTTTACTTCCATACACCTATAAAAAAAGGAAAAATCGAAATCCATGGAAACTACATAAAACATGAACGTAGATATGATCAACTAAAAGCTACCGAACATCCATTTATGATTGATTTTCACACAAAAAGGTTTGAAAGAAACTCTTTTAACCCTCCAATAAAGTCACCCATCATGCTTTTAGTAAACTGGTATCTGTATACTATCTGCATAATATCTGTAAGGAAGCATTTCGAAGGGAATGTGTCTCTTTACAGACATTCTGCAACTGATGATGGAAAATTTGTATTCATGTCAGTGATCAGGTCGTCACAGTTTTCAGCTCTATGGTATCCAAATGAACCAAGACCTACAAATTTCAATCTGCTTAAGGCTTTGTACCTATGAAAGTTTATCGGAGAAAGAGCTCCACAAACATGTGAAAACATCGAACTCAGGGTTCAAGACCCTTCACGAATTGTTTGATAAGTCCGAATTTGATATGCAGTTGTGGCAATAATATAGATTTGAGGTCGATTATTGCGTAATATTCAATATTGCATTTTACAACTTCATATTTATCTGGTACAAGCCAAAGCTTTAGTGGTAGTGAGCAGCATCATTTCTATGAGGAATTTCAACTTAAATATTCCATCAAGATACACAACACTTGTAGTTACATTGTTCACATAAACCATATATATCCACATCTAACAAAATGTTTCGTAAATTCATTTGCGGAGACACACTTATATCCGTTTCAGACAAAAATCATTATATCACAAATGTATTGAACAGTGAGCTTGATATTTTGTATGAAAAATATTTATATGTCAAAATTGACCGAAAATAAATAATGCAAAAACACCATGTATGGTATTTGGATCAAAAGCAAACGGTAGGAGATATTTGTACTCAAATTTATCTTCGAATGTTAACAATATCCTTATTAGATTCGTAACAGAAATTAAGTATTTAGGTGTTATTCTAGATCAGTTACTATGTTTTTCTTCTCATATTGATTACATGTTCGAACAAATAGGTGAAAGTATGGAATTTTTTCTACAATACCACAATCATATTTCATACTGGACAAAAATGTTGATTTATAAAACCATAATTATGGCTCATTTCAATTATTGTTGTTATTTATTGATACTATGCACAAAACAAAAAATATATAGATTACAATCCCAACAAAACAAGGTGATGAGGATAATCTTGGGCTGTGAAAGGTACACTCCTATTGAGAATATGTTGTTTACTGGCTGAATGTACTGTTGTTGAATGGCTGATTGTTGAGAAGTGTATGGAAAGGGCCAATATAGTTATAATTTATAAGATCGAACACAATCTTCTTCCAGAATATTTAAGTGCTTACTTGGATAGACGCTCGGATTTTCATGATTATGATATTACACCTGAACGGAATGTCAATTTTGCAATGGTAAAATCGACCTTGTTACAGAAAACTCCTTATTATAAAGAAGTTAAAGAATTTTATGCATTATCAGATTGCATGAAGAGCGTGCCAAATCTAAATATTTTTTTCACAAAATTGTTCAATTACTTAAGCAACAATTGAATCTTAGTATCAAGTTCATAAATTTCAATATAAAGTGTATTATTTGAACTTGAATTACCAGCAAAAATTGCTATACAAAAAATAATTCACTTATCATGAAGTTTGCTTCTGCAGAAAAATACAAGTTGGCAATTCCGAGAGGCAATCCATACCAGTATTTCGCTTTCATATATATAACAAGCAAAAGAGAGAGAGTTTCATGTTATTGGGTTCCTGATACTTCAATACCATCAATCAATGAAAACACTATTCACTTATATCGTTCAGTATTTTGACAAACGTACAATTTGTAGCGGAACGTCATTAAGAAATGAAATATTGCTGCCTATTATTATCATGAACAACGATATATATGTATATGCTCACATCGTTGTTCTTTACAATATCAATCACTAATTTAGGCTATCAAGCTCTCCCTGAGATGAAAATATTTCCGGATTATTTTGAAAGATTAGTCATTGATCATACAGTGACTTGAGATATTCTTTCTCATAAATTGATTATTTATATTACATAAATGCGCCTAGATTTAAAACATAGCTCGCATCACAATTTGTATACTTCAATTTATACATGCACAATTTTCCTATTCAAAATGTATACTTTTCTGGCCCTTTGAAGGCTTGAAAAAACTTTCAAAGTATCAGTTGTTAAGCTTATACAGTTGTACTGAAATGAAACAACATTTTTCTCCCCATCCTTTGTGTTTCTAGTGGACAATGTAACTACACATTTATAGGAAAATTCCACGAAACATCCTCAAGTAATAAGGACACATTTATTAGGGCAAGTAATGGAAAGTCCTTTGTTGATTACGAAAGAACAGATTGAAAAAGATATTTCTTTCAAGTAGATTAAAAATTTCAGAGCATCGTCCTCTCATTAAAGTTCCTCAAATCCACCATAACTATGAAACAATAATAACTTATAACAAAAAAACTTGACTGAAATTGCATTCTCGCTTAACTCTTGGTGAAACATAATGACATGTTAAATATAATTGTGAAACATTAAGCCATGAGTTTAATTCAATTTATTAATAAAAAACTTGCCCAAAAGTATATTGATTTCTTCGTCTACATATTTCTATGGCATTTAAAAATCGATTTGAAAAACACGGACAATATTTCCGAACCCCTATAACTGTCCTCCATTGAAGCTGAAAAGTGTCCTCAACCTAATACAAAAAACATTTTTTACCATTGAAGCATACATTCAGTTCTTCCGATACAAAATGGTGAATGCGCCAATGCCACTTTATCTCAATATCAGTTATCAGCTGCTCTCTCAATTAATGATAGAAAATGGGGGAGAGACGCAAGAGCTGCCAAATTTATGAAATGTTCAAATCAAAACTTCAGCTTGTCATTCATCAAACAAGCAAGTTATAATAACTCATCCACTTACTATTTCCATCACACTTTGTGAGCGGTTGAATATAGTACTCAGGTTTTTTTAGAAACTTTCATTTTTCGAGATCTTCACAAGAGTATTTAACACAGTTATTCAGAACAGAGTAATACAGAACTCGTTTCGCGTTCCAGGGTATGAGAGTTTCCAACTGATGTGTAGAGTTGTATGAAACTCTTCATAACAGATAGATAGATCTTTATTAAAACTGTAAATTAATACAAAATTGTTATCACAGGGTAACTTTAACATTTTTTAAATGAAACAGTTAAAAACAAAATCATAACATTCGACAAAGTGTGACTCAATACTCTTTCTGAATATAGAAAAAGTCTGAGATGAACGAATTTTTTCTGTAAGTAATTGTACATGAAGTCTCGATTATAACTGGGACGTTTTCTTTCAAAAACTGATTTTATGCTGTCATTCAGTGTGTATCGGACTTTGATTCTTGTATTTTATCTGTGGAGAATTTTTCCGTGTACAATGTTACTCTTTAATATGTTATGATCTATTTTCTCTACCATTGCACATATTTCAAGACAAATAAGTTTTTTAACTGGGAGAATTGGGTATTTTTCGTACAATTGAGCTGATCTAGGCTCATATTAAAAAATACATTCACCTGTTTCACACAGTTGGCAAGACGATACAGTCTTTTGGATATTCTGTCCATATGATATCCCCAGCTCAATCTCTCACCTATCGGAAGTTATGTGCGATGCGGAACTTTTTTGATTATTTTATTGTTTACTTAATATTGATATTATCACAACATTAAGGGAAAAACAATATGAACACTGTTTTTCCCTCATATAAAATTAATTTATTTTGATTAAGCCTTCTTGAAAGTATCTTCAGAACTTCATTTACTTTTCATTGGAGCTGTTCCAGATTTTTGTCCTTTAACATGATAACCGTGTCATCAGCAAACATATAATATTTAGCCGGAAGATCAGCTCTGGATACATACAAAAGGTATAGTAATGGCCCAAGAACCGATCCTTGAGGATCGGTTCTGTGGTCACATTCAACATCCTCCTCAGAACTTTTCGTTCCATTTAACTCCACAAATTGTTTTCTTTCCTCTAAGAAGGTCTCGATGAGCTTTCAGGCAGGCCTTTGTATACCCATTAGGTAGGTGTAGCTTTCTCAGTAGAATTTCATGGGTCACAGTGTCGAACGCCTTTTTCAGATTGATGAACACCGGATCCACAAAATTTCCTGTATTGTCCCTGTATCATCTCTATTCTCAACTATACATTCAATTAGGTGTATAGCGGCTCCCAATGTCGAACTTGACTCTTGAAAGCCATATTGTTGCCGAGAGAAGTTTAAGAAGTCTGCCAATGTTGCTTTCATGACCTTTTCGAGAATTTTTGAGATAGCTGATGTAATGGATATGGAATAGTTGTTGCTGGTGTCATTCTTATTTTCATTTCTGAAGATTTGAATTATCTCTGAAATTTTCAGGGATGATGGAAATTTCTCTCCGCAAGACATTCGTTTATCAGTTCTAGTAATTTTTCCTTGATAATGTAGAAGGTTGTTTTGATATCCGTTATTGTTATGTGATGTGGACAGCTGGCACCTGTATTTTTTATTGAATATACAAAGCTCCCTTAATGAATTCATAGACGAAAATATAAGTGGATTTTATCAAACTTCACATGTTGAATTAGGACAAATGGTTTCAATGGGACAATAAAAATAAATCTTAGTATTGCCATCATCTGTAAGTTTAATATATTCAACTGTCGGATGCCTTTCCATAATCAGATCATAAGAATACAACATTGAAGATAAGGAGTTTCAGCAACCTCCAAACACTATATTAATCGAGCAATATGAAATGAGCTTTGTTTAGATGGACACCTGCTAGAACAACTTATTATCGTTATCGTAAATGAGCCCTTTCGTTCTCCATAACCTACTATTAGTCAAACTTACATCGTGAGCCGGAAAGAGTGATCACGTACAAACTTAATTAAGCCAACAAATTCAGTTTCTCATACAATTCTGTTCAATTCCTAGGGGTTAGAGAGAGTTTGTGCGAGACATTATGCGATATAGTTTTAATACTTCGCTAACTCAATAAACCATAATGTGGGAAGTTTTCGTTGGAGTTCATATCAGAAACGCGGGTATTGTAGCACGAGTTCGTAATATAAAAAGGGCAGAAAAGAAAAAATCGGAAAAGAAAACGATAGCGGTTTTTCTCGACACGAAACCCGGAGAAAGTTTAGATGAGAGTCCGGTGTATACTGCAAATTAACGTTCTGGAACGTATGAAAGAACACCTTGGGAATTTTCTGGTTGCAGTTTTTTCATGAGTTCGGCAACCTACGTAAAAATTCTGATCGTATCAGTTTATATTTTTTCTTATCAAAGCTCTGAAAATTATATGTAACTTCCGAAAGAATCGAGCATTTTTGCCTTAGACATTACTTTGCCTTTCTTTTGAACTACAATTAAACTTTTCTTTGGGACTTCTTCACACCATCAGATCAACAGTGAGTCTCCAGTTGTAATCGCAATTGGAGTTATCTACTCATTGCCGCGTTATTTCCGTAGTTATTTTTACGTGAAATTTCAAGTCGTTAAATTGAATCAATGGACTTGTCCTATAGAAGTGATGTAAACATACTTTCAGAATTTAAGCTAATTTTTCACGAATTCCTTCTTCTCTTTTTTCTCATTTTTCATCTATTGAAATTGTCTTCAAATTTGCTTCTGATTTCGTAAAGTTATTGAATTTTTCTGTTGATCTTCTACCTCTTCCTCTCATACGCAATCACTTCGATGGAATTCGGACTGGATTCTCTAACTATGTCAAATGGACTTCGCGTTAATACAACTCATGAGCTTGGGGCCTGAAATTAACTCTTGCTATACTACATCTGATGAGGAATTGAAGAAATAGAGAATTTCTGTTTCGATTTCAATTTGAGTGTTTCTTCAATTCGTATGTTTCACGAATGTTCGGTTCACTACATAACAGAGTGAATATCTTTTTCTTATATGAGCTTTGCGAATGAATTTAACGGAACAAATTTAAAATTTAGGAACTAGAAAGTTAACGCATAAAGCAAACAACTTTTCAACGATCAGTTGAACAGTTGCTTGAATCAACGAGCACTTCGTAAACACACTATAGCACTCCAAATAGTTTTCTGAATCAGTGTACCTGTTGGATGTTGCAGTTTTCTGATTTTTACTATAATTAAATTAAAACATAACTCTATTGTTTCGCCAACACAGTAGCTGCATCAGATGTAGATGAAAAACTATGTTCTCATCTCATCTATGTTTTTTTAAGTTCAGAGAAATTATCACATAACATCATAATGGCTTGTTCTGATATAACAGACGCATCAGTTCTTCGCTATCACAGAATGATCAAGCATTTGCTTGCATTGCACTATATTGAATGAGCGTACATACTGTAAATATTATGAAGCACTTTTTCGTCTCATTATAGAAATTATCAATTGCATGTATCCAGACAGAGTGATATGATGTATTCTTCTTCGACAACCTTTGCGCAGGTAGCTCTCTGAGAATATGCATGGAAATATTTCCATATTTCGATTAAAAAGCTCAGTATCGACCGAGCATGAAGAATTCATGAACTTCGAAACAATTAACGTATTGCTGGCAAGGGTGCGAACCGCAGCGATAGGACATGAGACCATTCTCATACATCACAGACATCTCTGATGTGTTGGGATGTACGGTCTATAAACCACGCCATACTTGTATGGAAGTACGAACTGATCTTATCGCAAAAACGCTTTATCATACTTGAGATAGTTCTTGTTCTTCAGCAGAGGTGTCCAACATTGTGAAGATATAGAGTCTTGGTGCGTTTGCGAGACATCAGTTAATTGGATGTGATACCTCCATTATCCTTCAAGGGATAATCACTAGCTAAATATTTGAAATCGTTTTACACCTTGAAGGATAATGGAGGCATCACATCGTAAACGCTAATATATCTAGCTCTACGATAACATTCTTTTGGTTGATTTGAATTTTTCGAATTAATGTCGTAGTGTTCTTTCATATTTGATTCAACGCCACTAGCACGAAAACTTCATTTCCTTATATATATATATATATATATATATATATATATATATATATATATATATATATATATATATATATATATATATATATATATATTTATATTAATTGATTGGGCCGATACTTGAAGAAAATCTTAATACATAATTTAACTAAAACTGAGTAGTTTTTCGATTTTAACTAAAACTCATTCGAAAACATGACAACATCGTTTCGACAACACAGTGACTTCATCAGATGTTGATGATAAAATGATAAAAAACTACAGTTGTAAAATGTAGTATATTAAATGATATGGACGTGTGAAACCTTCAATGTTAGATGTATTCATGTGCTTTCATTGATTCCGAACATTTGAGATGTACATAATTCTATGCATAATATATGGATTCGACTCAATTTATATTTCTGTCTTGCAATCAATAGAAGAGTATATGAGTATTGAAGTCGTTGCCTTTCATTTGATGAACGTGGTGTAACTATTGAGTAGCTTGTAGTACGAAACAGTAGCTGTTTTACGATACCAATGAATGTAAGCATCGATTTCAATATTCTCTAACATTTATTCCTAGACGGATAATGGAGTTCGTTCATGTTTGATTGTAAATTGTCAATAAATTATCGAAAGGATGTAATAGTATACTTTGATATCGAATATTTACAAGTGCGATAATAAAGCACGTGAATGTGTAAATATGTAAAATTATAAAAATATATATATATATTTATATATATATATATATATATATATATATATATATATATATATATATATATATATATATATATATATATAATAAGTTTATTTAACAATACAGTGTGATTTCAACTCTGCAATTCGAATTGTACATATACAAATATATAGAATGCGACAATGTTTGTGTTTCCTGTCTGGGTATTGTAAACAAACGAGGTGTACCCCACTAAGGCAAGACCAGTGCGTGGGATATATATATATATATATATATATATATATATATATATATATATATATATATATATATATATATATATATATATAATGTAAAAATTCGAATCTTGGGTTTTTTTGGTTCAATTAAAACAAAATGAGGTTAGATTCGACTAAATAGGTATATCATTCCCAGATCAACTGATAACAATTGTGAATTTCTATAAAGACAGTGAATTATAAATAATTGAATTTAATGAATTACTTCAGATATCGAAACGTCAAACCTACGGGTATAGAAGATATGTGAAATTTCGATGCTTGGTGTGTCTGTAATCTGAGAGAGATGTTTTTTACTGATTTCTGTGAATGGAATTGTAGAGTATTCATTACTCTACAATCTTCCACTTGAAGTCACAAGAAGATGATTGGAGGTTGAAATCGTTGCCTCACTTCGATGGACGTGGTGCGACTGACGAGTTCCTTGCAGAACGAAACATATATATCTCGCACTTCCGTCATGTGTGGCATCGATTTCAATAATTTTCTAACATTTATTCCTTGAAGGATAATGGAGACATCACATCGTACACGTTCACATATCTAGCTCTACTATAACATTCACTTGATTGATTTCAATTTTTCAAATTAATGTTCTGGTGTTCATTTTCTTAAATATTTCATTCAGTGCCATAAGCACCAAAAAATTTCATTTCCTTTTATATATATATATATATATATATATATGTATATATATATATATATATATATATATATATATATATATATATATGTTTGAACGTAGAGATTCACGGATGGAAAAATATAATGGTATATTGTTCCGGGAATACATCCGTTGGTTTGTTGAGTGCCTGTTGGGAACAGGCAGACGTTTTGTCAAGGTCTCACTTGACATTATCAATGCTTCAAATGGTTATCGATTACTCGGAGTCTGGAGACTCTTTCAGTCACCAGACTCCGAGTAATCGATAACCATCATTTGAAGCATTGATAATGTCAAGTGAGACCTTGACAAAACGTCTGCCTGTTCCCAACAGGCACTCAACAAACCAACGGATGTATTCCCGAACAATATACCATTATATATATATATATATATATATATATATATATATATATATATATATATATATATATATATATACAGATTTACAGCAGGCACCAAGCAACAGAAAGAAGAAGTCGGGGATAAACTCAGAAATATCCAACTGAAAATCTGCTATACAATGCAACTTCATATCTCAATTTAATTAAGAGCATACCCGGTAACAAAAGCGCGGACTCGAAAACTTTCATTTCAGCACTGAATAAACAAATTAGTCGAACTGCGTATTAAATTAAATTGTACATATTTCATCACTTTGAAATTGAAATTCTACATGAAATATTGTTCATATTCACCTGAAGTATTAAAACCGCGAATTGAATGAAATTTAACTTCGTCTCTCCAGTTGTCGTCCTGAACTTCGAGTTCAATTTGAAGTTTGTCAGGCAAAACGAATATTTGTGATACTTTTCATTAGAGATAGCATTAATTTGATGTAGAGAAACTATTTCACGGTATTCTTCAATTTCCACTTCATTCACAAATTATTACTTATATTGGGTAGTTACTTTGAAATGACCTCAGTTATAGCACAAATGAAAGCACAAAAATGGACTATTGCGATTGGATATTATTTCATTCCAAACCCAGAAGATAAACTGAACTGCTTTCTCTGAATACGAAAGAGATTTTGAAATTGTTTAGAAAAAATAGACGCAATTTTGTTACTTTCATTGCAAACGTTTGATAAGTTTCATGTAGTCCGTTGAAATGTTATAGCTTATTCTGAAAAAACACTTGAAAACTGATTCAGAACTCCACCTGCATCCGGTACACAAATACCGTACTCGTATTTCTTGCTGATTCAAAATTAACACTTCTGGAAAAACCTTTTCTAAGTTTTATGATGCAGTGATCTTGTAGCGATCCGATAGATGGTGCTCGTAGTTGTTCCCCACAACTGTAGTGTTTATTTGTATGATGAACTTGGCTGAGGGGAATTTTTATTCAAGGAACGGGATCTACCCGAAACTACACCAAGTCTAGTATTCCTTTAGACTTGGTGATCCTGACGACTCTTCTCGAATTCAATCTGTTAGGTGTGGACGAACGAAATAAATGTTTTTCTCACAAAAAATTCAAATTTCATCACCTAATCTGTCAGAAGAATTTCAGACACTCAAAACATTTGATCTAGGAGACATTGGGTTTCGGTATTCAAATAGGTCATTTAATGGCAATAATGTTATATGGGTGTTATGGTTTCTTTTACCACAAAGTCTCAGCTATAAAATCTTTGTTTTCGATCGCAAGATATATACCTCATATCTATTCTTCCTTCTTCACTTCACATCATCAATACAACCAAAGAAAATTTTTCTCCTATATGAATTCTCTATAAAATATATTAGGGTGAATATTTAATTTCACTCATTATACTTCACTTTCACTGGCGAATATTTCACTTTATTCTAGTGTACCAATACAACGAAATATTAGTAATACATTCATGATCAGAAAGTTTTCATTTACTCAAGAACCGTGATTGCTTTTCCAAGTTTATTTTATAAATATCTTTTTCACGAACTTCAAGAATTTTCAAACAATTCTATATTTCCACTGGATACACTCAGTTTTGATACACTGATAGTTTTAATTTTCAGCAGACCAGTAGAAATTTTCCACGTATTGTTCATGACTGCTTGGAAAACTGAAACCTTTTTCAGCTTCAAAGTCCATAATGCAAGTTGTTGTGTGGCTCTGGTCATATGTGGAATTCTGAATGATTTCAAATATACATTTTCCATAAAATTAAAAAAGAAATTTTCAACTTGGTTCGAAAGTTTGAGAAGAAGTCAGAATTTTCTCCTGATTGATATTTGAAAAGTACTCTCTCAAATAACTAATGTGACAGCGAAGGCTGTAGGGGGGGAAAATTTTGAGAACTTCCGATGCATATAAACAGTTTGTTACTAAGCGCATTTGGTTAGAGGCATTCTTTCTCAATTGAACATTTTTCATTTCAAACATGCGAATAGAAATCTCGAGAAGATTCCAATTTTTTGAAGGAAAAGAAAACTATGAAAGCCAAATTTAACGATAGCATGTGAAGTTCAACACAATCACAAATAACAAAACAAAGAATTACCAGATTATCAACAGCAAACTTTGTGGACAATGAAGTTCATCATAAACTTTTCTATTCCCGTCATGAATTTGAATTCAAATTCTAAAATTTGTCTTAGTCGGAACAATCAACCACAATCTCAACATTCCACATTGAATACCTCCACTTCCGTTTCTCGAATTCAGTTTGTTTTATTTCCTCATCTAAGCATTCATCAACTGTGATTACACAATAGCAGCCCAAGGAATCTCCGACTCCTGCAAACACCCTTGACGAATTCCTGCAATTAATTGACGCTAGGGGAGCGAAACGGAGCCAGTTATCGATGCGTACGTTGGTTATTAATTGAACAGTTTGTATATTGCCAGATCTGCCATCTGTCGACGAACAGATCGAACGCTGCTGATGGGAAACACTATAAGACAGGGGTGGGTAATTAGGCTCCGCCAAACAGCTGTGTGACCCAAATAGCTCCAGTTTCTTATTCACTTCGTGCTTCACCGAGTGGAAATCTGGAATTAGATGTGTTTCGACGCCTTCTTTTAATCGCTCGAGATGGAATTTCAGATAATTCTTGAACTAAACGTTATTTCACACGTGATGCGAAGCGAAATGATACGAGAGCAGATATTTTGTGCAGTTGTGATAAAAGTGATATCCAAGAAACACATGACGAATCATTCTACACATTTCTGATATATTCGGAGAGAGGTATTTTCGACATGAAAAATGCAGTAGGTGTTCCTGACTTTGATTATATTTATTGGTTTAGTTTCCCAGAAAATAGTCATTGCATGAAAATTGTTTCGCGTTGCTGGCCCAGTTTTGAACGTTTTACATTAAGTTGTTCAATTTTATTGATTTGAGTACCATGTTTACATATTACCTCAAAATGACAGGAACTTACAATTGAAAGAAAGGATTCGTGGCACGAAAGCAGTTCTTGAAAGTGAATAATGAACAGGAAATAAATGAATACATTTCGTCATGATTTATCAGAAGCTTGCATCAAATGCTGCTCTTCTCGAAGCACTGTCCTGCGTCTTCATCCATGCACTGAGCTTACATCACCATAGGTAGGATGATCATCTGATACTTCTCTAACCTTCTCTAACCTTACTTCTTGTGCTTATTAGTGGTTTCAACTAGTTACTATCAGCTTCTGCTGTGGCTATGCAACGTTCGGTATGGTATTTCCATGTTGCTCATAGTTCGAACTTTACTCCCAAATATTCAGCCTACTCATCACTATTGAAATCGGTTGACCTTCAGTTAGATCTCTCCACCTGGTTGTCAATCGAGTAATCAGTCGCAAATCACTCTTGTCAGCTGTTAATGACCTGTTAAAGTCTTCTAGTATCAAAAAACTACAATTATTCTAAAAGCTAGAATTTATGTACACACTTACCTGATGCAAACACGTAGTCGGAGAATAGGCAATGTGTCGTACGATTGGAAAGGGAATAAAAAGCTGAGAGTTCAACAGAAAAACTTATCAATTTCTGAAGTAGAAGATTCCAGAACGAAAGAAATAACTGCTTCATATAACTGAAAGTGACAAACTGAAGGTAGATAGAGTATTGATGGCAAAAACTGAAGATGAAGATTTTCGTCCTACGATTTAAAAATTGCAATAGTTTGAGGAGATCTAGAAGAGTTCCTTCCGTCTGGATTGAAATTTTTTTTTACTTATATTTTTATACAATTATCTGAATGATAGATGAGATAAACTTCAGCTGGGCAGTATCGAATTTTCATTATGATCATTTCATGGTCAACGACTATTCTATCTGATGAGCCCCTAGGAGGAATATACTGTGGATGAGATTCGTGAAATCATCGTCCAGAATATTTGTCCAATTGATTCCGATTATTTTCAATATAATTGTTCATCTTTTTATTTTTTTATTCATTTTCAGTTAACGGCGATACAAACAGGTGTAATGCCCAATTCAGAAACAACACTGCCCAAGTACTCAAAGGGTGAACATTAAGCTATCGCTTGTGGATTATGAAAAAGAATACTAGGCAATCCAGTCAGAGAACTTATAATGACCAAAAGACTTTCTTAGTAAACTTGGATATGTACGATGCCTCCATTATCTTTTACATGATGAATAATGAAGCATATTGAAATCGATGGCACACTGGATAGAATTATAAGAGAAACTCTTCCGTTCTATGAAGAACTCATCAATTGTGGCACGTTATCTTCATATGAGGCAACGAATTCAATCTTCTATGCTCTTCCTATGACTCCAAAGTGAAGTACAATGAGTGAATAGATACTGACGAATTTCATCTATGAGAACCAATTGAAATATCTTTCAGATAAATTCACCCGAAGTGGAAGTTTGAACTTCCAGTGCTTAGTGTGTCTGTTTACTTTCTTTCTGCTACCTCACTTTGAATAACGTTATTCATTTTGGAGATTTGAGATGGTGTTTCGAGTTTGAACTCCTTTCCTCTTTTGGTGATGAAGGAACAACTTCCACGGACAACGAAACAGTGTCACTTGTGCTTCCACGAAGATGTGTGGCATCGATTTTGATATTCTATAATATTTATTGCTTATAGAATGATATAGGCCATACTTTTTTATGACATTTCTTTGAACGTTCAGTTTTTGAATGATTGCTTTAGTATTATCTTCGAGTATTATCTTCGATAAATAAGTACATATATATACTCACGGGCGGAGTAGTTTACAAAATCTTCCAATCCAGATAGTACGAACGCAGTAGCCTGAAATGTGGCGACTTCCATCAGAGTTTTTCTGTATTTCTTAGTGTTCTTGTGTTTTCATCTGCAGGTTCGTACAACATGAACTTGGCCACGCCGTTCTGAGGAGAGCCGATAAGCTCGAAACACGTGTCGACGTCTGCTACCAATTGCGAAGTATATATATATATATATATATATATATATATATATATATATATATATATATATATATATATATATATATATATATGATTTAGTTATTTTTTTTTTATTTCGATAGTCAATGACTCTCGATGAATGTTTCGAACTGAAACAAGAATTTATTCAATAAATACAATAATAACTTAGTTCTAAAATACAATCGAACCGAAACAAGAATCGAGAATTAAATGTCGATTGAATATTGACCTCGAGCTCTGCGTCCATCAAATTATCAAACAGAAAAGGAGGTCAGAATATTATGCCACCCTTAAATACTGTAAGACCGATCGCAGAATAGTATTATACACTGAAATACCATAACATTAGTTCATGAGGAAGTAGAAGGCGTTACATATGTATATATATATATATATATATATATATATATATATATATATATATATATATATATATATATATATATATATATATATATATATATATATATATATATATATATATATATATATATATATATATATATATATATATATATATATATAGAATAAAATAACTATGCATGTGGTACCTTTGAAATCTGAGAGACGAATTATTAACCGACATTTCCTTTCCATTCAAATTCAATATCATATCCTAATATACCAATATATTCTAAGTGCAACAATATTTCGTATTTTATATACGAAATATAGCAAACTGTCTGTTGCAGAGCTGCTTCACTGTAAAAAATATGCTTCCTAAATAATCAAGTATTCATTACAAAAAAAAGACGGTGGAGTTTTGTTGGGATCTCAACGAAAAAGAAAGGAGAGACTAAAAGAAACAATGTACTTAACCTGTAACTCGAACAAGCATAAATCAAAGTGAATGAGGTTTCGCTAGAAAAAGGACGAAGATGAAGTGGTGAACGCTCTTACATCTTCTCTTACTGTTGTACCTTGTTTTATTTCAATTTGTATAATAATATTATCTTCATCGTAGCCTTGACCTGAATAGTGAGAGAAAAGCGATTAAAACTGTACGAGTGGTTTGATTTCGTATATTCATTATATATATTTTGATGGAAATATATTTTCGAACTCCAAGTATATTTTGAATGAAATCGAATTAGTAGTGAAAATATAATGAAATACATATTGAAATTTCAATACGCAATCGATTAGTTACTGTATTTCATGAATTAATTTCTTAACTTTCATTCAAATCTTATTATAAACATAAAAATAAATTTTCTCAGAGAAATGAAAGACAGAGTTAATAAAATCTGCCATGACACTTTCAGAAGAGAGGGATTGATAAATATATAGGAAATACCTGTGCAAAATACTTACCCCGTCAGCATGATTAGAAAGCTGTTAACACAAAGAATAATTCCTAAGAACCGAGGAGAGGGGAACAAGAAAATGAAAATTATTATGCTTCCATACCAAATATATCTAAATAACTTAACAAAAGAAATTAGAAATATATTCGAAGAAGAAAATGTAAAGATTCCAACATTCATTCAGATAACAGTAAAGGGTCATATAGTACACTCGAAAATCAAATCCCAAAACCATTGAAAAGTGAAATAATATATAAAATCAATTGCAAAGACTGTGATGAAGTATACATAGGATAGACATCATAATGGTTGAAAAATAGGATAACTCACCATAAACCAGATATAAAAAATGGAAAATAAAGGTGTGTCCTAGTAACACATACAACAAGGTTAGAACATACAGCAAACTACGATGGCGTGAAAATCCTAAAAACTGAACCTTTTGTAACTATCACAAAAGACCTGAGATGATAGAAAAAAGAAAAGATGAAAATTCTATAAATAGAAAAAATGACACACAAAACTTTAGTAAAATATATAGCTACTTGGATAAATGAGAAGTGATAATAAAAACTTGTCTAAAAATCACTGACCGAACAATTCTTTATTCGACTAGTTTCGCCTTTTACAGCATTATCAAGAATGAAAACATATTACAAAGACAACCTATGAATATTTTGCAGATCTGTTAGGACCACCTTGAATTTCGTCATAGAGGGGGGGTTTCCAATTTATCAGAGATTTAACAGCGGGGAGTGGTTTAGGTCTAACTCTCCGCTGTTAAATCTCTGATAATTTGGAAACCTCCACCTCTATGACGAAATTCAAGGTGATCCTAACAGATCTGCAAAATATTTATAGGTTGTCTTTGTAATATGTATTCATTCTTGATAATGCTATAAAAGGCGAAACTACTCGAATAAAGAATTGTTCAGTCAGTGAGTTTTAGACAAGTTTTTAGTATTACCTCTCATTTAAATATGAACTATCACAGAGTAGATTCATCGTCCATTAAATTTATATATATATATATATATATATATATATATATATATATATATATATATATATATATATATATATATATATATATATATATATATATATATATATATATATATATATATATATATATATATATATATATATATATATATATGGTAAAATTTCATGCAATTTTTATAATGATATAGAAATAAATAAAATTCAATTTTATCTCAAGGTGATGATTCTAAACTGATTGTTTCGTCTAAGTCATATTTCATGCATATTATTTCATTATGTAGGATTTTCAACATACATTCAATTTTTTAGATAGGATTGATTCCTATAAATTAAACTCTTGGCTTAATGTTTCACGATTTATTCAACAATATGTATAGTCAACATGTTTCGAGCGTTAGCTCATTTTCGAGACTAAACTCGTGAAAGGTGAAACATCAAGCCAAGAGTTTAATTTATTTTAATATTCAATTATGTTTCACCAAGAGTTCAGCGAGAATTCAATCTCATTAAGGGTGGATTCCATTCGATGATATGTTAATCTTGTTGAATTTCTTTCAAAACATCGAAATCTAGGTATATTTTTCTTCACTACTATCAAAATTTTTGTTCAACACTAACAATTTAATAACATGACTTGTATGTTGTTAATACACATATGTGGAATGTGCTATTTTGTTGAAGAAATTAGATTGACATTTTGGAAAAGTACACACAATAAACTACTAGAGGTTTGTGTCAATTATTAACTGAATTTTTCTATAAGTTTATTGGAAGTTCGATAGAAGCTAAGTTCAGCTACTCTTTTATTTGATGAAAACATCATATTTCACGTATCAGTTCGAAAAATATTTTGAGAACTAAATAATATTTGAAAGAATCGGTTCATTTCATTACACCAAAAGATTCTCCCGAATCGTGGTTTCAACGTCGTTATTCAGCTTGTTTTTCCCGTACGACGAAAAACATCAACAAATATATCTTAATGCCTGATTCAGAGTTTGCTCTTCGTTTCTCTCCTTCTCACTCTCACAAAATCTAATTATATTAGAAGCGTTCTTTGTGATTTATCTCTTTTATGAACTTTCTCTATGGCAAGCGAGGACTGGAGGAATTTTTGTTGCCGAACAAATAATGTTTCTTGTTAAGATGGGCTGAGTCGATATATTTCATTTTATTTTTGTATAATGTCCCACTCAATTCAGAAACTTGTAATGGAATTGGCTAGGATTAAACTGTTGCCTTTGTAGCTGATGTCCTTTGGAAATAAGTTTCTTTGGGTTCATGCTTCATTAGGTTAGAAGTATTCGGTCACAATGAATCAGATGTGATTGGATAACGAAAGACGACGATACAATAGACGATACAGTGTTCATAGCAATAAGAGGAACCTCTACAAAACATTTTGCAACTTCTTTCATTGAGTTGATTTATATGAGGTAAAAATGCGAAGTGCTTTCGACTATTCATTACATCTATGAATATAACTATTTGAGTCGTGATTAATTCCTAGTTGGATGTCTTATTAATTCAAATGAATCGATATGAAAGGGTTCGGTGCTGACAAGGCCGCAACCTGCTTACTCCTTGTCAACTGTTAACGAGTTACCGATTCATTGAACAAGAGATCTGTGGCTCGATTCTCGAAGCTCGATTCCTGAGAATCGAGATGATCAGACATGATATGATCGATATAATGGGTTCAGAGCACACAAGGCCTCAAGCTGCCTACAAGAGAATCGGGCTCGAATCGGGATTCCCGAGAATCGATATGAAAGGATTCATAGGTGACAAGTTATCAACCTGCCTACTCCTCGTCATGTGTGAACGACTGATTGAACAACAGATCTATGGCTCGATTCATGGCACATCTATGGAACTAGATATAAGATCGATTATTTCGTGAAATCAAGAGCAGAAAAAAGTATAGGACAAAGAACTTTCACTTACTTGGCTCCAATTAGGAAATTAGAACAATTCATTATTTGTATGCCTACAGAAATCACATCCAAGGGTCGATTTTCGATAGGGAAAGGAAGTTCTTCATGGAGTTGATGGATTGCTGACTGACATGGGGAGTTCAGTAGTTAGAATGAATTATGAAGGGATATGTATATATGTGAGTATGTGTATATATATATATATATATATATATATATATATATATATATATATATATATATATATATATATATATATATATATATATATATATATATATATATATGTGACAACTTCACCTTTGAATTAATTCATTTTGGATGACCAATTATGACGATTCTACCTGATTATGAGACGATTTACTCGATTTAGACGACACTACCTGATATGAGACAGTATCCACATATTTAGACTAAACACCTATTCCGACCTTCCAAGATTAATAATTATTAGTGCTGAAATATTAATATAATAGTTGTAGATAACTTAGGGAAAGAATTTAATTGCATTTTAGTTGAATATCGCGTAAAGACCTCATTCAAGTCTCTGCGATTATGTTAATTCGCGAATGTTAGGATATGAATTAATGGATATGAGTTAATTTTGTTTGAATTTGTTTGATGTGAATAAACTTATTATTATTCTCCCGATTCCTAATAATCAACATGAAAGTGTTCAGAGCTGTCAAGGCCTCAACCTGCCTACTCCTTGTTAGGTGTTCGGACTCATTACACAACAGATCTATCGCCCGATTTCACCTTTTTCTATGAATTGATATGGAAGGGTTCGATGCTGACAAGGCCCTAACTGTTCTTACCCTTATATGTTGTCCTTAGCTGTTATATAGATAATCGGTATTATAGAACAATACCGATAACGAACAGTAAGTTGTCAATGGATGTACCACTGATTCGATGATCATATTTTGAATCTCAGAGAAAAATAACGTGTCTTCGAACCCATATCTGAAGTGAAACAGTCTTATAAGCGCCTTAACCTGCTCTAAAGGTTGTAAATGCAAAAAACCAAACTGATGTTTCACGCTGCTGTGTAGTTCACGCTGAATACATCGACTGGTCGAGGAGAGGAAGATGAATATATCTGACTCAGTGTTGACGGTATTGTGCGTAGCTATCTTTACGAGGTGCAAAGTATTTTTCAACACTAAGGAATCCCTACTCATCCATTATTATTCGAACACCATACCGTCTTCAAATTCCACCTCGTTCTGCTGGAATACAGCTTTCGCTCTTCTTCTGTTCTTTGAGTGTGAAGTGGTAGACGTGTTTTATAGTTGAGAAATTGGGCACTGGGACTGATTAAATTTCCACGAGGAAATTGAAGTTTTCAATTCGGAAATTCGTCGATACTTTTCTCTATGTGTGAGTTCGTACATCAGTTGAGGTTTGTACCATTTTTAAGAATGATATGAACAGTATCATGAATTATAGACCAATTACTATACTAAGTATGTTTTCTACATTCCTTCAGAAAATGTTCGGTTGACAACATCCTTCTTCAGAAAGTATGAGTTTTGTTTCAGGTTGTGTATCCACTGACATATTCAAGATTATCAGAAACAACAAACGTCTATATTGATTATTCTTTTTGGGGGTTCAGACCCAAACCTCCCTCCTCTAATCAACATCACTGTTTCATCTCAGCTGAGCATTTGACATAGCACCTTAGTTTTTTTATTTAGCTTCTCAAAAAATTAAGAACTTTTTAAAAACTTCTTTCTTAAACTATAAGAAAAAACATAGAGGAAGAAGACAATATTTCCATGATGAACTAAGAACGATTTCCGCTAAATATGTCATTCCTGAAAATTTCATTCATAACAAAACAATTATTAAACCAAGATTAACACATATATTAAAAAGAATACTGCATGACGTACGTTTCGATGAGATTCACCTTTTTCAAATGATACGTGCAGACTGATGACCTTTCTCGAATACATACAATAGGTAAACTTAAATTATGAATACAGAGAAAACAGGTTAGATAACAGGTAGAAGGGATCAATTCATACTGAACTACTATGTATATAGGAAAGTAAGTAATTTTGAAAAGATTGAGAAGGGGGCTAGAGGTATGATCGATTCGGCTGTTCAAAAGGTTGCCAGAATATTTGTATTCATTAATTTGAAGTTATTCTAACAAATTAAGCTTCACTCCCTTGTTTGCGAATGAATCAGAATTGAATATATGATTTTCATTAATCAAATGATTCACATGATGTGAATCTGTCTTCTGATTATCAAAGCTACGTTTATGTTCATAAATTCTTATTTGAAAACTTCTAAACGTTCTACCAATATGAAATTTATCACAACTACCACAGTTAATATTATATACTCCTGATTTTTTATTTTTGTTGACCTTAGATTTGTCATTTTTGATATGTTTTCCTAGGTTATTTCCAGTACGGTAAGCATTCGTATTCGAGTATGTATTCGAAAAATGTCATTAGTATGCACGTAGCATTTGAAAAAGGTGAATCTCATCGAAACGTACGTCATGCAGTTTTCTTTTTGATATATGTGTAAATCTTAGTTCAACAATTGGTTTGTTATGCTTATCGATTTACATCAAGTATCGACCTTATCAATTATTGATTTCATTTATCTTTGGCGTTTTCATTGAACACTATTTGGTATTTCAGGTTATGTCAAATTAGTATCTTAGTGCCCAGAGTGTTAGCGTTAACGATATCGCGTGACTGGTCCAACGAAATAGTTGTGACAAACGACCGTAATTATTTCCGGCGGCCGATAACGACAGTCGCGCCATTTTGAAACTTCCGAATCGAGGGAGCCGATGATTATTTTCATTCATTCTACTGCAGCGCTACCCCACCCGCTACGTCAATTCGTGAAACCGCCAGCTACATCATGTCGGAGTTTCTCTCATTACGGTCCGTGCCCATTTCATTGCCTGCAACCTGTGGGGGGCATAATCTCTACCCGCTCGTTTGTCTTCATTAGAATTATCTCTTTGTGAAGTATTTCGTTTTTGTTATCGATCACACTTTGAGTTTTGTGTGGGCACCGGGACGAATTAGAAAGGTTTTCAGGATGATTATGTAGTTGTTTCGGATTTGGGGCAGATTCTAATGAATAATGTTCCGATACGTCGATCTAAATTGTCAATTCCAATCCGAAAACTTTACTCGTTATGTAAACGGTTATTTATGTTTGGAGTTCAGCTGAATCTTCAATGAAATACTAAAAGTTACCTTTATTATTGAGTAGTAGATACATATCAGTGAAAGCTGTTATATAACTCAATTTCTCAACTCACAGTAATCGAAATGGTTTTCGAAAATAACACTGAAGATATCCCAAATATGGATTGAAGTATAACGTAATTTGTCGATGTTCATTTGAGTAAAACATTATGATGAATGACACGTGCTGATATTCAGGAAAAATAATAAAAATGTTCCTAAGCCTTATCATTTTCAATCACCTGTAAAATAAATATATAAAACTGATGATTGAGACTGTACTATTTGTATCCAGCGCATTCGCCATTTTACATTCAAATATTTCATGAAAATTATTTATTAATAAGGAGCATATGAAGAAAAATGCCGTCTAGAAGTTTTCTGAAGCTATAAGTTTTCAGATTCCTGGTATACTCAGTTTTCTATAGAAATATTAAATCAATGTATCGCACCTCAACTATACATTGAATATTTAATTGCATTCAAAAAAGTTGTAGAGTGTATTAGAACTATTTTCTCGCTATTATGTGAAAATTTCATTGATATCTATGTGAATTGAGTGTTACTAGCCTCATATCTATTATGGACAAATATATATATATATATATATATATATATATATATATATATATATATATATATATATATATATATATATATATATATATATATATATATTTTATTTTGAAAATTTTCAGCAATAACAGCCTTTTTTATGTTAACTTTGTCAAAACTAATGAATAATTGTTGTAATATAACAACGAAACGTTAACAAAAATGAACTTTTTCATATCAAAAGAAGCCTGTTATTGCTAAAAACTTTTAAAATAAAATATCTTAAACAGGCAATGAATCAATTTCAAGAAATATATATATATATATATATATATATATATATATATATATATATATATATATATGTATATATATATATATATATATATATATATATATATATATATATATATATATATACATATATATATATATATATAGAAAATTTTTTAAAACATACGCCGAGGTTTTGCTCCTCTCTTGGTGAAACATTATGTTAGAAGCAATAAATTAAAATGAACTCACTTGACTACGGTTTCACTGAATGGATGGATAACCCATGGATAGTTAACCGATTATAAGAGCATTCAATGTAATATTGATATGTCTCCCAAGAAATTGGATTGTACCCAAGAGTATAGAATATAACATATACATTGGATTATGGGTTAACCAACCGAAACATATGTCGAGTTTTTAATATATTCAGTGAAACTTTTTATGTTCTCGATATGTTACGCAAGAAATTGTAATGTACCCAACAGTATACAATGTAACATTGCATACTCTTGATAATGGGTTAACCACCCAAAATATATGTAGAGTTTTCAATATATTCAGTGAAACTTATGTCAAGTGTTAATTTTGATTTATTGTTTCTAACATAATGTTTCACCACCAGAAAAGATAAATTATATATAACTATTAAGAAATTACTCAAGAGATTATAAAATATGAACAACGAGTTCTCTATGCAATCTTTTCGAGTACACTATTGAAATAATATCAATTTTTAGTTTCAAATGTTTGAAAAGAAATGAAATGTGAATTTATTCTACAATACTAACATTTTCTATGTCTACATTCAATTATTGCACCATTTAAGAAATGAAATTCATACGATGTGTCATATATGAAAGAAGTGAAATGAAGATTCTTTCAATCCTTATTTTACTATTTGGATTACTTGTTTAATATTTCTGGCAAGAAAGCCTATAATATAATTTAACCTTAATATATGCAACATGCAATAAAATCATTCACAAGAACATATATATATATATATATATATATATATATATATATATATATATATATATATATATATATATATATATATATATATATATATATATATATATATATATATATATATATATATATATATATATATATATATATATATATATATATATATATATAGTTTTCTTTCAGTGAATTTCTTTCATATTTGACAGCGAGCGTTTCTAATACCGCAACCCAGATGGCATTGCATCATCAAATTAGATCAAATGTGCTTTTCATCGATTCCTAAGATTTGAGATGTACATCAATCTGTGCATTATATATGCATACGACAAACTGTATATTTATGTCTTGCAATCGATAGGAGTGTATGCAAGATTGAAGTCGTTGCCTTTCATTTTTTGAAAGTGGCGTAACTGAAGAATAACTTTTAGTACGAAACAGTAATTATCTTACGCTTTCAATAAATATAGGCATCGATTCAATATTCTCTTACGTTTATCCTTAGAAGGATAATGGAGACATCGCATTGTTCATGTTTCATATAGTCAGCTCTGGTATCTGAATATTTTTATTTTGAATAATTTGTCAAAACATTATCGAAACTCTCCAAATCCGGAGAGTTCACGTGGAGGCCTAGCAGTGGAGACTTCCTTTACAGATGTGTTCTTTTATTGTTGATTCCATCTCCAGGTTCGTACACCTTGAACTTGGGTACGCCGTTCTGAGGAGAGCCAATAAGTTCGAAACACGTGTCAACGGCTGCTTCCAATTGAGTTGCGGGCTATACCAAGAATCATATTTTTGTTGTGGTTTGTACTTTTCATCGCCGCAAGAAAATTTTTCATTCGTTATATATATATATATATATATATATATATATATATATATATATATATATATATATATATATATATATATATATATTTGAATGGCTAAAGTTCTGTTCATTCGATGAAGAGTTTGCGTGGTTTCCCTAGCTGATTTGCATGCTGATAAATTTTCATGAAGTATGAATTACCCGAATTCCAAGCACTGAGTTTTTTTTCAAGCACATTTCAGTGTTCGTAATCATTTACGAACACTGAAATGAATACTGAAAAACCAGTAATATAATATATTTCGGTAAATATTTCCAAATAAACTTAAGTGCTTTATCAGTTATATTGCCGTCTTGTTGATCCAGGGACGCATATCTGTATAATGATTATAGAGGTATGAGATTCTAATTAAGGCATAACACTGATTGAATTACTGTAAACACAGTTTGTACTGGGTTCGCAAATCATTGTTTATGCCTTGTAGTGGTGTTGATCCTATATTTACCTCTAATCCAGACTGCTTTCCGAATTGTTCCCGCCTATCCGATGGCTTCAGCCGAGATTATTGCTACTAATGGAACATAATTAGTGATATTTATCGATGCAAATAGTTGGCTTCCGATGATAGTAGTCATTTTGTTACTATTCATTTCACTCTAGGAACTGAAAAATTGTCAACTACAGTTGCATAGTTTTGACTATATTGATATGATTATTTCGTTCAGTTTGAAAAAATTTTTGCTGTTTTTTATTTCTGACATACGACATCAACAGATATTTCTGTCTTCGTTTTGTCCATTGAGATGTACGAGAACAGGAACCATAAGCCCTTAGATCAATGTTCTGAACCTTCTTGAAAATTTAGAATTTTTTTTCAATTTATTCGTCGTATGAAAGAATTGAAAAATACAGTAATAAAGAATCATTTGGATCATGAATACGATGAAAACAACTGAGTAAACCACCAGGAAAATATTCGATACGAATATTTTCTGTGTGTAGCGATTAATTAAGCAATTCACTGAACATTTTATCTGCACATTTTATAAAAATAAAATATATTTGAAGAATAGGAAAATACTGTACTTTTAATAATTGTGTGTGAACTTTTGTAGGACAAAACATTTTCCATTTTCGTTTCTTGTTTTTTGATGATATTCATTTCAAAATATTGAAAATATTTTATTCACATGAATATCGAATTATAAAATGTAATATAGGATGATATAATATGAAATGATATTCATTTTTGGTAATAAACCAAAGTTAGTAGGTGGTCGAACACGACAAAATAACAATAATATGATTCAATTTCGGAAAACAGGAAGTGCTCCAAAAAGTGCATTTTATGATGGAGTAAAAATGTATAATAATTTGCCGGCCGATATAAGAGGAAGTGATAGACTCGTAATATTTGGGCGTATATATATGATTATGTGAAAATTATAATGCCTTTATCAATACTTTTAAATGTTATAATAGTAGTTCCTATGAAGCGAAAAATATTTAATGTATTCAATGTAATTAAAAATAGCCGATTAGGCTAATAAAGATCAATCAATCATTGAAATGATGAAATGTAATAAAATGTGATATAATGTAACTTAATATAATAAAACATAAATAGTGTTTTGAAAAATCTCCATCTATCAAATTGATAGATGAAGAAATTCATGTTCTTTTCCCCCTGCATTGAATCACAAATAAACTTTGAAAGAAGAGCTCACGTAGACGAATAAAAAAACCGAAACGCTGAAACCCACATATCTTATTTCTAAGAGAGAAATCGTTTTATCGAAAATACGACTAAACCTCTCCTAGACCAGTAATATTTCCATGAAATGAAAGTGTATACCAGCTTGTGTTTTATCTCTTTAGAAATGAAAGCGGCAGTAACTTCGTGTCCCTTTGGTCATTTCTTAGAGTAGCCTCAGCTGCGGATCTCAGTTGTTCAGGAAGATGAGAATAATGGCTTTACTCGGTCAACATCGTAAACTGGTCCTGATACTGCTGATTGGCAGTAAGACGTTGTAGCGGCGTTTGTTTTCCGCCGTAAGAGAACAGAGACGTCGTCCAATATATTTTACCGTCCCCAGTTAAATACCCTTCCATTGGGGATTCTAATTATATTAGCGACGTTTTTCTTGATTTATATCCCGGTCTTTCCTATCGCAGTACGGACTGGGGAATCTACTGAACTTGTTGCAGACTGAGCAGATATCTAGTTCTGCCCAGTTCCGATTCCAGAAAAGTAATTCATTTTATAGAATTACACACACACACACACATATATATATATATATATATATATATATATATATATATATATATATATATATATATATATATATATATATATATATATATATATATATATATATATATATATATTTATATATATATATATATATATATATATATATATATATATATATATATATATATATATATATATATATTTATATATATATATATATATATATATATATATATATATATATATATATATATAGAACAGACACTTACAGGTACAATTTCCAAGGTAAAAATTATGGGCGAAATATCAGATCCCTTTGAAATCAAAACCGGTGTGCGGCAGGGGGACGGACTTTCGCCAATTCTTTTCAATATTGTTTTAGAAAAGATCATTAGGAAATGGGAACTTCACGTGAAGAGCATACAAGTGGGTATCAAAAAATAAAATAGAATAAATGTCAAATGTCTCGCCTTTGCAGACGATATTGCTATCATCACAGACAACAGAACTGAAGCCATTCGCGCCGTAGAAAAACTACATGAAATTGCGCAGAAAACCGGGTTACAAATTTCTTATGATGAAACCAAATACACGGAAAGAAAACTAAAAAATAAATCTTCTCTTATGACAAAACATGGTGAAATTCTGCAGGTAGGCCATTTTAAATACCTCGGGGAAGTTAAACAGTCCTCAGGTTTAAACCGAATCACTAGTGAACAGAGAATAAAGTTCCAAAGGGCCTACAAACTTACATGGGCTCACTATAACAAAAAGTGCATTTCGAGAGGTGCCAAATTTAGGCATTATGACACAAAGATTCTTCCAGAAGCAATCTACGCAGCTGAAACAATGGTTATTGGCGGCCATTCAAAAATTACAGAAATAGAAGAACAAGAACGAAAAATTCTCAGAAAGATTTACGGGCCAATCAATAGAAACGGTATTTGGATGAAAAGACCTCAGAATGAACTGTATCAAAAGACAAATACGATAACGGAAGAAATCAGAAAACGACGAGCAAAGTTCTATGCACATGTCTACAGAATGAAACAGTCCAGAATACCGAAGAAACTACTCGATATAATTATGAATAGTAAATGCGGAACAGAGTGGCTTAAAAAAGTCCAAAAGGATCTACAACAGATCAATATAAAAAATCTCACTGAAATCTCAAAAGATCGCACTGAATGTCGCTAAAAAATCGCACATGTGAAGTTTGAGCAAAAATCAAATCGTCAACCTGGAGTGAAGTGGACAGATGAACGGAAGAAAGAGCATCTTCAGTCTTCTTCAGGAGAAAAACAAGCTCCAGAGTGATAACTAAAATGATCAAATTGATTATGTAAAAAACTTGAAACTACATACTATCAGAATTTATGCCGTGATAATAAATTAATAAATATTATTCAACAACCATTGTACAACAAAACAACGATTGTTTTGACTTGTACCCTGCATATTGTTGATCTGAATGGTCAAAACTCAAACACCATAAAAGGTTGAAGGCGATTTGTGAGTGGAGTGTCAATGATTTTCTCGTAAACTTCAGAACATTGATGTGCAAAAATGTTTTGATTTATTCTATTTTAAAATATTGTCATAGACGATGCTCAATTTTTCAATATTTTATCCAGCCTTATTGGCTATACTCATACGGACTGAGTTATAATATGTTCCATTTCCAAAAATAATCTTTTTTTGTGATCATTCTCTAGAGAGGTTGAACAAAATTCATAACAGAGAGTCACATAATACAAAAGTGATAATCGTATAAGAAAAAGATCTTGTGTATTAGCGTGTCACGTCAAAGATTCTGATCACAATTTTGATTACGGAAATATTAAAATTTTGGATTGGGAGAGTACCTAATTATTTGAAGTTTACTAGTCAATAATTCAGACACCCAACACACGACAGCCTTGCCTTCAGCCTTCCAGGGTGTTGAATTTCTAACCATTCAGTTCAACAATGTGTAGAGTACAGCTCAAAACAAAATGAGAGACGTTTTGTTGAATAATGTTAGTTCTGTTATCATCATTATAAACTCCATATATATATATATATATATATATATATATATATATATATATATATATATACATAGAATCTAGGTGACGGGAATATCACTCTTTTGACAAAAGTTGTAATATAACAACGAAACGTCAACAGAAATAAACTTTTTCATATTAAAAAAGCCTGTTAATGCTAAAAACTTTCAAAATATATATATATATATATATATATATATATACAAATAACAAATATATTTTGACTGGTTTGATAATATAATAATAGAAAATATATATTTGGGATAGCAGTCTTCAGGTTGAAATAAGTGTACTCTTTTCTTTGTATCTCAAGCTTTCGAGAATTATATTTATCTCTTCATCAGGAGCAACTAGAATATTGAAAGTGAGAAAATGTCAAATATACATAGATATGTGGTAACTTACGAATTGAGGTTGTATCAAAAAGATGCTGAAATTTACTGAAAATTCATATAAAAGATACTCAAAATGAAAACAAACGCATAACATGTAGGGATGGAGTATCAAAAATGATCTAGACAAGGTTATAGTTGAATCCGAAAACAAAGAATGACACTTATAGGTTAACGTTCCATCATAGAAAAATCGCGAATTACGCGATGTCTCCATCATTCACAGAACTACCAACCCACACACACATCCACAAACACAACAAATCAAACCGAGTGACATGTTTAACTACTGACACTGACAGTATTCAGACTGGGACAACTGTTATGTCTTTTGGCATCGTAGTCAATTAAGTAGGAAAATATCGAACTCAGACCGTCAATGTCTCTACGAGAGTTCATGCTGTTCTTATTCTGGTATATCCGCACCATCTCCAGAAACAGTCTTCTCTTGGTATTATTCTCTTTATCCAATATTTTCACTGAATTGTAATCAGGGTGATGTCCGTTGTCCAGACAATGCTTAGTCAGAGCACAATTTTGCTTGCTTGTCCTAATATTACTCCTATGTAAAGTGATCCTCTGTGATAGGGTTGTTGTTGTTTGCCCACATACACAAGCTCACAATCACAGCAGGGAATCTCATAAACTACTTGACTTTGATTGAGGATAGGTGTGTTGTCCTTCAATCTTGAAAAAGTTTTCCGACCTTTTTTACGTTCCTTGTAGCAATTCTAATGCGATCCATTGGTAATACTGAGGTTATTCTGGATGTTAAATTATTGATATAGGGTAATGTAACGTAACTAAATCGATCTGTGGAAAGTAATGGTTAACATCACGCCGGATCTCTTCAACACACCGGATCGTGATGTAGACACTAACCATGTAAGGGATGACGGACTTTCCACAGATCGATTTAGTTACGTTACATTACCCTATATCAATAATTTAACATCCAGAATAACCTCAGTATTACCAATGGATCGCATTAGAATTGCTACAAGGAACGTAAAAAAGGTCGGAAAACTTTTTCAAGATTGAAGGACAACACACCTATCCTCAATCAAAGTCAAGTAGTTTATGAGATTCCCTGCTGTGATTGTGAGCTTGTGTATGTGGGCCAAACAACAACAACCCTATCACAGAGGATCACTTTACATAGGAGTAATATTAGGACAAGCAAGCAAAATTGTGCTCTGACTAAGCATTGTCTGGACAACGGACATCACCCTGATTACAATTCAGTGAAAATATTGGATAAAGAGAATAATACCAAGAGAAGACTGTTTCTGGAGATGGTGCGGATATACCAGAATAAGAACAGCATGAACTCTCGTAGAGACATTGACGGTCTGAGTTCGATATTTTCCTACTTAATTGACTACGATGCCAAAAGACATAACAGTTGTCCCAGTCTGAATACTGTCAGTGTCAGTAGTTAAACATGTCACTCGGTTTGATTTGTTGTGTTTGTGGATGTGTGTGTGGGTTGGTAGTTCTGTGAATGATGGAGACATCGCGTAATTCGCGATTTTTCTATGATGGAACGTTAACCTATAAGTGTCATTCTTTGTTTTCGGATTCAACTATAACCTTGTCTAGATCATTTTTGATACTCCATCCCTACATGTTATGCGTTTGTTTTCATTTTGAGTATCTTTTATATGAATTTTCAGTAAATTTCAGCATCTTTTTGATACAACCTCAATTCGTAAGTTACCACATATCTATGTATATTTGACATTTTCTCACTTTCAATATTCTAGTTGCTCCTGATGAAGAGATAAATATAATTCTCGAAAGCTTGAGATACAAAGAAAAGAGTACACTTATTTCAACCTGAAGACTGCTATCCCAAATATATATATTTCTATTATTATATATATATATATATATATATATATATATATATATATATATATATATATATATATATTCCTGTGCAGTCTGAACATGGAATCTGGTATATTTTGCGGGTTTTTTATCCGTTGGAATACTACTTTTTAGTCTGCTGAAATTGTTTTGTAGCAGATAATACCGCTTATGGTACACCTCTATGTCATATTTTCTGAATAGTTTGTCCAGATTTTCAGAAAAGGATGGAATATATGGTATAACATAGATATTGGTTCTCCTTTTTATCTTTTGTCTTGCACTGTTCAAATTATTTTTGTATGCTTCTTTTGTCTTTGTTCAAAAATTTCATTGACTAGTTTTTTGGGATAAGAGTTAAGATGTAGTTTTGCTTCGCTATATATATATTGCGTCACGTACAAACTCTGAGTCACTTAGTCTAATTGACCGATCTGCTAGCCCAATTTTTACACACTTTTGTGGGATATGTGGTGCTGCGGATTGTAGTTTAGGTAACGTCCCGACAAAGTGGGTTTGGTTTTGGCCAAATCCTCCAACACCAACTGTCCCATTATGCTAGAAATTGAAGCACCCATAGTACATCCGTCGCGTTGTTAGTAAAAAATCGCATTATTTTTGGAATGAGTTGTATTTCGTGGAAGTTCTACAGCTGTCAATAATTCATTTGATGAGATGTCAATATATTGCTTCATATTAAACCATCTTGCTTCTGTAACCCTCAAAGCAGTTTCAATTGGTACATTGGTATAAAGTGATACCACATCCATGATGACATCCAAAAAAAAAAAAGAAATCATATTCATTCAACTTTGGTTTGAAAACCCAGGAGTCTTTTATGTAATAAATATTCTGATAAGGCACATTCGATGAAATGAAATATTGTTAAGGTATTTAGATAAATTCGCAAAAAGTGATTGTATGCAGGATACAATAGGCCGTATATATATATATATATATATATATATATATATATATATATATATATATATATATATTGTACTCAGGTATATCTCAAACGATTGATTTATACTAAAAGAAATATAACTTTCATTAACAATATTCATTAACATTATAAAATTTAAAACTTACCTAAAAGAAAAATCAATTTAATGTCCTTATATCCTATACAATCTTAACACTCTATATTTCTATTATTTAACATAAACGTCTTATCTATATCTCTCTTAGTTTGAAAAGGGATCTATTCAATTCTGTCTGTTGGAATGAAGTTTCCCCCTTCCTCTTGAAAGATACCCATTCACAGATATAATTCTTATTCTTCTTTACAGTAACTATATACAACTATAATATAACTATATACAAATGATGTGAATAGTATCTTATCATTTTATATATATATATATATATATATATATATATATATATATATATATATATATATATATATATATATATATATATATATATATATATACATATATATAAATTCTCAAAAATTATGGAAAGAAAGAAATAGTATACTTTTAATATTGAATATTTACAAGTGCTATAATATAGCTCGAGAACTACAGAATTCTTATTCTATCTAGTAGATTTCTCTTATGTTTCAATAAACAGTTCACGATACTTTGATAAACAATTAGCGAGTGTTTCTACAGACTTAACCTTGATGGCATTGCTTCATCAAATTAGATGAAATTTTTCAAAACTAGAGTTGTAAAATGTAGTATCTCAATTATATAATAAGGACGTGTGAAACTTTCAATGTTAGATGTATTCATGTGCTTTTAATTGATTCCTAAGATTTGAGATGTATATTAATCTATGCATTATATATGCATACGACATAACATTATATTTCTGTCTCTTTATCGATAGGAGGGTATGTGAAGATTGAATTCGTCGATTTTTTCTTGTCGAGAGTGAATATAAAGTGTAATTCGAGAAATAATCTAACTTGTTGAATGATAATAAGATACAATTGTTCAGTCATTATTATGAATCATCCGTTCTATTTACGACTACTTTCAAAACGGTCCAGACTATTATATTCACTCTGGAAAGTCTTCGTTCTCGTTGCCAACATTTGTGTAGGCAGCTCTTACAGAGAATTTATACTTATATATAGATATAAGTATATATTCCTAGAAAATATATACTTATTTATATTCCTAGAAAGGACTGAACCAGGTGTTTTTCATTTCACTCAAGAACAATTTCTTTTCAAGTTTCGATGAAGTTTATCATATCGAATATGTTTCCGTGAAGAAAAATTTTTCATTCTAGGTATTTCGATATATTGAGAAATATTTGCATGATAAATTCTGTTTCTCATTAAGAGAGTGAATTATCTGCATATTAAAATATGACCATGAAATAATATATCATTTTTTCAACTTCTAGTAACAAATTGATATTTTTTCGAAGATGTAATGCCTCTATTCTTCGAAATTTCGTCGTATCGTTAATTACTTTCATATTGTTTTTCTTCTACTACTATGTAAGAAATGCATCCAATCAAGTCGGGTTCTTAAGCATTCCTCGAGAATTCTACCATAAAATTTAATGGTTTTTCGCAAATGAAGCATTAATTGGATTACGTTGGAGCACAGGTTTGATTTATTTTACTACTCATAATTGGTATAACAAAGGGAACTTATGATGCATTTGAAGCTGAGGTAAAAATATTGATATGAGAGGACTCGGTACGAATAGCATACTTCAGATAACATAATGACCTTGAGGTCTTGTTTTACAATGAGAACGATTAGAGATGAATTATTTAATTTTCATTTCATATTTTTGTTTCACCTCTCAGGATACTTATTATTGAACTATTTCTCAGTCAATCCGATTAGTTTGTCACTCAATTTCTGCATTAAATGATAGCTTCGTTCCAGAATTTCAACTTTAATTTATAGACAATGGAAGTCCGACGAAATAGTCGGATCTTGTATTACAATGATTTCGAATGATCTAATTATCTTCAATTCTAATTTTTCTTTGGCTCACTCAACAGACAGTTTAAAACTGTCTAATAAAAGAGGAGCATATATTACAAATTTCTAATACCTTTTGACCAAGGTTTTCGATATGTACATTTTATAGAAAATTTTTATACATCTTATAAAGACTTCTTATAAAAGTTTCTGATGCATGGACTATTAGATCATTTGATCTAAAACACAAAATATAATTCTACTGAATTAACTCTCGAACTATTTAGTTCTACTGAATTCAAATGAATTCAGTGAAATATGCTATTCTCTAAATGCCAAAAGCCTCTACTCTCTCATAGTTCATCTGGATCAAGAGAAATTCGGACTTATTCTTCGATACTACCAGAATACTTCGAACGCTGAATTGACTTCCACTTAATTTTCTGAAGTGAAGAATGTCGAAATGAAGAGGTGAAAAATATGAGGCTTCACTGAAAAATAGATTTACATGTTCTCTCGTGAAATAATGATTTCTTCTGGAACAGGTGAAGAATGTTTGAGGTCTACATTCGCTCAATGAGGGTTTTCGCATATGAGAAATACACCAGATGGCAAGACGTAGATATGGGGTCTAAGTGCTATGTGATTGGTGAATTTTGACATATTTGTTGATGTCATGTCAAAAATAACCAATCATGCAGCAGTCGGACCTCAGGCCTACGTATTGCCATCTAGCGGATTTTTCATACGCAAAAATCCTCATTTCACCGTTACTTGACAGATGAGTCACTAGGATTCACTCTGCCACCTAGATTATTTGGAAGATAAATGAATGTTTCTGAAAAAATTATATAGAAACATCTTTAATAGAGATAATATAATACAGCGGCCGGGGAACTTTTTTAATCATTACCCCAAAATATTTTTTTGAAAGTTGATATTACCCCATGTCGAAGAAAAAAAAACGAAATCGCCTCTTTTTAGCACATTTCATATTATAGCCCCCATGATAATTTTGAAAGGAGAACAATAACATTAATATTCAATTTGAACATCATTTATTCAATTTATCAAAGTAACACCTAGTAATACATAACGGTAATAATAGTAATATATGTAACATACAGTTGAGATTGAAAAATTCGCTCCCACAGAAAATATAAGCAAATGATAATTTCTTGTTATTTTGTAATTCATGTAATATTTTCCTTGTATAATTAGACGAAAAAACTAGTTTAAATTTGGTGCAAATGGTGGTACAAACGAAAATTAGAATTGAACAAATTAGAAAAAAAAATATTAATTGAAAACATTCTTCCTTCACGTTTTGGAGAAATGATGTTGTTTCATGTTCGATACAATTGCTTCAAAATTGGGACTTTTGATGTAACAGCGATTTAAATACAGTCTTCGGCGTTTAATCGAATTTTTTGTTAATTGTTTTTATGTTCATGAGTGGACAAAACCTTGTTCGCACAAATATGTTGTTCTAAATAGTAACAGTTTTTTAACCACCTCTTCATGTGCAATTTCGAAAGCATTTGCAGCTTTTGACATCCAAAAAGACGAAAGATTTGGTTTACTCCGAAATTGAATACGTGCCCTTCAGTATTAGATCGAAGTTCAAGAATTGCTTCTACCAAACCTGAAGGTTCTTCTGGTATCATAGCAATTTCACATTCAAAAGATCTACAATTCGACTGACAGTACGTGTATCAAGATCTGGAAGGTAATCTGAAAACCGCTTCTGAGTTTGATAAGATGTCTCACAATTGTATCCTTGATGTCAGCAAAAGTAATATTTTTGCAATCTTCCAAAAACGAAGCTAACCTTGAAAATCAAGCTATTTTGTTCTGTTCTACTTTCTGTCTCCAATATTGCAGTTTTAATCAAACGCTGACAGAATTTCTCTCGCTGAAATGATATTAATATTCTTTCCTTGCAATTCTTTGTTTAATATATTTATACTCTCAGAAATGTCCGCTGAATATGTGAGATATGTAATGAGTTTTTGAACTCATCTGCGAATATTTTTTTCAATCACAATAATCACAAAAGTTACATTTTTACCCCCAAAAATTTCATTTTTACCCCATCTTGGGTAATTTACCGCGGTTCCCCGACCGCTGATATATTAGATATAATGGATTATTACCTCGAATTTTTGTGTAAGCATATTAGTTATTGGAAACTTATATTGATGACTTATTGAAGAAATAGAACTTATGACATGGCTTTCCATTAGTAAAAAAATTTCCAAAATCGGTTCAGTAGATTCAGAGATCACCCCCTACAACTTTTCCAACTAAAAAATTCGCAAACTTCACATCTTTATAATATTAGTACGTATAAAATGAAATATCTGGTATGATGCAATTTGCATGGTTTTTCAATCATCATGCTTTCACTACAGCAATTTCAAACCTGTTATCAAATTCAACTTTCCTGTGATATGAGTAATACTGAAAACATTCATATATATTTCAAGACGTTCAACTTATATCAAATATAATTAGCTCACTATTCTAGAATTTCGTACACATATGCTTTTGTTAAGACCTGAAAATGAATTCAAAATTTGCCGCACTGAATGAATTATCTTGGCTTCAATCAACTTCAGCAGTATCGCATGAAATTTTCGCATCCATAAATTCATCCAGAATTTATCTGCGACATACAGCATGAATAACGTTGTGGACAAACAGTGGAAATAAATAGATATGGTAATGACTATTATGTATTTGAACAGCGATAACAGAACTAGTACTGGTGCTTCATTTTCATTAATGATACTCGACAGTAGTTTGATTCGATTCTCGAAATTGTATGATTCGTTTTCATCCCTTTATCAAACAAATTTTCCCTCTCTATTTTTGTTACGAACCAACAGAAATTGCCAATGTTCTAGTTCAAGCTAATTCTCAATGTACGTGGAAAACTGATAAATTGAAATTTGAGTCGACTCTTATAACCTACTTTTACAATCTAGTTATAGATTTGCATACATCTACAATCTCACTCACACAAGATGTATACCGTTGATTAACCTCTGGTTCAAAACCTGAGTGACTGCTAAATGAGAACTGAATGTCAATGAATTGTACCACACCACAGTTAGCTACAGTGAAGATGGGGAGGGTTAATAAAGTAAGAAAAATTTAATACCAGGCGCAAGAGGTTTGAAAGTTCTTGGTACAATTCAATTGGTTTTCTGGTGGATAAAACAACAACTTCACCAGATATAACAGTTGTTGATCTTAGTTCCCCCTAACAGGACTCTCCACTTAGTTCAATAAATGATGATATGATTTCATATATATATATATATATATATATATATATATATATATATATATATATATATATATATATATATATATATCAAATATAAAAAAAAATTAATGATGTGAAATGCAAACAAAATTAAAACAAATAGAAGATAAAATAAATCTCTCTTAGCTAAGAGATTTAATCGTAACAATAAAAAAATATATGATGAATATTCAAATAAAAATTAATCTTCAGCATGGTAACTGAACAGATATAAAACGAAAGTTAATTCAAGGTTTGAAAAAATTCAAAAAAATCAAATATCAATTGTCTCTTCAAACAATGTACTGGAATACTCTCACCCCTCCAAGCGTACTTAAACTTCCAGCTTTAGACGCAAAGATCTATTCTGTCAAACCTTCTCAAAATGACGATTCCCAATAAATCCAGTATTCAGAAAAAAAAACGGCAAACACTTACAGAAGAAGGAAATGTAAAACAGATAATAAAAATTGAAATAAAAACACTGAAACAAAAAACCTCCATATTACAATGAACAAAACTAAATGGAAAATACCTCGACTTACGCAGAGATGTAGTGTGCGGTTTACTGTGTATCAAGATCACGTGCTTTGATCCATTGAAGGGTACCTACTTCGGTGTTAATGAAGGTCTCAACACGTCTCCTATCATGAAGATTATTAATTGGTGATCATTTTCTCGTCATCTTGAAAAAACATGACAATCAGACCTGCTTAACAGTAGGACGAAAGAGTGCCAACCTAACTCATCAAAACTAAAATCACTCTTCTTACCCTTTCTGACGAAAAGATAAACTTAAACTTAAAATTGAAACTTAAACAAAATTATAGTTGTACTTTGAGAAATATCATCGAAAAATCTGAAAATTTTAATCGTTTCATGTTCACTTTAATGTTGGAACACGTTGTCTTTGTCGATATCTTTGAAAGGAAGAAATCTTTCGGAAGCACCTGTAAAACTCAAGTTTGTGAATAGATTTTGTTTAGTCTGAATCTTCTATCTCAAATTCAGCAGGAGTCAAAAAAGCACATCTGCAGGGACCAACAATATCACCTCGGCAAAGGCCAATAGATCATCTTGGTAGGAGCAGAAAAAAAGTTTGGTATGAGCCAAAAAAAGATCTTGGCTAGAGATAATGCGATTGAATTAAAGATGGATTTTTTATGAACATATTAGGTACAGCATTGATTCCTTCATTTTGAGTTTCTATTCATTGAAGAACTACTTATGCGGTAAAGTGTTGACAACCCTGAAAAAAAAACCAATCAACAGCTGACAGTTAAGGGTTGTTGAAAAAGGAGCGTTACACGGTACAACAATGTATTTTCATCATTGAACAATATTTCAGAAATAAGAAAACTTGGCGGCCAAAGCACAAAAATTTCATACAAATTATGGTCGAAATATTTTTTCAACATCGTCAATTTTGAAGAGCATAATTGGAAAATTCCGGGAGACGTAATTCGTGGGAGACGACAAACACTGGTCGTCCAAGAACCAGTCTTTCAAATATCAATATCGAAGCAGGCGTCGAAATGCTATCAACCTCAATTCGGCATCGTTGACAAGAACTGCGAATTTCAAGGAGCTCTACAGCATTTACTTACTAAAGATGTTGAGTAGAGTATAGATGTGTCTCCATGCTCACACAATCGAAATGATACAACAACTGAAGTCTAATGATCATGCACAGTAGAGAGAGTTTGCAGAATGAATTATTGAGCATCAACAAATGGGGCAAATCGACTCAAAACGAAGATGAGAAGCTTTGCACGGGTAAATGTGGTATATATTTTGGCCTAAATCGTGGTTTCGATACTAATAACCCTTCCATGCCCCCCTGGAAAGTAGAATATACGTAGGTATATGTGGTGTCCCCTAGAAGTTGAATAAAATCTTATATGTCTGATAGAAGTCCAGTTGTCCAAGTGCAGTGTGGAGATACTCGAGTATTCTCAGAGAGGGTAGCATTGTACACTGGCCTGCGTTAGGACAGTATTACAGGCCCCATATTGTTCATTTTATGTGCAAGCGATAGCACAGCTTCATTGGAGAAATACGGTACTGTTTAAGATTACGAGGATTATAGTACAGTTGTGTCTTCAAACTTTATTCCTGACAATTGGATTGTCTATGTTTCTGTCAAAGACGACTGAGTATTGTTCAGCCAACCGACTCACTTCGAATCAAAATGAAACGGATTTGATGGTCTTTTCGCATATTATCCGCACAAGTAAAAATAGTCCATAAGTGTGAGCGAACAGAAAAAGCCTCCGAATAAACGCAAGAGAGTGATTTTTAAAATCACTTAGCGAATAGGTAGCAGAAAACTGTGCTCTGTAGCATACTGGCGTCATGCAAGTTTGCAATGCACCAACTACCAAGGTCTTGTGATCTCCGTGTTCTTTGTTCCTATCACTACACATTGGTGTACAAAATCCTGAGGTATGGAATCTTGGTATGGGGAAGTTGCACCAGCGCTGAGTGTATTTGTGATGCAGAAAAGAATTATCAGGTCTATGTTGTGTATGTTGAGGCGCACTTCTTGCCGATAGTTTTACAGGGTCAATTTTTTGACTGTGGCATCGATGTTTATTTCACTTTGTGCATCGCATGGTTGGGATCTGATGTCTTCTTATGCCATGACTGGTGAAGTCCACTCTTATGATCCTCGTAGTGCTTCTGAAAAAAATTTGTACACCTTCCATTCGATTGAACCATAACCAGGACAGCACGTTCACATTAGGCACTTGGGAGTTTATTATGTATAAAAGTTCGTTATTGTTAACAGATTGTTATGATTTGAATCTTCCTGAATTATGGAGATTACAACATTGTATGAAATACGATTCGTACTTTTGATATGAATTCAAATACGTTGTGTTTCTGAGACAATTTCGTTGTCAAATAGAATTGTCTTGGGTTTTCAAAAGGTTTAATTCTATTTCATAGGTAAAGTTGCACTGTTTTAAGAGAGTTCTCTGAACTGAGTTGAACAATGCAATTAGGCAAATATTTTAACTGCTGGTGCGAACATAAATAAGTTCTGAAAATCTGATTATTTTGGCACACGGACAAAATACAATATTTATTTCACTCGCAACTGTTCTAATTTGTGAGTAGTTAATTTATACAAAATTATTCGCATTTGTATTGGGTAATATACTATATTCTAGACATGTTTACTCAACATATATGTCTGAAGTAATAATTGTGAGATTACGGGAGCCCCTAACTCCATTTTTCCTAAACTACAAACAATGTTCAATGCATTACCTGTGGAACATGTAATAATCATTAAAATTTCAAGAGATCATTTAGCTAATTTTTGATGGTTACCTACTAATTTTGGAAGTTTCGTTATCGTTTCATATTAGTGATGCTTGATAACCCAAATTCATATTTATTCATAATTCACGATTGAATAACAAATAGAGTATTGAGTTTTTCATAAGGTATTTGAGACGATTGAGACATATAAATTAAACGACAATGTCGATTCGAGCTACAGAAATATCGTATACAAACAGCGCACACTCTCAGAAATTCAATCATACTCAATAATGAGCAAAATTCGATGAATTAATTGAATTAACTTCATTCAGTATCGCTTTTATAAAACAAAAAACATTGAGGAACTTTAAAAATTAGTTAATCATCAAAAATTGATATTATAAGTTCCTAAATCACTCAAAATTATCAAAACTTTGTATGATCACAGGTAACCCATTGTATATCCTCTCAAAAGAATATGATTCAGAGTTTCTGTATTCCTAGAGTTGTCAAGATAAAAACCTTTAAAGTATAGTCCATATATTTCTGAAACAAATAATTCATACTGTCAGATTGTAATGAACCCTTGGGCACCTATTTTATATCGTTTTCCTAAAATACATTAAACAGACTGTCCTATGCGCCCTATCGTCTCTTATAATAATGCATCATCATACAGAATTTTCAAAATCTTGAACTCTCGATTTCAGTCCTATATAAATTACAACCCCAGATGTGCCACAAAAAATTCCTCAGATCTGATCAACCAGTTGAATAACGTAAAACTACCTACTAACGCAAAATTAATTTCATTTGACGTCATAAATTCATTCCAGTCTATCCTGACAAAATCCTTAGTCAATATTATAACAGAAAAATTACAACTTAACACATCATTGAATGCGGATGAAAATAAACAAATACTGAACTCAATAAAAGTATGCTTAGATCAAAGTTACTTTAAATTTAACAATAAATTTAATCATCAACTAGAGGTTCGACCTATGGGTTGACCCCTATCGCCTCTATTGAGTGAAATATTTATGGATCATCTAGAATCTAAGCTTTTTTCTTCGCAAAATAAGTGGTTAAAAATGTCTTATTTTGGAAAATATATGTAGACGATATCTTTTGTATATGGACAGGTACGGAGAGACAGTTGCAGCAATTTTTACAAGTTTTAAATTCCTTTTACAGCTCTATTCAGTTTACGTTTGAAATGAAAATTCAACCCATAAATTATGTTTTCTATATTAAGAAATAACCATATCGAATAACAATTTGTCATTTAACATAATATGGACAACCTACATGCACAGATACTCTTATAGCAACCTTCTCTGCAGCGCCAAGTCTCATAAAATTAAACTCAGTACTTTCCATACTTTCATCCACCGGGTACTTTCTATTCCACTTTGCCAAGAAAATTACTATAAGGAAGTTTCCCTCATTAAAAATTAGCAAAAAATAGCGGTTACTCGGAATCGATGATTGACAAATTAATAAATGAAAAGCGCCATAAACGACTGATGAAATCCATTTTTCCATTCACAAATACAGAAGATGATAATAAAAAATTCCACAGTATTAATCACATACCAAATCTCACGGATAAAATCGAAAATAGATTGAGAAAGCATAATATTGAAACTATTAGCATGAACAGAAGAAATTTGGGTTCATTCTTAGTTAATAACAGAGAGAATCAGGTCACAAAAATAGGAGTGGATAATACCAGATTAATTGTGCTGATTGTGACGCATACTAACACTGCATAGGCCAAACAGGACGAAACATCGAAACCAGAATGAAAGAATACAAATTCTCCAAATTAAATGACAAAAATTCTACTGAACTTTTTTCATAGATTCAAACTCAGTGTAATTGCTGCACCCACAGATGTAGGGTAAAACTCTGGATCTTCTTGAACAAGTAGAAATTTTAGATTCCCACCGAAAGAAAAAAACAATATTAAATGATCAACTTACCTTCAGTTTATCACCTCTTTTACTTTCCTCAATTTCCTAATTTTAGAGCTTTTTGTTATTCGGTAATTCTTAGATTTTATTTAATACTTCTTCCTTTATATTGACCTGTCCCTCTACTTTCAAGACATGGATATCAGCTTTAAGTCTATTGTAGGTAACGATGTATAGGTATATAAAAATGTTGGTCAAAATATGTTGTTCAGTCTAACTTTTGAAAATGGGTTAACACCAAAAACAATTGTCTAGTATCTATTAATTATAAATTTTGTGAAACCTAGGCAAGTGCTGTTTATTTAATATACTAAACAATGTTTCACCAAGAGATCGGCGAACACTCAGTGATCTTTAACATAAAATCATATCTTCCAGTGTATTTGACTGCCGAAAGACAGTCTATGGCTAAGGTGAAGAGGAAGTTGCAGTTGTTTCATTTCACAGATAAAATCTTCGTTTTATATTTATCCTCTGTTTTATGTTCAGCAGACCCGAAACTTTTAACATAGTCTTAGGTGAATATCTATTATACCTGATCATCATCCTCATAGATTCATTCCGCAATATCTAGAACTAACTGAACTCAATTAGAGGAAAATTGAACAAACTCGTTGAGAAGTACTCAAAATGAGGCTGTAGCATCGACGTTATATAAGTGAACAAACCAAATTTCATATTTTGAAAAGCAAAACATTTGGATGACGTGTATTCGTATGTGAATTTTTCAGCGAAGTGTTATCCAGTAGTTATTACCAGTATAACACAATAAATGATGGATCTATTTGAATCTATTGGAAGATCTTGAGAAAACAATCCCACTTTATTGTTTCCAGTTTCATTAGATGGAACAAAAATTGTGAACATAAAATGCGCCTCATGAATACTTTAATAAAGAAGAATATTCTCATCCGTAAAAGATGCCATCCAACAACTTAACACACATGCGACATCCCTTATATGACTTTGTTTTGAAGTCTACATAATAAATTAGATATCGGCAACGAAATGAGATAATGTCATGTTTACGATTGTCCCCGATTCCAACGGCCCATTTCTTCTCATTCCGCATTCACTTTCGGATTTTTGGAATGAACGTCGTAAAAAATACTGCGAAGATATTTCGTCGTCGACGACTTTCCATAACGTCGGCATGAAAAACTTTCTCGTGATGGTCCGACTACGTCGTAGATCCCATAAAATGAATCTTTTCATAGCTATTTCGGTCCCTTATTGAATTGGAGACACCGCCCCTTCTATTTTCTTGGCTGCCAGTGATCTATTTTACATGGCGTTGGAATATACCTCGAATATCGTAAGTAAATGGTTTTTCCAATTCTCGAGAAAAGCTTTCAAATTATGTAAATAGTCTCTTCTTCATGAAGGCATTATTTCGACCTGTAATGTAGATCGGCGTCATTAAAGAGCACAGCGTTGCCTAAATTCTCTGAAATTTCGAAATTGTCCTTCATCTATTAGTTACGTCACATAAAAGAGCGGTAGGGTCTTAAATTTCGAGACGTCACAATTCAGAATGTACGTGTTGAAACATGCGCTTAGCAGCATCAACGATAAAATTTGAATCTCTCTCGGTATAAACATAAGATTAAAATTATGTAGTTTTTTGTCCATTCATTCTAATAGTGTTACGCGGCACGATCTAAGCGCCCTTTGATAAATGCCGTCAAACTCACTACGTCAGCGCCTAGCAGTGTTCAATCGGATTTAACGACCTCATTAGTTGAGTTCTAGTATTTTGTATTCCTATCCCACTAAACGTCAAATTATCAACAAAAATGATCCAGATAATCTTTATAGTGATCTGTTTGAATATACATATACTGCTAAAAAAATGGAATGTACTAAAACAAGTTATCAACTCATGGAGTGGTTCAAAATTGTTTACAATATTGAAGATGAAATGGAATCTGAGATCAAGGGGGCAAATAGAAATTGCGAAAAATAGAGCAACGCTTAGAAATATTTTTGGAATTTTCTTCCTTGTCAGCATCACGAATACAACTGGAACCCGAGCACTTAGGAGTATGTTGGAGTTTTGAAATTACTAACAAACTAAACTGACTTGGTATCAATTGGTCCTACTACCAGAGCAGGTTTTATTAGCAACTGTTTCAATTGGTCAGACGTTAAATGGGTATAAACCTTAGAACAAGATGGGCTTCAAGATGAACAAGATGGACATAGACTTTGTATAAGCATGGCGTTGAAGCGAAAGCACGAGGTCTAACGCACATATCACCTGGCGCACCATGTTGGTGACGCGAACCATATGCCCCAAGTATATTTTTAGATTTAAAAAAAAAATAATTTTGGGACGGTTTGGGTGGATATAAAACCCACTCAAATGGTCTGGCTTGCAAGTTTCTGAAATAATTTAAATTGATCATTCTGATTATCTTAGTCTCCTAGTTGAGATAACATAGCTTAGTTTCATATGTTTATAAAATTTTCAGCAATAATAGACTATTGTCAACGTTACAATCTTCATTTCTGTTCGCGTTTCGTTGTTCATAACATTCAATGAATAATTGATTGCATTTCATGAATTACATGGTTATCAGAATCTCAACAGAGTTTTTTCGGAAGAACAACTTGGCTGTTTTGCCCCTTAAGTATTCAGAAGAATATTTCTGGCTTACCTTCTCTTTGAAAGTTTTGAGTCTTCTTCACTACGAGGAAACCTCTGAAGAACTCCTGCTAGGTCAGGTGATTCAAATAAGTGTAATATAATTTTCGGAAATGAATTTAACAAAGTGGATATTTTATAATCAATTCCACTCATACTCTGATTAACATTATATGTAACATAATACTCATAGAATCAATACAGAACAACCACCAAAAGCAACATCTCAATCATGATGGCTTATCATGACTTTTTCAATTTTTCTTGATTTAGATTCTCAATTATGTGAAATTTATTAAAAATATATCACACTTTTTGAATCATGAGGAATCATGACTTTTTCAGAGGTCCTCTTGTTGAAGGAGGCTAATAAACTTCCGAAGGGAATGCTGAGCCAGAAATATTCCTCTGAATACTAAAGGGTAAAAGCAGAGCTGAATTTCAAAATAAAATAAGTTTGAAGTTTTGATATCCATAGTAATTTATAAAATTCAATTTTGCATGAGTTTTGACGAAGATATAATAAACAACAGAAAGTCAACGAATATAAAGATTCTTGCATTATACATAGACTGTTATTGCATATTATCCGCAGAAGTAAAAATAGTCCATAAGTGTGAGCGAACAGAAAAAGCCTCCGAATAAACGCAAGAGAGTGATTTTTGAAATCACTTATCGAAAAGGTTGGAGAAAACTGTGCTCTGTAGCATACTGGCGTCATGCAAGTTTGCAATGTTTGCAAACCAAGCATTGCACCATCAACTACCAAGGTCTTGTGATCTCCGTGTTCTTTGTTCCTATCACTACACATTGGTGTACAAAATCCTGAGGTATGGAATCTTGGTATGGGGAAGTTGCACCAGCGCTGAGTGTATTTGTGATGCAGAAAAGAATTATCAGGTCTATGTTGTGTATGTAAATTTGTACACCTTCCATTCGATTGAACCATAACCAGGACTTATCATGACTTTTTCATTCTTAATGCTTAGCATTCCTTCGGAAGTTTATTAGCCTCCTTCAACATGAGGAAACCTCCTCATGTTGAAGGAGGCTAATAAACTTCCAAGGGAATGCTGAATATTTATATATATAAATATATATATATATATATATATATATATATATATATATATATATATATATATATATATATATATATATATATATATATATATATATATATATATATATATATATATATATATATATATATATATATAGAAGAATGTTATAATAGAGCTATCAAGGTCTTGAAAATGAGATCACGCTCGAAATATGTTGATAGATTCATTTTGTTAAATATAATCGTTGAAACGTAAAGCCAAAGTTTAATTTTTTAATATTTAATTATGTTTCATCAAGAGTTAAGCAAGAATTCAATCTCAGTCAAGACAAGATTTATTTTTTGGTTTTCTTTCCATGTATTTGGTTTATCATTGTATAATTATTATTATTTGTCACGGTATTTTGTCAATTAGATTGGTGCACTGAATTGTCTCGATATTTTTGGCATGAATTACTGTTGAACGACCCTTCCATTTCACAGACCATTGTTGAACAGAACGAACAAAATCGATTTGATATCCTGGAAAAATGAAAAATGGACCACTTTCCCTTCGTCAAACATATTCTAGCCTTCGCGGCAGTTCAACCCCGAAATAAATGAAAAGTCTAAGCGGTTTCATTTTCACTCTATCGAAAAACGTTTCGACACTCCCACTACACTCCTCATTTCTTCACGAAATCGCTCAAACTCTCCCCTTTCGATATTGACCTACATAGCAGCTGTTCTCGCACATTCTTCTTCATCCGGGCCCCCTCACGGGGCATAATTCAAAATTATGCGAACATCGGGATGCCCGAAATCTATTGATAGCCGAATGTGACAACAGCACGACTGCGCCAGATATATGGCAGTTTGCATGTTGTGTTTCATACCTTGCGGGGTTTCTTAATATTTCTCAACGTTTTGATATAGTGCCGCTGCTAAAGTGAGATATTGAACAGGGGAAGAATTATGGGGATTGTTTCGAATTGATGGATGGGTGTTCTGGGTTGCCCATCTTTCGTTATCTCTCCATGAATAATTGAAAGTAAAATATGACTCCCATTTTTTTCCTCGAATGAAAAGAATACCCAATTCTCTCGTCTGTCTTTTTTTATTGAAACATCGATAACGATTTTGAATATTGATATTCAATTAGGGATCATTATTGAAGAAAGTAAAATGTGATATATAACCATGCCTTCAAATATGAAGAAAATTTTGAAAGAGAATGAAATAATCTTGTTCTTGATACATTTACCAAGAAATACAGAATCGTTATATATGAACTCTGAATAATGATACAAAAGTTACAGTTCTCAAAATATTCGACTCAAATATTCGAAAGCCTTCGACTCGGTTATACACGCTATTCTTTCGAAAGATTAGCTAAATGGTATATTAAATTAGATTCATTGAAAGCTATTTAAAAAATAGACAAGAAAAAGTTATAATCAACTGAGGTGGTAAAATGTACCAATCTTGAGTATAAGAGAGGAGGACTTCGAGAGGAGTTCCCAAGGAAGCGTACTCGGCCCTTCACATTTCATTATTTATATAAACACTCTTCCAGGAGTTGGTTGTACAATAGGCAGTACGCCTTTTTTCACGCTCACGATAGCAATTTCGTCATTGCTTCTTCTGATGTTGAATCGTGCATAAGAGTTGGTAGGACGATGGTTGCAGTCATGGACAGATGGTGTAGCAACAGTGGCTTGGTCATGAATAAGAGCAAAACTCAGGGTATTATTTTCAGAAGTAATTGATCTTAATGGTGATTACGACATCATTCTTGGAGAAATGGTTGATTCCTTGGGTACTACACTCGACAGTGTCCGCATGTCAATAAATTGAGAAAAAAATTCGGTAAGATACACTCTTGTGGTCTTCAAAAGCAGTATAAACTGTGATGCTGTTCACACTTTATATTTTGCCAACTTTCAGTTATGTCATATGGTATTATCTTCTGGGGTTATTCGCCTTCTGCGAATGATATTGTCTAAACTCAGAGAAGGGCTATTAGAATTATGTTTATTTGGGTAACAGAGGATCTTGTCGGGATATTTTTAAGGATATCAATGTTTTAACGTTCCGTGCTTTATACATTCATAGACTTATGATCTTTTTAAACAGCATCCGAAATATTATATTAAATATAAAAATGAAAATATAGCTATAGTGAAAAATTTGCTGTTCACTATAGCTCCAGGTTTGCGAATTGCCCTTTATATATGGCTATGCGAATTTTTAACCTGTTGCCTAAGTGACTGCGGGTAACTGAGAGCGATGAGGTCTTCAACAAGATACTTTGTAAACAATGTATATGGTTCGCAATTATTGATTGTGAACCATATACTATTAATGAGTTTAAAGTTTCCTGTAATAGTTGAGACTATTTCTATATGGCTTAAACTATCAACCTTTTTATTTTGTATTAACTTTATTTTAACTTGTTTCTCATGGATTAAAAATACATATTTGGATTAAGTTATATTATTATTGTTATTATATGACCTATCTGAAACTGCAAAAGTATACAGTTTTTTGGATGGAGTTCACTGCTTTTTGTCGAAAATTCAATTCATGTCCACTTTTTCGATCTATGAAATAACACTTCTGCCACTTTTATATAGAATAACTCGTTTATGATGAACTACCCTCTGTTTCGGAATGATTTATTAATAACAGAAAAAAGCAACACACAGGCCATTGCCAAAACTTGCTCTCAAAGTAAAAACGGAAATTTTGATCAAACAAAAATAAAACAGAACTCAAAATTATCCTGAAAAATAATTATTATACATCAATAATAATTATAACATGAAATGTGAAATAAAAAAATTCTTTTCTAATAAAGTGCAGAAAGCAAGCGAGAACGTTGCAAATATCAATGTCGCTCTAAAATTATGAAGGAATTTTACAAAGAGGTGAGTTCTGTGTTATACTTATTCTTTTGAAAGGGATGTGAAACATAATGCAATTTGAATGATTTATGCCTTTTACTTCGATAGGAGTTCTGTACAAAATGTCAGGCACCATTAGAAAAGCATCAATAACCGCGAACAGGACAAGAGTATGTGTTTTTTCCTACAAAGTCAGAAAATCTCCCTAATAGCGGAATAATAATTAATAATAATATATATTTGTGAAATAGTTGTTACACATATATACACAAACATAATGAAGTGAATTATTGCTCTCTTTGGCGATGCCAGTCTGTGGGTCTACACATATTTCTATAAACCGAAACAAAATCTTCTTAACCGTAATTAAATTAAACTGCATCAAATCGGCTTCCGTATTAATTCTCTATAAAAAAAATTCCATATCAGAAAAACTCAAACAAAATCCAAGGTAATCCTAGAAGAATTCCGACATATTCTCTCTTGGTTGGTTTAGTAGATAAATTCTTATCTTTCTTTCAAAAACCATCAATGATGGGATTTCTCTCATTTCTGTTGAAAGAGAATTATACATTCTGTTTGAGAGATGCAAGAATGTTCTCTGCGTCTTCGTCTTAAGAGAAAGGCAAGTTTTGATTTTCCTGTTAGCTTTGGATCGTGTGTTATGATGATGATCGATCATCTCTAAGCCGTCTCTGTTCTTGAATGTCTCCAAGACACCTCGATAGAAGTATAACTACCTCAAATCCAATATTCTGCGTCTCTGTACAGCTGGTCAGTTGGAAACAGCCTAGGCTTGCTGTAAATAATTTTTTTTATCTGCTATGATTATATATTTCTGAAATGCTGGATGCCGTAGGATTTTGATCTGTATGTTCTCTAATCTACGATTGTAAAATTCATATTGCGACTTTCAAAAGATGCGAAATTCAATTCGCAACATAATGAAGAGTAATATAAGGTTAAGAATGTGTTTTCGTTCGAAAAGCATCTGCTGTTTCTTATGATATATTGAAGCATTCTACTACTGATGAAGTGACCACTCCATCAACATGCCTATCAAATGATAACTGCGAGTCGAAAGTTTTACCCAAATCCTCAACCACCTTAACCTTCCGTAATAATTGTTCATTGGGAGCATAATTGCATTCGATCAAATTCATCTAACGTCTAACGTTTATTTTGCAACACTTTCCGAAATTCATATACAAGAGATTACCACCACATTACGCGGACAGTCTTTTCAGATCATCCTGTAAATTCGTTCAGATTTCTTATGATTTTGAAAAATTTGAGGTCATCAGCGTACAGCGAAAACAGTGGTCCTAGATTTGACCCCTTTGTTATTACGGGTGAATTGAATATTATAACAGATACGATGCTAGTAAGCATGACAAACTTCGATGTTACGTCGATGGAGTCTGAAGCCAACGCAAAAAAACATCACCAAGACAAGCTTACTCACTCAGCCAGCTTACGCAACTGAATGACTATGGCTGATCTTATCGAATGCTTTACTGCGATCGGTATCTGTTAGAGCACAATATTCTAGCCCCCCTCTGAGCAATGAAATGAATTGAATAAATTGTTGTCAATATTTCTTCCTCTCAAAAATTTATGCTGCAAAAAACAACACAAATTATTTAGGAATAACAGATAGTATAATCACTGGTCTGTTGTTTTTATACATTTTTCTCCACTGCTTTCGAAAATAATGAAACGCTTCTAATGAATAACAACTTTTATTAATTGCCAACTTCACAATATACCAAGATATTTATACCCCAATATATTTTGGGGTTATCAAGTTAAATATTTTTAATTACACCGAATATTGAATAGAACTGAAAAATTAACGACAACAGACATTTCCCGAACTGAACGTTTCCATGGTGAGTGTAAAACGGCAGAAAACTATCAAACTTGCAATTCTACGAAGCCGTCGTTTTATGTTTGATTCCTTTGCCTCTGAACACATGTACTCGGTAAACAGAAAGCTGTCATTTAGATCAAAGCAGAAAGGAAAGCCGTGTACTACACTACTTTCTGAAATTTAAATACAAAGTATCCAATTACTCTAAATTTCCAGCTCTGGGTTCTGCTCTATACGTCCAATTAGAATACCGCATATGTCTTGTAATCATTAACGTTTCCACTGAATAAGCTCTATGTAATCAACTCTTCCGTTGATGAAAGGATAGAGAGCATAATATTACATTCTAACAGGTTCAGTACTTTCAGTTTTCCATTTATCTATACAATATCGATTCAATAATGAACTCAATTATCACAAAATCAATTCATCCAACATTTCGTTGTTTTTATCGATCTCATGAAGTCGATCAAGGATTCACAGAGGAACATTTTATGTAAGTTAAATTTTTCTTATTCACTTGTAGTTTTCACGCTGATCGATGATGAAACGGCCGAATAACTGATAATTTCGGGGTCATAATAATAATAATAATAAGTTCTTCATTCTCAACAGGTATAACTCCCAATTACAGAAAATAATGAAAATGAAGAACACATAACTAAATAATTAGAAAAAAGATTCAACTAAATATGTAAAAAAAAGATTTAATGAAGAGCTCAATCTAATCTAAAAAAAATAGTAAGTTATAACTACATTATAGCATTCAATGAAACATTACAAATACCTCAATCTAAATCAATTCATTTTACTCAATTATTGCTGTTCACATAACTCCTGATAATAAATTCTATGGAGTCAAAATGAATGTCACAATTATTGGCAACTCTATTTAATGTAGACTCCATAACCAAATGGGGGATTGCATTAGACAGTTGGTCCTCGGAGTCTCTAGGTGGAATAATTTTGTATTACGAGAATTTTGCATAGGAACACGAAATTTCTGAGCGGACAAGAGAGGAGGACAATCAATACTATTGTGCAGTTTTTTGTACAAAAATTTGAGAGATAAAGTTTCTCTCCTGCCTTGCAATGAGATAAAACTAAATCGACTCAATAATTCGTTATGATTGACTTCTCTCTGTGGATAAACTGTAGATAACTTTATCCTCCCTCCAAACTAAGAATTTCAAAAACCTTCTCTGAATATCCTCAAGATGGCGTTGATGGCAAGTGTAAATGGGATGCCAGATCGTGCTGCCATACTCTAACTTGCTACGGATTAGGATATTGAATAGTCCTACGAATGTAGACTTATTAAAATATTTCCCATCACGTATAACGAATTAATATATTTTCGAGGCAGATGAAATAAGTTGGGTGATGTGTGGAACAAAGAAAAACTGCTGGTCGGAGACTACACCAAGATCTCTCGCCTTATCTGAACGAAAGAGAACCAGACCACCAACGCTATAATCACAATCAATTCGATCTCTTTTCCTAGTGAAAGAAAGAACATTACACTTTGACACATTCAAACTCAAATAATTGTCCTCACACCAACTAGTAACACGGTCCAGCGCGAGCTGAAGTTGGACAAAGTTGGACTCATAAATGAACATAATCATATTTTCGAATTATCTTCACATTTTTGTACTTCTAAACTGCATATTCGCAAAATTAAAATGGAAAAGGCAGAACAGAATGAAAAATCGCAATTTTCGCATGATTTCTTCAAAAATCCATTCCATCTTCCTTCAGTAGATAAAGCTCAGAATTATCTATTTCTTTTAGATGACTTCGAAAAAAAATACAAAACAAGCCATAACATCACCATCAACTCTTACAGTGAAAATTTATTGAATGTTTTCTGATCTCTTACCAAAGCATTGTTGAATACGTTGGATAAGAAACTCCTGGTTTGGTTTCACAACATTTTAATTTATTGCTTGACAATCGTTTCAGTGTGTTACCTCGTTTTCAAAAGTAAAACTCTTTATCTCTGGAAAACAGGGTTACTCATGGGTAACAATGATTATAATAATATATATATATATATATATATATATATATATATATATATATATATATATATATATATATATATATATATATATATATATATATATATATATATATATATATATATATATATATATATATATATATATATATATAAATGTTGTGGGTTATAGGCAAAATAAGAGGCCACTATGAACATATTTTATCCAATTTGTCTGCCTGGTCTATATTTCGACTGTGTTTACAGTCTTCATCAGGACTCTGAAAAAGATGTTTATACAATTGTACTAATGAATGAATGTGTGTAATGTCATATTACACACGTAACACATGAAAGTCTATTAAATCTCATCTCATAATTTTAAATGAAGAACCTCCATTGGAAAAAATATTCCGCAGCATATTTTCACTTTCTATTTTCACAGAATAAACAAAGACTTGCATAAAAATACCTAGTTTCAGTAACTCAAATTCGTGAAAAATACGTAAAAGTGAGGCCGGCACTTTACGGATTCTTAAAGTCGTAGTTATATGGATATCCTTGAGCGATATGACGTAAATGGATGCTTTGGTAAAATCTTAGTTCATCCCAAAAAGGCCAATATTCCCCTAGGAGCCCCCGTAGTATACCTACATTTAAGAGCTTCCGAATAATACATGAGCTCGGTTAATACAACTTTAAGCTCCTTTAAAGAAGGACCGCATTAGTGTATGAGAGAGCGCAGCTGTGCTTTCTACGTACACCGAATTCATTTCAAGGGGGTTCAGAATGAATTAAATATTTCCTCTCTTCTCAGCATATTTCTCAGCATATAAGTGGAATGAATAACAATATCATATTACTTTTACGTAATTTCGCATCAGTTGCCAGAAAAAACTGAAAGTTGGTGAAGAATATATTTCTTCAAAAGTATTCCCGAAAAACCTTCATTGTCATCGTATAACTGATAGCGAATTAATTTTTCATTATAACTTGGCCGACATATCTGTAAGGAATTTTAAAAATTGGTGCTTCTTACCACAATAGGGTCTGTCAGAATATTTCCAGCACACAACGGAAATCAACGTCATGAAGGTGACGTCCGATAAGATCGCCACCATGGGGACCGCCAACACGGGTGTAATAAATTGAAAAAAAAACCTCTACAGAGCACTCTCTGATATGAAATATCTGGTATAAGTGTAAGTTCTCCTGTGAGGGAGTGTGAAAGACATAAGGCTTTAAATCAGGGATGATAATATTAATAATATTTATTTTCAAAATCAAATGTCATACTATAATAAAAGTAAACGTCAAAAAACAAGAATTAATGCAGATCCAATATTATCCTAACTCATATCAATTATAAATCAACTGAAACTACATTTCAAGAATTATTTTACCGAATGATGTTCAATTTCTATAAGAACATTGAAAATTTTAGACTTACATTTATTTATATCACAAATATTGCCTGAAACCTTCTGTAAGTTATTGCAAAGCCTTATGGACATATATTCTGCATTCTTTGACGCCAGAGCATGTATCGGAAAGTCGGAATGAACAGTATATGCTTCAGTAATTACATGAGTGGTGCTTATTGGAGAAAATCTTCTTCTTGATAACCTCAGAAGCTTAAACACAAAATATGTTGAATTGCAAGATTTTTTCATCCCTGAGGATCCCCAAAACATCACATGAAGTTAGAAGTTCATAAATTGTCTGAAAAACATGAGAAAAAAATTTTTCTCAGTAATTGGCAATCTCATATATGGACTATTCGACTACAGTGAGTTATCGGTTGTTCCATGCTTCCATCTTCTTTTCGTTTGTCTTGTACTTTGTTCCGCAGTTCTAGTTGACCGTAGTTAGGTCAACATACAGTAAAAACTCGAACATTAGTCGATAACACACAATTAAATAGCATTTAAACGAAATAAGATCGTTTGACGTAGTGAAAAAAAGTTAATTATGTATATGTTTTCTGCACAACTTCCCATTCAAAAGCGGACATAGCATAACATAAAAAAATGCGCATATAACAAAACAATATATATAATATATATATATATATATATATATATATATATATATATATATTTATATATATATATATATATATATATATATATATATATATATATATATATATATATATATATATATATATATATATATATATATATATATATATATATATATATATATATATATCAGAAATTCACTACAAAAAATGAGAATTCTGTAGTTCTCGTGCTATATTATCGCTAAAGATAATATAGCACATAGATTGTACTACTTGTAGATATGCGCTCTCAGAGTACACTATAACTTTCTTTCGGTACTTCTAGTACGAAACAGTGACTGTCTCACGCTTTCAGTAAATGTAGGATTCGATTTCTAGATTCTTTAACATTAATCAATAGAAGCGATTTCACCATTTAATGGAGAATCCAATATTCTCTTACTTTTATCCCTAGAAGAACAATGTAGACATCGGATTGCTCATGTTTTAGCAAGCTCTGCTATAATGTTCTTTTGAATAATTTGTCAAAAATTACCGAAAGAAAGTTAAAGCGTACTTTGATAGCGTATATATATATATATATATATATATATATATATATATATATATATATATATATATATATATATATATATATATATATATATATATATATATATATATATATATAACATATATATATATATATATATATATATAGAGTAAAATTATCGACCGTATTATGAATTCAGAAATGTAATATTGTTTCAGGATGTAGTCTGTGACAATAAGTGATTCGTTTAATATTCTCTATATTTCGTCAATCTTTATTGACTTCTTCAGAAGAACCTGAAATAACATCAAAAGATGGACAAGTTAGAAGATTATTAAACAATAATAATAAATTTCACTTACAGAAGTAAGTAATTATGTAAAATGAATCGGTGCTTGTTGAACGTTGAATACTAACGTAAAATATATACTGTATGAAACAAATGAAGGAACATATGGTTTTGCAGTTCCACGGAGAACAACAAGCAATAAAAAGTTCATAATATCAACGATGAAATCAATACTACATAAACTTACCAAAAAAATGTCATATATTCCCACACCTACAGAAAGTTATGTTCTATATCTCTTAAAGAATATTACAATAAATATTACTCAATTGTCCCGTATCTGATTTGTAATTCACAATGTTATCCTTCTCGTTTATGTGATACATTTCGAGGAACAATCTGCTCCTATATGGTCTCACGTTCCAACACTTTCACCCTAAAATAGTCAAAGCAGTGACCAGTTTGTTGATGGTGTTTTACCACTGCACAAGTATTCTTTCCAAGCCGACAGTCACTAGTATGTTCTATTAATCGTTGTTTAAGCCACTGTAATATCTATTCCACATAACATTTGTGACATTCTTTGCAAGGAAGTCGCAAATGACGTAACTGTTGTATACTAGGGGTGTTTTATCTTTAATTTTGGAAAAAAAAAACAGAATTACTTAAAATATTGTACTTCGCTAATTTTAAATGTGGAAATTATTTGTGAGACAGATATATATATATATATATATATATATATATATATATATATATATATATATATATATATATATATATATATATATATATATATATATATATATATATATATATATATATATATATATATATATATATATATATATATATATATATATATATATATATATATATATATATATATATATCGAATCATTCGTTAGGGTGTGAATTGGAACGATAAGACAGAGGACCATTCTAGCACATCTACATCCAAAGTTATAAGGAGTTTCAATGAAATCTTAATAAAGCCAATACCTACTCCAACTGATTTGTTACGAAAAGGCGATCTTAAATGATTGATATAGTTTATGTCATTTCCTCGATAGAGGGAGCTCATGTTCTTCGTTCACTGTTGTCTTCATTCTGAAGATACCTGTGTGCGATTGGAAAACCATCGAAACTTCATCAATATATCGAATGAGTGTAAAATTCTTCTGCTTTTTGGCGGACCTATCCTTTGAGCTTCCTGTTCCACTTCAGTAACGGATGGCAGACGAACAATCCAACATAATGCATAATTTTCTGGGATGAATCACGTAAATCTCCCCAAACGCCGAAATTATTCATGTTACAAAAGATAAACCCTCGAGGACTAATAGCCAGCTATCCAAATGATACACAAATCCATTGCTGCAGAGGGATGAATTATCGTAAACCATTTGGCAAAGCGAAAAGAACCCCTTTTGTTAAGTACAAATAGTGAAATTTGTCACGTTTGACCTATTTGTGTCAAATATAGAACTGAAAATGGAAGCTCAATAGTATGTTTTTGTAAACACGCTAAAATTAAAGGGAGCAGAAATAAATACTATTTTCTAGAATGAAAAGTTCCATTTGGTGTCCAGTGAATGCTACAGGATGATTAAAGAGAAGTACCTTTATTGATATTGAATCCGACTGAATCACACATGAAAATGGGAACGTAAGAAAAAATGTTTTCGCAAGCTAATGTTTCCAGTTCAATGAACTGTTCGCAATAGAATGTGTTAGATATCAAACTTTGCGCAAATTTGCTTAACTTGATCGATCTATTGAGAGAAACCAGTATTCAGTTGAGAAGTTATTCTTCTGTATGAAATTGAAGAAATCTCATATTGAAAAGTACAGACGCAACGAGATATCAACAACATCAAAATGCATGGAGATCAAGCAAATAAACTACTTTATCATAATTACTCTGAACACTCATAAGAAGGTTGAGAAAAGTTTATGATACTAAATCAACCCATGATATCCTCTGAATCACCAACTCTTGTATCAGTATCCGTTCAACCGTCGATCATATTTTATCTGGATGTGCCCTGAATGAAGAATCCAGCCATCATGGAGGACTAAAGGAAGATATTAAAGATATCCTGATTTCGACAACACAAATTGAAAGGCCATGGAATTCCTGAAGGAATATGGAATAGTGAACATAACAGAGTATTTTAGCTATTATATTCAGTTATTCCCTTATACTCAGTAACTAATATATTCAGTTAGAGTAAATTATTATACCTTGCGTAATGAACCAGATATCCAGAAAATATTAATTTTAAAGAAAGTAGTCTTGAAGTCATCCAGAGCCTAGAAGGGAGAGCGAAGGTTCTTCCTCTTGGCGATCAGGGTTCTAATTCTTGTATACAGTGATGGGTAAAAATACGCCCAGAAAAATTTGAAAATTGAAAAAAATTGAGAAAAACTATAAAACATGTGATAATTATTGAGGTCAATAGTGGTAGGGCACTATAGGGCTAACCTTCAGCCAAATTTTACGAAAGGTCTGAACATTATTGTGCCAAAAATGGAACAGTTAGTCGAAAAATCTTGGATTTCGAACAATCTTCATTTTATATTACTGCGCTCATATTGTCAGTTCAGAAAAGTTTAAAACAGAGATTTCCTGTAAATCCGGAAGCAATTTGTTGAAGTTGAGCCACTTTTTCCAATTTTACAGAAGATGGCTCTCCTGCCGCTGAAGTCATAACAGTTTACGAACACAAGTACGGTGCTCATTCATCATCATAGAAAATCGAAATTATCATAATCAAAACACTATTTTCCAAATTTCTGAACTTTATTCAACGAATGAAACAAACCTTTTACCTTAAGGATGACTTCTTCGAATTGACCTCGGTTGGTGAAACGTATGTCAAAATTGTTGAATCAAAGTGTGTAAATCTGGTGAAAAGTGTCTTTTTTACCATCTCAATTTTGAATTTAATTGATTAACGAAGGCCTCAAAGATCGAAAGAAATTATGTTATTTGCTCCAATGTTTATGTTCAGTTGTTATTGAAGCAGTAAACCCCCCATAATATAAATGAAAGAAGAAATTACGACGTCTCATTACAAATACAAACATTTCCTCATGCTTTGTTGCGAAAATAATCTCCCAGCAAAATTCGACGATCTTTTTGACACTTATTTCGAAGTCCTTCTTCTTTCAGCTATAAAATATTCAAAAACTTACAGTTGAGCTTGGACATAAATTGTCACTTCACATATATTCGATGATTTTTTAAGTAGTACCTGAAGATTGAGCTACTGAAGTAATTCCCAATCTGTCGCTATCCTTTATCATTATACCTTTATCATTTCGTTGCATGGTTCATTCATGACTGTCATCTTAGGTGCATATTTGTGTCATATTTTCATTTCTTCTCACCATCTAAAAGAGGTTTTCACATATCTGCAATTTTCACTTTTATTGAGTCGTGTCGTTTCTTGAAATGTAACTTTGATTTTAGTATTGATAACAATTGTTCTTTGATTAATTTTCCTGTTACCTTGACGAGTTGTCTTCTTTCTGTAATATCATTTGACCACCTCATTTCAGTCTTAATCCTAGAGGTCTTTTCAATACGATGTATAATTTGATACATCGATTGGTAAATATTCCTCTTTCTAGAACCAATTTCAACACCGAGAAATATTTAATTAAGCAAATAGCCGTGAATAATGATTTTAATCCTGCAATAATAGATAATATGATATTGAAGAAAAACTTCAAAAACGCGATTGGTTTGGTTTATCCCCTAGTCAAAAACAATATCAACTATAACAGTCTTACATACATCGGTAATTCCAGTGAAAAACTCGAATCTCTTCTTTGTAAGTATAACATCAACATTGCTCACCGTACTGGAAATAACTTAGGAAAACATATCAAAAATAACAAATATAAGGTCAACAAAAATAAAAAATCAGGAGCATATCAAATGAACTGTGGTAATTGTGATAAGTTTTATATTGGAAGAACATTTAGAAGTTTTCAAATAAGAATTTCTGAACATAAACGTAGCTTTGATAATCAGAAGACAGATTCACATTATCCAAATCATTTGATTGATGAAAATCATATATTCAATTCTTATTTTTAAATTTTGAATACCGCAAATAAGGAAATGAAGCTCAGTTTGTTAGGATCACTCCAAATTAATAAATACAAATACTCTGGCAACCTTTTGAACAGCCCAATTGATCATACCTCAAGCCCCTTTCTCAATCTTCTCAAAATTTCTTAGTTTCCTATATAGTAGTTCATGATGAATTGATCCCTCCTACCTGTTATCTACCTGTTTTCTCTGTATTCATAATTTAAATTTACCTATTGTATGTATTCGAGAAATGTCATCAGTATACACGTAGAATTTGAAAAAGGTGAATCTCATCGAAACGTGCGTCATGCAGTATTCTTTTTAATATATGTGTAAATATTGACTTACAATTGTTTTATTATGGAAACTATCACCTGAAATGATCAGACCTTCTCAATGTTACTCGAACGTTGCCATATTTCTTGTTTTCATCATGTTTCAGACTCATAGAAAAATATTTATACACATCTCGTGAATTTCTTGTTAGTAGATTTGAATTATATATCGACGTCGGTTCCCGCAATAAAATACATTTGCGACCTAATGTTGTCCAAAGAAGGTCGCGTACAGACGTGGGGTATATTTATTATTTGTAGAAACGAAATCATGGACATAACGACTTTGTAACCCCATTTTGACGTAGCGACGAGTCATATGGAAAATTTATCGTCCTGTTTTGAAGTTCGTACAGGGAGAAGGAAACTCAGTAAAAATTTATGGCCGCTGTTTCTGATCGACTGCATTCGAACAAGTCAGCGTCGGCTTTTCCATCCAACTTTCCACTCCGCTTTTCCAGAGAGATATATCTCTTTTTACTTGAAGGACATAATGTTACTTTGATTTTAATGCATTTAATAATTCGACGATAAATCCTTCAATGATTCTGAGTTGATAATTTAAATAAAACTAAGAAGTTTTTCTATTTTCTCTATAATTAATTCAAAACATGACAATAACGTTTCGCCAACACAGTGGCTTCATGAGATGTTGATTATAAACTGAACTATCACATTGTGGACTGCATATATTTATTCTGAAGTGCGTGGGGTGGGAATGACCAAAGAACACTGTTCTTCTTTTACTGGGGATGACTATAGAACATATTTTCTTCTGAATTGTGGGGTTCGACCATAGAATACTTTTCTTCGATTGCATTTTTACTGGAATAAATTTAATAACGGAGAATTATTCATTAAAACGTGTTGTCGAAGACATGGTTCTCCTCTAAAAGATGTGTTGCATACGTAGAATAGGTTTAATTTTTTGCAAATCATCTTTGGTGTTCAATATTCTAAGGTTGGATCAATGATTCTTGATTGATTAGCTATATAGCTAATTGTTCTTCGTTGAGTTATTAGATAGTAGTCTAACGATTATGAAACTCAGCTTGTAGTAACATGGATGATCATGGATGATGACAAGGTAAACTTTGTTTATCTAATCAGTTGAAATAACAATAGTGTCAGTATTACAATTGCCAACTACCATCACCATAAAATGATTTTCACTTCAACTAAATCTTTCTGATACTCTAAGAGTATAAATATGATGTACTCATGTTTCATGTATAATTTTCTCTATTTATTGAAATATTCGAGAGACAAATCTGAGAATTATCCATAGAATAGTGCTGAGTATAACACTCAATTTTGAGACTTACTGAAACCGAAGTTCCTTGTTTTACTTGTGTGACTGATCAATTGAATAGCTTGACTCTGCAGATCAATGTGTATGAGATCTGATCGAAGAAGATATCTCACAACTAGTGCTCGAATTGTGAATGGTGCTCCAGTTGTGTTTCAGCAATCACTACCTAATTCTTCTTGCATTGGTTAACTATCTATAGAACAACACTGATTTAAATACCAAGAGAGAGTCAGTAGGTACCGGAATTGTAGATGATACAGATATGGAGCTAATTTGATAGTCAAACTCTGGTTACTACATGAAAAACCACCGTACGCAGTGTACATATGCAAAGTTTTGTACAGCTTCTTTTCGAGCTTTTTGAACGTTTGATGAAGGGTATTTGATTACCTCGAAGCTCTTTGATGGAAACAGAGGAATGTTTCCAGTTATTTTAAACTTTTGAAAAGTATTCCACCGTGTTTTTTTCCAGGAGCAATTGACATTATACAGCATTCATGACAGTATCATAACTGATAACAACATCAAAAATAACAACTTCATCATTGTCAATTAGCCTTTCGTGCCACATTCGTTTTTTTCTTTCTTGAAAAGTATTGAAGAACTGAATAAGCATTTTTGAATTCTAAAGAAATGATGAGTTAAAAGTCGATTTTATTGAACATACTTCAAATATGTTCTAAAGTATCATGGTATCCAAAGGAAGACACAGTGTCATTTCTTCCTGGGATCTATATACATGTTCACACGATATTCAACTGAATATACACTCAGGTTAACATTAGGGACGTAGGTACTAAATACATTTTGATTTGTTCAATATCGAAACACGCATTGTTTCCAAATATTTGGTAGAATAGAGTATTGGTGGAGCTATGGTAATAATCACCACCATTACGCTTTATAAACAGGCACGCGATTATTCAATTTAAACCATAAGCGAAACTTCCCCATATATCCTAGCAGGATGGGCGTTTATTATCATTGTCATTATGCCACTCTGCATTTAAAATATTAACTCCGTTGAAGCTGCAGCAGTTTCCACCCATTTTATGTAGTTAATTTAGACGTTTTATGGACGAATAAAAGTTGATGTCTGAATTTCGGAGTTTGCGGGGGATAAACTTTAGTTTTCACGTCGCTCATTTACATTTTAATTTTGTCTCCCGATATTATAAGTTTCGAGAGTTTTCCCTTCGAGTTTTCCTTGGGATCGGTATATTTTCTAATGTCGGCGACTGCTGAGTGGAAAGTTATGCGACTTCTTTTCCGAGAGGATGTTTAATGAACTCTCATCCAACACTTCTGTCTAGATGGAATCGTTAGCTTCAATTTTCTTGCGAAAAATGATTTTTCCAGTTCTTATTCAAGCCTTTATTGAAGGAATTCAGCATTCAAATGAAAACGAAATCTTTATGGTATGAGTGACGCTGAAAATGTTGTTCATCAGTCAAATTAGACATTTCAACCATCAAGTGGAATTTATTTTTCAGTTTCAGTAACCAATGTGTTCACAATTACGGATATATTTTAAGCAAATGCAAATCTGAATAATTGCACTGGTGCAAATATCAGTGGGTTCTGCATGAATGTGAACAACGAATTATAGAGCCATATGAATATTTCAAAATTTCAACAGACATGCAGAGTAGACAGACTATGTAAATTTATTATTGAACATTTCATAATTGAACACACAGTCTTTAAAGTAGGAGAGCTAGCAACGTCGGAAAAACAAGCATTTCAGGTAGGCCAGTTTTTGATATGCTATCTCTCTCACTCTCCCTGGCGGCATACGGGCGATCTGACTGGCGGTAGTGATTGCGTTCATCACTGCAGATCCTACCTTTACAGGTAAAATATCGATTTTTCAAATCCTTTCAAGAAGTTTCGTTTTTCCTTTATAATTTTTATTGAACTTTTTACAACATAAATCTAATATTGCCAGATATTTTGATTGTTGACTAAACCACGCCAGACACAAATTTTAAATTGAAAAAAAAATTTCTTTCAGAATATTTCATTATGGTTGAAATTTTCATATGATGTTATTTCGGTATATATAAACCTAAAATTAATTTGCCAAACAATAATTCAATTGTTGAACCTTCAGCTATACCAATTTGAAAGTGAAAAGTTATGTGGTATCAGTTTGCTTGGTCTAGGGAGAGTAGTCGAATGAATTATAGAGAAAGAATTGAAATCTATTGAATTAATTGGTGGATAAATATAGTATCAGAATAATTATCCATGGTTGTACAAAAGGTAATGATCAATGTCAAGTATGAAAATTTAAAAAAATTATATTTTTCAATACATAATTGTATCACAGAAAACGGAGATATCTTCATAATCATCATCACTGCTGTCATTATCATCGTCGTCTTCTAGATTGTCATCATCTTGTAATAAGTTATTATCTGTAGAAGAATTTGTGATTTTATGTATTCTTTCAACTTGCCCAATTATTTTTCATTTTTACATTAGTCGGGCTGAAGATTTAACGATCGTATTATTGTTTGGAAAATTAATTTAAGATTTTCAAATACTTGAGTAACATCATATAAAAGTTTCAGCCATACTGAGATATTTTGGGAGAAAAAATGTCTTTCTTTAATTCAAATTTAGCCTCTGACACGGTTTAATAAACAACAAAAAAATCTGGCAAAACTTCAATAAGAATGATTGAAAAAACAAAACTCTTTGAAAAGATTCGAAAAATTGATATTCTACCTGTAGATGTAGGGTGCGCACTGATGAAGGCAACCACTACCGCCAGCCAGATCGCCCTTATGATGTCAGGGATACTGAGAGAAATAGCATATCTAAAAACTGGCCTACCTGAAATTCTCTCTCAAAAATGTTGTAAGCTCTTAGAATACTAATATTCAACGTTTTACTCTAATATTCTTCACTTGATAGACTCAAAAATAGAGAAGTATCAATTTTAATTTGTTGCCAGAAGTACCTCCCATTTTGTTCACCATTTATTTTCCATGAAATTCCTTAAACAATCGCCAATAAGATTTCATGAGCTCTTAGATTTGCATTAATTACTAGTGAAATTCGAAGAACCTCCTTCTTTCTGCTGAATCATTTGAAAACATTCTGAAGCAAAAAATGCAAGACGAACTCTGCTTGAAATCATTTTCGCAGACTCAAACCTTATATCTGTAAATGAATTATTCAGAACGCCAAATACTGCATATAATTTTTCTTGAACAAGCTTTACTCTATATGTGTTTCACATTGTCTGCACTATATTTTTTTCATAAACTAAACTCTTCCGAAATTAGTTTTTAGTAATTCCTAGTTCCTGCCTAGGAACTAGGAATTTCTGTATTCAAAATACAGGAAATCCCTTCAGAGAAGTTCCTCAATCCAATACGTACTTTTTGGCGACATAGAACATTTGAAATTGCCTCCATGGCTAACATTTTCAATTTTTTGAAAATATATATCTGAGCTATAGTTTCCAATAGCTCAGATGAAGATGATAATGCTATCTGATGATTGTAGAGGTCCTTGCTTTCATTGCAAACAACAATAAACACTCGATAAACTGAAGATATTTATTGCTTAAATATAAAAGGAGAACTTGAACTGATTATAAGCATTCGAAATCAACGAACAGAAAAAAGGTGATGATTTTCGGCAGCCTTTAGGGCAACACTCCAACTCATTTTTGAAGTCGAAATGTCGAGACTCCTAACATTATGTCCTCTTATTTGAAATTTTTTTATTTGCCTACTTCATTTGATCATACCACAGTTTTAATTATGGACTTATAATTATGGATTATATTCACATTCAACAACGGATATTCATTGAATTTTCTTAAGCGAAACAAATTTCTTGATATATCGAATTGCAACACTCTTATAGAAATATCACTGTATTTTTGAATACTTTGACATCTAGATCAATTATCCCTGAAAACCAGAATTCTTCTCGAATATTTCCTTAAAGTACTTCGAACATTTTCTGCAGCTTATTCAATAATATTCCTGAAATTTCGCTGTTTTCAATTCTGATACCGTTACGTTTCTCAAAGTCGAAACTGACATTAACTTGTCGAAACTCAACACGTCAAACTTTTCTCGTTCACTTTGTAGTCGTTTTTTATTTCAGTTTCATTTCACACTATATGGAATATCTTCAGAGCGTAGAACAACCGAAAATGTGCTTCGTATGCACGTCTTTCCGTGGAGCTTTTCACGGGCTTATATATTCATATCTCTTCAATTAACATCCTATCTTTTGAACTTTTCCAGGATGAAATGCAATTTCACAAGGAACGTGTGTTTCTCATAAAATGAGATCACTGTATTCCCCAAATACAATTTATTTCCTAGAAAAGTTTCAATCCACCCTCCAATTCCAGGACGTTCATATTAAATCCTATACACCTCAACAATATAATATAATATATTATATTGTTTCATTATATTACATATATACATCTCAGGCAATGTGCATATTTTATGAAGAATTTTGATTGGTTTGATTTCATTTATTCAATAGGCATATGTTTTCAAAACGGCTGGTTGATTCTGTCCAATAAGTGTCCAATTACGGCTGTTAAGAATTCAGGTGTTCCGAAATACTGAGGGGCAAAAACACCTTCCATGTGTGGCAGATAAGTAGGTACTTCCTAATGGAGCAATTTTAGAATTTTCTCATAATCAAATAAAAATATGCATGACTTGTTTCGAAATACTACTTTTTTATCAAATGCTGAATAACCATAGGTATAATTTTACAAATTCAATACTTATTGCTACTTTCACAGAATATACCAGGCATGTTCTATGACTAACCTAATATGAGGGCCATAGAATATACTGAAGTTATACAAAGAACGAAAGAATTGTATACCTGAAATTGAAAAAGGAAAATCAGATTATTGAGTAAGGTATACCAACTAAAAATGTGATAAAAGTTGCAAAATAACTATACAAAATGAGATTTCTAAACAGAAAAAGGAAAATTGAAATTTTGAACATAGAAAAACATAAAATTGAAAGAAGATTAACTCAAAATAGGTAATCAATCTAATCTGCTACCTGGAATGTTGTAATTGAACAAATTAAGTAAAGGGCTAGTATTGACCAAATTTTCGAATTAATTTTGAATTTGATTTTTGAATATCTAACGACTCTAGAAGATTTAATTTGGAAGCTTTATTCTCTCTTTTTAAGTCCAGTCTCTGAACTAAATATGTGACTTTCCTCTAATGAGTGGTTCGCATAATGAGAATCTATTTTCTGTTTTTCGAAACTACGTTCATGTTCAGATAATCAAGTATGGAAATTTCTGAAAGTTCTGCCTATATAAAATTTCTCGCAAGTACCACAGTTAATTTTTTATACCCCATACATTTGATTCTTGTTAATTTTTATTTATTATTTTTGATTATATACGGTGATTTTTTGAGGATTATTCTTTTTTAAATCGAATAAAACACTCAATTTGTATCATATATTCAAAATTTTTATTGAAAATGATAACTTGGCCTTTGCTATTTACATTTTGAAGATAACTTCATGTATATGTTGTCCGCGGTTCCGTATCAAATGGTCCGTTCGGAAGGTCCAATTTGACACATGCCCAATTGCTGAGAACGGCGACGAATTGACATTTCACGATCCTAATTAACACTATAGACTACGGCTACAATATTCTCTTCAGTACGTACTGTACGCATGGGAGTCAATGGTTTATTGTCCAAAAAAGTAAATTTGGTGCAAAATTTCGTGATAACAGGACGAATTATTGATTCAGCAGGTCGTTTATGACGACCATAATATAGTCGTAACAAACGATACGCATTTTTCACAGAGCCCGAATTGTGATAGTAAATTTGAACAATTTGCAATCTTTGCTCGTTTGTCAGTCATTCCATGATGAAATGGCAGAGTATACTGAAATCCTATCACTTTAACAGATGACGTTTGGATGCCATTACCAACCAGTGCCGCCAACCTGAAAAACTTAACTCTTAAAAATCACTCTAATTCATTGTTTATTAGAAATATTATTATGATCCGAAAAGAAATATTAATATTGTGGCTTGTCGAAAGTGATTTTAATTTTAAACTAGGTGTGCCCATATATGTAAAAACACTAAATTTTGAATTTTCTTTGATAATAGGATAAAGTTCTATAACCGCTCTTCTGAAAATCTTTTTGTTAATAAAATTGTTTATTATTTCTGTTTAGTATTCATTGTTTGAGGCTTTTCACATAATTAAGCTTTTTTCTTCGTTAAATTCACCTTTCGAAAGCGGCGGGTTAACCTGTCTTTCAAAAATCTCTGCAAATAGAACAGTAAAATGCCAACCACCAAAAAAGTCAACATCAACGTAAACTAAAAAAGTTAACTCTAAATACATACAGCTCACCTTTTGGAAATCATATCATGAAATGTCGGCTCATATTAATTTAAGAGACGCAGTAGTGTATCAGTTAACATTAGTTAATCCTAGTACACTGCCTTACACGTTGCTACTAAGGCCTTAAAAACCTTATAACAAATTTAACAACAGCTTCAGTGGAAATTTTATTGTTGCTTTCTTATACTGTCGTTATATTTATTCTTTTTCAAAGTTTTTACTCCAGTTCATCACTTTATTGAATATTCAGCAGAATCTCATACAGTCCCAATGTTTCAATATACAACATTCGAAAAATGTTTCGTAGTTTTGCATAATCAAGAATTTCACAACTGGTTTGAAAACGTAATTGATCTATTGAATTGGTATTATTTTATTATGATAGGAATTGAAAATACTCCTTCAGAATACGAATATTCTCATGAATGAATTGAATGGAAATTGGCTTCATTGCAATGAGGAAGGTTTCTTAGTCGACCTACAACAACCGGTTAAGAAAGGTAAGGAGCTATTTATCACTAATGCCTCCTCGATGACGAGAGAAACCTCAACTGCTTCTTGTTCGATAATCAGTTTAAGAAGTTCTTGTTCGATAATAAGTTTTGAAAGGAAACTGAAAAATCAGTAGCTTTACCACTCGTCTTATAATACAATTCAACTCACAGTCCATTTCTATTCAGAGAGAAATTGTACATCTTCCTCAATCATGAACGACAAAATTCTATTTACAATTAATTAACAAACTGAAAACGTATGATGTATTCCGTCGTCAAAACTTGAGAACAAACCAAACTTGATAACAACCTAAACGTATTTTATTTTCCGTACAACTCAACAATACTCTCATTTTCTTAAAGAAAATCATATTTTTCTAGAAAACGGCCTCTCTGGTTCGAAAATTATGAACCTTGTTAATAAATAGGTAAGGAAAATGTATCAAATGGATGACTTTTTAGAAATCAGTATTGTTGAGACGTCCATTGAGGAAATCAAATGAGGGGTGTACATTAAATCAATCTGATTATTTGCAGCAACGTGACACTATTTTCATTATAAGCAACTTCAATCATTTCTAGTGATTTTGAATAATCCAATTCCAGTCGCTTTGGCAACTCTCAAATAAATTGGAGTTAATTCATCTCCGAATAATTCTTAGATGGTAGTTCTGATGTTAACAGTTCGGAAATGTGTAATTCGTTCCGAAAAAAAATTGCTTGTGTTTCTTGAATTTTTTCTCCAACGATCGACCAGTGTTGAATTATCTACATTCCTTCATATACAGGACCAATCATCTTAAAAGCTAATGCCGAATTCGAAGTGAAATCATTCGCTTGGTATGAAAATCCCATTTTTTTGTCTCTACATTTTTTTTTCTTGTTGAAACAAGTTTCAGTGTATTCAAACTGAAAAGGCTAATTACATCCCTCTTAGATCTCAAGGAATGTCGATTTGTGCAAGAGTAAAAAGAACCTAATCACGTTCTCTAAGAAGAATTATAATTGGTAGGATATTCAGTGTTCAAGTCAAATCTGTCTGAAGATAGTCGCTAACCGAAATTGCAATAGCAGTCGAATATATATATATATATACATGTACAAATTAAAACGTAGTGAAATTCAATCGTTTTTCTTTCAACACTGTGCATCTTGAGTTGGCAGTCAAATAAATGAAGGATAATTATTTACTCGAATTTGTTACAAATATTTTTGATATACAAATCCCAAAAAAGGAATTCTGATTTCGAAAATACATATTCAAAATGATACATATTCAATAACACTTATTTCAAAATGTTGTATGCTGCTCATGAACGTATTGCAAGTATATTCAGTGAAATAGTCTGTTTATTTCCATTTCAAGAAGACATCCGTAGTGATGTTTCTATCAAATGAGAAAAGAAGTATGCGTCACAACGTTAAGTTAGTGAAATCTAATTTCTCCTGGTATCTGAAATAATGGAGAAGAATCTATACCTCGAAGAAGCCACCCCAACAGAAACTCAATTATATGAAAAATTCTCCACCCTCTAACTCAGTTTCAAAGGTTTAAAAGATTGGTGAATATTTCAATAAAGAAAAATTTAACAAAATACTTCCTGAAACTGGAAGATGGAGATTTGCGCTGTCATTGACGTTTGCAAATTCAACTTGAAAGTGAGTTTATTCCATTTGCATATATGCTATTTGTAAAATGATGCTGATTCATTTAAATATTATTAGATGCGTTTTTCTGAATTGGTTACGTAGGAACCTTGAAGAAAGAGCAATGGTAGTGAAAATAGGAGAAATTTATTCTCAGAGGCATGATATTGCTTTTGGAGTGTCTCAAGGCTATGTACTCGGACCTCTTCTATTCATATTATTTGTAAACGATGTGCCTGCGAAGTTGTCCCAATTTTTGGAGACACTATTTGCCGATGATTCATCGTTGGTTGTTTTTTGACAAGACTACTGAAGCACTTCTGGAGGCATGTGGATGAATTGTGAGGGAGTTTGTGAATTGGTTTCGAATGAACAATCTGATAGTGAACTTTGACAAAACTGTATGTATTCATTTTTATCTGAAGGCAATGGAATCAGTACCTTGAATGTTAAATATGGAGACAACACTATATCATCATTCCAATCAACTAAGTTTCAGAAAATTTACAGAAATTTGAGATGGACAACACACAATGATGTTTTATGTAAAAAGTTGAGTTTGCAAAACTAATTTTTTGCAATCCCAGGAATTATGAACATTGTACCCAGAAACTGTGATATGAATGTGTATAAAAGTCTTGTTTATAGTCATCTAGATCAGAATATTCTGCTGTGGGGCTGCTTTACAGAAATAAATAGGGTATTTATTACACAAAAGTGAATACTTCGATTAATATTCAATATTCATCAACGAACTCTTGTAAACCTATCTTCATTACCTACTCAGCCTACCTTGTTTATATATTTATAGATGTCCAATATATGTTGAAAAAAATTGAATAGTTATCATGAGTATTCAACAAGGAACAGGGATGTGCTACTTATTCCTAAGCATGCAACAGCTGAATTTGAGCTCTCACTCTATTATCAGAGTATTAAAATCTTGAAACTGAAATTACTGAAAGCTCACTCATTTAAGAAGACAGTTAAGTCATTGGTGTTAACAAAGGCATATCATAGTGTGGCAGAGTACTTCGATGATTCGAATGTATGCAATAATGTTTTTATCATTTTTTCACTAATTGAAATTGTCTCAAATGTTCAATACATTGCAACAATAGATTTGCTAATTTATTGTCCCAAGTCGCTATCAGTTCAATACATCATAAAAATAACTGACTAATTATCACATATAACACAAATACATTATATAGCATAGGTGATATACCTTGATCTTCAGAAATGTATTGGCAATAAACGTTTCAACAAGAAAGCTATGAAGCTATGTCTAACTTTCAGACGCAACCTGAAATGAAACTGAAAAATGAAATTATTTCAAACTGGAAGAAAATCAATGATTGCAATTTTGAGTCCAAGAACTCAGTGGTGTGCATATGAGAAAATTTGCACCGATCTAGCAGTGAAAGAATCATTCAGATCAATCTTTCCAGAAAGCAATAACTGATAATGGAAAGTCCAGTACCAATAAATATTATTCCATGAATTCAAAGGACGATGAATCTACTCTGTCATAGTTCATATTCAAATGAGAGGTAATAATAAAAACTTGTCTAAAAATCACTGTATTATCATTCTTGATAATGCTGTAAAAGGTGAAACTAGTCGAATAAAGAATTGTTCAGTCAGTGATTTTTAGACAAGTTTTTATTATTACCTCTCATTTAATATTATTCCAGATTTTCGAGATTGTTATTGCTAGGCATGGAAATATGTAGCTTCAAGAATATGTATATATATATATAAATATATATATATATATATATATATATATATATATATATATATATATATATATATATATATATATATATTATACTTGGTAAAATATATAAATTCTTGGTAGGTTTCTATTGCTTCCTTCAGTTAAGATTTCGATTCTTAGCAGGAACAGGATTGAAAATCAACCTGATAATATTCAATCTTTTCTCAATTTGACTCTCAAATCGCAATTGGCATCAAAATCAAAATTTTCAGAAAATGAAGGAGTGCAGCAATAACACTTCAAATTTTTAATATGAATAGAAACTCACCGTATTGAGGGCTGTCATTTCCTTCGACACAGGTTTGGACTCCACTAAGTTATCATTCTGAAAAAGAGAGAAATATATAAATACTAGCTGACCCGGCCAACGTGGTTTGGCATATAAATTATTTGTAGGGAATTTCCAGTGTAAAAAAAATTACTATCTTATTGTTAGTCTGTAGGTAAGGGTGTGGTGAAAGCGTCATGGAGCGCTGTAAACGATGACGGAATACAAAGTTAACAAAACAATAAAAAATAATTTTTCAATTTATTATAATTTATTCTTTAAAATTATTATATATATATATATATATATATATATATATATATATATATATATATATATATATATATATATATATATATATATATGTATATATATATATAAATATATATATATATATATATATATATATATAAAATGAAATTTTTTGTGCTTATGGCACTGAATGAAATATTTAAGAAAATGAACACTAGAACATTCATTTGAAAAATTGAAATTAATCAAGAGAATGTTATAGTAGAGCTAGATATGTGAACGTGTACGATGTGATGTCTCCATTATCCTTCAAGGGATGAATGTTAGAGAAATATTGAAATCGATGCCATATTTCAATATTTCTCTAACATTCATCCCTTGAAGGATAATGGAGACATCACATCGTACACGTTCACATATCTAGCTCTGCTATAACATTCTCTTGATTAATTTCAATTTTTCAAATGAATGTTCTAGTGTTCATTTTCTTATATATATATATATATATATATATATATATATATATATATATATATATATATATATATATTATAACGATTGTTCCCCATGAGGAGAGCGACTTAACTTGAATTCGCAATCTCAAAAACGCTTCATCCTCTCTGAATGTCCTTTCTTCCGTTCATCTGTCCACTTTACTTCAGGTTGACGATTTGATTTTTGCTCAAACTTCACTTGTGCGATTTTATAGCGACATTCAGTGCGATCTTCGAGATTTTTAATATTGATCTGTTGTAGATCCTTTTGGACCTCTTTAAGCCACTCTTTTCCGCATTTACTATTCATAATTATATCTTCTACAGTAGTTTCTTCGGTATTCTGTAGACATGTGCATAGAACTTTGCTCGTCGTTTTGTGATTTCTTCTGTTATCGTATTTGTCTTTTGGTACAGTTCAATCTGAGGTCTTTTCATCGAAATACAAAAACAAACAACATAAATTGCAGGTAAATACCGAAAATTTCTTCAATTATGTATATATATATATATATATATATATATATATATATATATATATATATATATGTATATTTTATTTTGAAAGTTTAAAAACTTTCAAAATAAAATATACATAGCAATAACAGGCTTCTTTTGATATGAAAAAGTTTATTTTTGTTAAAGTTTCGTTGTTATATTACAACTTTTTCAAAACTAATGAATAATTGAATTTATGAGTTACCATAGATATCAAATGTCAAACTTATTTTTTAGAAAAATCAAATTAAAAAATAAGTTTGACATTTGATATTTATAGTAACTCATAAATTCAATTATTCATTAGTTTTGACAAAGTTGTAATATAACAACGAAGCGTTAACAAAAATCAACTTTTTCATATCAAAAGAAGCTTGTTATTGCTAAAAACTTTCAAAATGAAATATCTTAAACAGGCAATAAATCAATTTCAAGAAATATATAAATGTATGTATATCAGAGTAGCCTTAATATGACACTTTCCTGACTAGCGATAACCAATGATATTTCGGCGAGGAAACGATAATGTTAATCTTCATCATTCTGCGTGAGCACAACCCCAACCTCATAATTTTTTCCCGATCCAGCACGAGCTCACAGTCAGTCACATTATCGAGTGACATCTTCGTCGTATCTGAAGTGAAAGTAATTAATTATCGGGAGAAATCCGTCAGTAAGGGTCTTAAATCAAAGCTTGGGTTCCCACCCAGTTTTCCGAGTTTTCATGGAAAGCTGTCTCTACGAAAATAAATTGATCCGCTTTTTTCGAACGCTCGGTTCGTGAGCGAACTGGATGGATACAGCCGCGTTGCATGCCAAGTTTTCAGGGAAAATGCGGCTACATTCCTCATCCCAGAAAAGATTATTATTATAGGTGTAGCGGTGGAGAATATTTTTCATTCACTTCACATTGAGCAAAATTATTCTGAATGCGCATTCACTTTCTTATCTCTATTTCACGTTTATGTGACGTTGTTTCTTGGCTTCGTATTTCAGTTTGATTTACTCTTACGTCCATCCGGTTTGTGAATATAACCGAAATGTTTCCGGAACACTTTCTTCAATTTTAAAGGGTACTGACTGAAACTAATCCTGTTCAAGTCATTTCGAATACCAGGTTATTTAGAATTCTCTATTTTTGTTTAGAGATCGACGTTTTAATTTTTTTCGAATTGGTACATCTAGTTGTCGAATCAGCATATTCAACAGTTTTTGATTGTCAGTTCTCGACAATCAGTTTGTATATTCTGCTTATATACTATGGAGCAGAGAATGCTCAATTTTCTATTTCACAGTTAACTATGACCCAAATTATATCCCTGTATCATTTTGTAATAAGTTCTGACAGTCTTAAAGATCTGCATTTTCAAACGGACCTGCCTCTCATCTTCAGAATGAGAAGAACATTCATTGGTGAACTAATCACGTGTGCTCCCTCTATCGAAGAAACGGCATGAACTCTCTCTAGCATTGTACACCAAGCAATAGAAAAACATCTGAAATTGACAGTAAAGATATATGTCACCGAAGATTTTCCATAAGGATGAAACAGTTGCAATTCTAAGATATATATATATATATATATATATATATATATATATATATATATATATATATATATATAGTTTCAGAAATTTGTTATCTTGGTCTGTATATCAGGCGCCAATTTTATTCTACATCATGACTCAGATGTAGGATCATTCAGCATTATAGTTTCCTAAAATTCAGAATGAAAATTTACGAAATACAAAAATTATATTAACAAAATCACAACATTCACAGCAAACTGACGTTGAACGTTCACCTACCATGAATACAAGAATGGTCAAGAAGCCATTACTTAGCGAAGTTTCCACAAATCCTTCCAAAATTTGGGCACTGAATAAAATCTGTCACAAGTGAATAAAATCTCTGAGGGAAAAAGCATTGGTGGAAACTGGAAAAATTTCATTTTCTGATGCAGAATGATGATAGGTAAATATAGTCAAACTTCGTTCATTTACGAGTACTAGTTACTTTGCAACATCAAGGTAAATGAATAAATGAGAAAAATTTTAAAAATAGGATAGTTCAAATAATCTTAGTCTATTTATTGTAAGTCGATGCAAGTAATAAAAGCGGATTTCCGTCGTAAATTTTCGAATATCTAATTTACAATATTTTTTGAATAATACTTATTATTAAATTGATTATAATATGGGCTTTATGGTTTAAATGGCAAGCTGACGTTTCCAGACGTTTAAACTAGTATCAGAAGCTTGTTTATATAGAAAATCACACCTTCCTGCTATATCATGATCAATGTACTGAAAATTGGCGACCTAATTATTTAAGTCATAAAAGAAGCAATTTAGCGCCTTCTGAGAGTGGTGGTAAGTGAATTGAACGTTTCTTGAATAATTCTATCATGTGATGAGTTAGATTCAAAATATTCTTCGGATACAATGTAATTTAAAGAAGAAAGGCATCCTATGGATCTCAGATAAATAAAGAGTTCAAAGATCACGAGTTTTTTTTTCTCAAGAATAAGAGGCAGATTCGAATTTGATATTGCATTGATTCACATACTATATACATCTTTAATTGTATATTATATTTTCATGTACAATGTTAGTGTTTATATGTAAATACACCTCTCTGACAATAATCCAAGAAGTGCCAATGTGAAAGGTGTCCCAGGATCAACGCAAGATTTGAATTGAATAGAAAACACAGTTTTCAGTCTTTTGATTGTTAATTTGTCATCGAGTCAAGAAGTACAAAGAATGAGGTTATCCATGGAAAAACACGTTGGAAAAATGACCTGTATATCTTAGCTCGCACATATGCACTCATTTGTCCAAATTTTCCATCACCAATCTGCATAAATGTATCGGAATTTCGTTGATGCAGCGTTCAGTCTCATAGGTCAATACATCTGTGATTTCAAATAACCCCATGAAAAGAAATATAATGATGTTAAATCACACGATCTAAGGGGCCAATTCTGATCATAATTCTGCAGTAGTTTCACAAGCTGCATGAGATGTGGCACAGTCTTGTTGAAACCACATATTTGCCATATCAATATCATCCAATTTTGGCAAAACTCTACTATCATGTCGCTTTTTCGAGTACCACTAACAGTAACTGCTTAATTATCCTCAGTTTCAGAAAAGTTTGGTCCAATTATGGCCTCAACTCAAACACCACAGCAAGCAGTGATACTTTGTGGATGCATTTATTTTTAGAAAATAACAAGCGGGTTCTCAGAACTCCAAAAGTGGCAGTATTGGCGATTAACAAAACCAACAAGGTAAAAATGTGCTTCGTCGCTAAGGATGACTTTGCTCGAATCAGCATTCATTTGTTGATGCTTAATAATACATTCTGCGAACTCTTTCCGCTGTGCATGTTTCAGTTGTTGTGTTTATTGAATTTTGTAAGTATGGAGACACCGATGTAGAGTGAGTATACACTTTGAGGAGCTTCTTGAAATTTAAATCGAATTGAGGTTCCCGGATTGTTGGTGACACTCCGACGCACTGCTACGATATTGACATTTGTACGCCTTGTTGTTGGATGACCAGTGCATTCGGTAACTCAAACTTATCCTGTCGCCCAGAACTTTTCAATTATGCTCTTAACAGTTGATGAAGTTGATATCCATTTCACCATATTTCGTATCAAGCTTTCGTAATGCGGCTGCCAAGCTTTCATTATTTTTAAAATATTTTTCGATAAAGACGACACGTTGTTCTAATGTCTAACTTTGCATCTTTATCAACCCCAAGATTGCCAGCTTTCGATTTGTTTTTTTTTGTAGGTTGCCGAGACAATACTATATAAATCGCCGCAAATTTGAGAGTTGCATTAATTTTGGAACACCCAGCATAATGTAATTTATTCGTTATTTTGTTATTATGTTTTTTATCAACTTCTTTTTTCAATCGAATAACTTCCAAATTAATTTCTTGGGATTTCAAAATATTTCCAATACGTTTACGGTTACAAAGATCACTCTTTAATCATAATTAAATGGTTTGAATCGGTATCGCGCATCTTCCATATTTGGTGATGCTCTCCTACATATCTTCTCCTTCACAATGAGTTTTATAAGCCACATTGTTTTGTGGAATGATGAAAATGGTATTGTCAACTTCTTCATCAAATTTGTTAGACTTTTCGGTGTACTGAATAATTCCCAAATTTTAACACTCGAATATACTTTGAACTTCCTGTCAAAATTCTGATTGCCGAATATCTTCATATCATAAACATGTTACTGGCCACCTAGCCATGTTTCAGAAATGTTCTTCATTCCAGTTAATTAATTCCAGATATCGCAATACTTTGGAAGCTGTCTGAATTTGAGTAGAACTTTCCTTACGCATCAAAAATTTCAGTGTGATTTATACACATTAATGTAATACCACATTTCAGATTGGTTGCTCGTGATTTTTCTCTGAAAGAAAAATCACATTCATATTGTTAAATTGAATGACATGTCAATTATTTATCGATAAAATGCAGACACACGGTTTCAGAACCATACGATTGAAAAATACAAATATCATATGTTTTTGAACCTTTGTGGAAATCACATTGGCTACGGAATAATACTTATTCGTAGCTAATCAAACCTTATGCTCTTCAAGTGATGAGTCTTTATAAAAGGTGTTTTTTTTTAGAGGTATAGAACTTTAAATTGCAATAAATCAACGATGGATCATTCGATTGACAAGAATTCATTTTATTCGAAAGATAATCTTATGGCATTACATTGTAAATATGACCTCTGGCATATGATCGCCATGCCTGGCTCGGATGTAGTACAATCTGGACGTTCAAGTTTCGATTACTTTTTCCAACATTTGTGGCCGTATATCGGCAATAACACGGCGAATATTGTCTTCCAAATAGTCAAGCGTTTGTGGCTTATCCGCATATAACAATGACTTTACATAGCCCCACAGAAAGTAGTCTAGCGGAGTTGAATCACGAGATCTTGGAGGCCAATTCACAAGTCCAAACGTGAAATTAGACGGTCACCAAACGTGTCTTTCAATAAACCGATTGTGGCACGAACTGTGTGACATGTTGCGCCGTCTTGTTGAAACCACAGCTCCTAGACATCATGGTTGTTCAATTCAGGAATGAAAACGTTAATAATCATGGCTCTTTACCGATAACCATTGACTGTAACGTTCTGGCCATCACAGTTTTTGAAGAAGTACGGACTAATGATTCCACCAGCCAACACAGCGCACCAAACAGTCAGTTTTTCTGGATGTAACGGTGTTTTGACATACACTTGAGGATTATCTTCACTCCAAATGCGGCAGTTTTGTTTGTTGACGTAGACATTCAACCAGAAGTGCGCTTCATCGCTAAACAAAATTCGCTTATGAAAATCGGGAACAACGGCAATCATTTTGGGGATATTCGACGAATCTACGCCTTGCTTGATGATCCCGAGTCTATTCATGATGAACTGCTGAACCAAACTGAGAATAAATCACTTCTCAGCTGTTAAATCGGTCGCCATCTCCAACAATAATTCCAACTTAAAGTTTTATACCTCTAAAAAAACTTCCCGTTACTTATCAACTACACGAAGTTTGAATATCAGGACCACGACTAGTTACGAAGTTCACACACGCCAATTTGCTCGAATGTGATCTTGAAAAAACACTCCAATGTTCATCGAGTGTTATCAAATTTCAAACATTAACAACAATCTGCTGAACTATCCGTAGAACCACCCTCAGCGGAAACAAACTGGTATGATAATCCCCTTAAAACAGATCCTAGAAAAATAAACCCAAAGTCTTAAAAAATATATTCAATTTCGACGGAGCAGCCAGCTTATTGAAGTATACTAAACTTCAATTGAAAATTTTTTTTTCATATGTTTGATATGTATCGACCTCTTCAATACGATTCATAGTGTTCATCAATATTTCGAATTTCTATAAGCATCATCCTATGGATTTATGGACCGGTAAGACCAACGTATGGCCTGCTCAATCCTCAGAGTTAAAGTCTCTGCTCTTTTTTTCTATGGACCCCAGAGGTCATTAGTTTATGCTACTGCAGAGGAGAATGAGGACGATATGGAAAATCGAATAATTTCCGGATTAATTACTGTATGAAGAACCACCCTCGTCTATTTGAAAGGATTTCGCAAACAACAACAGAAATATTGAAAGCGTGTAATCAGATAGGAAGAGCTCATTTCGAATATTAATTTATTTAGCAACAGTTTATGTGATATTTGATGATAAAATGTTGTTTCTGTCGTGAATTCCAAAACACAATTTATTTCAAAAGTTTTTTAAGTGGTTCGAGCATATGTTAACACTTGCTGCCTTTACTTGCATAATTTTCGAAAAACTTCTATAGAGTAGAAATGTAGCAAAATGTATTGAAAAACGTCATTATCTACAGCACATCCAATTTGCTGTTCTACTTGTTACGTCTTATATAAGGCGAGCCAGCACTTGAGGATATTACGTCAGTATTTACAATGTGTAAAATTTCTTCCAAGAAGATGATGGTTTACGACGTAACTTGACAAGCAACGGAGTAAATTTACTACTTCATACGAAGCTGTTACTGTCGAACTTCGCTTGTACTTGAATGCACCTTGTTTTAAGTGGAAATATCTAGCAAGGGATGGTATGAAATAATACAATACGAGAGAGGTGAAGGTATTTTACTACCGAACTCATCCTTTCTATCATACTTTCAGTTTGGACTATTACGGATGTATTCCGCTGTTTTCGATATTTCATTCGGAAGAAATATCCAACCTCTAACTATAATAAATTCACGTGAATAGGAGACATAAAAACGAATGGAATGTTGAAAACTCCATATTTTTAATATTTATGACTTCCTTTCTGGTAGAGCTTGGTTTACATCCGGATATACGAACAAGTAGCCATTTTATGTATTTTCGAAGCGCTCGATATTTTGCTGTATGTTTTCTGATACGTAGAGTAGATGAAATTACGAAGGTAGTTCAAAAAGAAACCAACTATATACGTATATATGTATATGTTACCGGCCAAACCCGATTTGAGGCCAAACTACATTCACCTAGGCTAAACTAGTTCATCCTATATGCGATCGGATAAGTCGGTAAAGACTAGGCCAAACTGGTCTGTCCTTGTGTCCTAGGGCGATAGGAAAAACTAGTTTAACCTAGGAGGAACTGGTTGAGCCTAATATGAAAAGTACACTTCAGGATAAACTAGCTCGGCCTAGTCGATACTAATTTACTCAGCCAGAAATGTTTAATAAGTATGTGTTCAGTTGATGAAAAACCATGCCTTCCACTCAGGAGGAAAACAATCGCCTTACCATGCCTTATTTGGTATGGAGCTTAGAGTAGGACTTTCAACTTCATCGTTGATGCAAGAAAAAATAAATGATATTCAGGATGAGGAGGACCTTCGAAAAGTTCTCGAAAATGATTCGAATAGTAACCAAAGTAAAGATGGTTATGGTGGCGTTGTAGAAATTGACAAACAGATCATTCAAGAAGCTAGAAAAAAAGGCTGAAAATCTTGAAGGGCAAGCAAAACAATGAAAGCTCCTTCGGACAAATCCCATCCATGTGCCAATATTGGGGACAATATATTACTACACCAATTTCAGACGTAGACAAAGGCAGAGGTGATCTCAGAAACATCATTGTGGTTATTCTTCAGACAAATGATGAGGACTTTTATAAAGTTTGGACCAAACAAGGTGTATTGCTAGGATTCGAAAGGTGCAACTGCGTAAGGAACTGTTTGACAAACAGGTGCAAACGCAAGAAAAATATGGTGCTTTGCAATTCCAAATGGCATCAGAGTACACCATGCAAAAATAAGAGAAATTGATTTTGCTCTAATTAATAAATGCATCTTGATTTTAATTTTTGTGGTATTTTTTTATTTTGTGTTATTATTATCTAGGTCAAACTAGTTTATACTGAAGTGTACTTATTCAAATCCGGCTCAATACGTTCCTCCAAGCTCGAACTAGTTTCTCCTATCGCCCTTAGTACAGACCAGTTTGTCCTAGTCTATACCGGTTAATCCGATCGCATATAGGATGAACTAGTCTAGCTTAGACAAAACCAGTTTGGCCTCAAATCGGTTTTTGCCGGTAACATATATATATATATATATATATATATATATATATATATATATATATATATATATATATATATATATATATATATAGAATCAGAAATTCACTGAAATAAAAAGAATTCTGTAGTTCTCGTGCTATATAATCGCACTTGTAGATAATGCCACTTATAGATATTCGATATCAAAGTGCACTATAACTTTTTTCCCATAATTTTTGACAAAATACTCTAAAGAACATTATAGCAGAAATGGCTGTGTGAAACATGAGCAATGCTATGAGAAAAGTTGGAATACAAATAAACTGAAAATGTTGTTGCAGTAAAAATATATTTATTTACATAAATTCTATACAGAAGGCTTCAATTCATTGACGAGAATTATTTTAATTTAAAAATGTAAATCACAAACAAAACATACTTTTCTCTGCATATTATATAATATGTCGTAGGTTACGATCCCAACAACTTTGTCAAAACTTCTGACAAAGTTGTGATATACAACGAAACGTGAACAAAAATAAAGTTTTTCATATTAAAAGAAGCCTGTTATTGCTGAAAGCATTCAAAATAATATATATATATATATATATATATATATATATATATATATATATATATATATATATATATTACGTGGCGAATTTCAAATACGTGACATTTGATGCACTGAAATCTTGAATTGATATAATCCAAAAATGACATCTTGAAACTTGTGCGACATACTACGCTCTTGTTGAATGCAGACTGATTTATAGGATTTCATTTTGGGGTGCAGCAGCCAGTTGCTACACAAAGAAACTAGAGGTGTTGCAAAGAAAATTCTTGAAAATAAGTCATCGCAAGCCTAGGCTGTTTCCATCTGAACAGTTATACAGAGACGCAAAAATATTGGATTTGAGGCAGTTACACTTCTATCGAGGTGTCTTAGAGACATTCAAGAACAGACATGACTTAGAGATGATTGATCATCATCATAACACAAGATCTAAAGCTAACAGAAAGATCAAAACTTGCCTTTCTCTTAAGACGAAGACGCAGAGAACATTCTTGCATCTCTCAAACAGAATGTATAATTCTCTTCCAAAAGAAATGAGAGAAATCCCATCATTGATGGTTTTTAAAAGAAAGATAAGGAATTATCTACCGAACCAACCAAGAGAGAATATGTCGAAATTTTTTGAGGATCGCCTTGGATTTGTTTTGGTTTGAGTTGCTGTGTGCTGAGATCCTTGATTTGTGGTGGTTTTTATTTAATTTTTATGGTATAGAATTCATTCATTTTTTTTCATAAAAAATCAGTACGGAAGCCGATTAAATACAGTATAATTTAATCACAGTTAAAAAGATTATGTTTTGGTTTATATAAATCCTTGTAGCCCACAGATGGAATAGCCAAAGTGGGTAATAATTTACTTTATTATGTTTGTGGTATATATGTAACAATTATTTCACAAATATATATTATTGTTGTTAAAAAATACGACCATTTTCTAGAAACAAAAGTACAAGTGTGAAGCAAGCCTGCTCTGTTGGTGTTGGAATTCATAAAATTCGAAATAAGGGTCAAGCGGACAACGTTCGCATAGGAGTTCGTATATAAAATTCGGGATTATCCCCTACCAACCCTTTAATGCGCGGAAAGGAAACGCCACAGCGAACACGCCACTGTTTCCCCTCTCCTGAAATCGGAAACGTCACTACTCGAAATCGGTCTCATGAATCACAACACGGAAACACCATATAGATTAAATACCAGCGATCAAGTGTGCACGCTCAGTTACGTAACAACATAAAAATGCATGCACGTCTCCTTCCTCTTCCACACATCCCATGAAGGCGTTCTTGCCGTTCCATTTCGGTTCATTTGGAACATGTGTAATCTTCTAACGTACAACCGAACTGCTTCCTGTTTACGGCCCATAAGTAAGAGCGAACTAGAACAAAGTCGAGGGCCATATTTTAACTGTGTTTTATTAACAACGCCAGTAAACATTAACTTCCATGCGGCCATTTGTAATTTACGTAGAACTTCGGTTTTATAACTACTATAACTTTCAACTCGATTCTACGTAAATAAATAAGCAACAAACGCCACGATTTTCCAATTCTGGAGTCTTCAATTCCATAATTTAATGCCACAAGCAACACTCTAGGCTGATTTATTATCGATACATTTCAACGCCATCTATGAATTTTCGATTACTCAATTAAAATCGTGCATACTTTCAATTGGACAGAACAAAATCGATACTGAACCAAATCATAATATGTTACTCATTATATATGTTGAGATATATGTTATTTATAACAAAATTAACATGTTACTCGAATATCTCAACTTCATTTAGTCAAATTTCAATGTTTTTACGAATATTCGTAGAAATTTAATCATTCCATAGTTTGTATTTGTATTGGTGTTGAGCATTTCCTAGAATCGCTTCATAATAATCGGTCTGTAATAGTACATTCCCTCTAATTCTTTCATTTCGATGAACAGCAATTTTTCTCATATACGATTTCAATTTGGTTACCACAATTATACTTTCAGTCATTGAATTCAGGCTATATACTGTAAATGCCATAAATTTATCTAGAAATTTGTAAACTGCATCGTATACAGCGAACACATGGCTTCATTTTCATGAAATTGTTCAATATATGATTACATTACCGACTCTGAACCTATGATTGAAATAGAGAAATTCAAAACAACTGAGTTTTGAATCCAAGAAATCCACTCATATTTTGCCCTGATATAACTTTTCTTAGTTTTGGCCAAGTTGGCCATGTTAGAATTAAAATAGATTCATTTTATAATAGTAATAATAATAATAACACATTTATTCCCAATAGATATACATCCAATTACAAGAACAAAATGAATAATTGAATAAAAATCATTAAAGATAAAAAAAACTTGAGAGGAAAAACGGTATATAAGCTAATATATACTACGAGAACAAAATTGAAATAAAATATTATCTATTACAAGGTCATACGTAGTCAACAGAATTTTTTTGAATATAGTTAATGGAGTCAACGAAAATAAAATTGAAATTAATTGAAATAGTTGAATACAATAACCAAGTAAAACAACCTAAAATTAATATATTATCTATTACTAAGTCACATGTAGTCAACAAAAGTTCGTGAAAATACCACCACACCCCATTGCGTTGTTCTGAGTGGCATGTCAAAATCACTGATAGATGCTCGAAATAGATATCACATCGACCACAACTCCCATCATAAAGTTTACACACAAAATTGATAAGAGAACGAGACAAACATTTGATCTGCTGTAATTGACGGTAAATGTATTATTCCGGTATTTCTTTTGGTACGCGAATATTCATTTTGCTGAGAAGAAATGCTGGTAAATCGAAATGTACAAAATTAGAATAGAAATATTAGACCGGACCGTTCACGCCTCAACTTCGTCTATTCAGTTCACAGACTATCGATTAGGATGGAATGGTCAAAGCCTCTCTATGGATATTGGCCATAACATCTGAATTACATATACTTCAAACACTTCCTCTAAACAGCCTCCAAGTCGGTAATGGAATTTTTTCACAGAGGAGACCAAATTAGAGACATTGTATACATTTATCGCCAACAGCGTTACATCCAAGAGCATCACACATGATCTCATTTGAGTTGGAGAAATCATTGTCGCAACAGCTGAAGATTTTTATGAATAATATTCTGACGTGAATTCCTCTTCAAAAATGCATATGTAAGGAGGCAAGTCAGAAAAACAAAAAAAAACAAGATCGGGGGATACAGTTGGAGTTGGAACTCTTTTTACTTCACTGAATATCTAAGAAAGAAACTAATTTATTTCGCTGAGCAAAGACTTGACATATCGCGTGCGGCGTAGGAGGAAACGCCGCCATTTTGAGATCGTTTTCCAACGTGTTGGTATTCCCAAGCAGCATAGCTGTACTGAACATAACAGTATACCATTGAGTATAACGAAAAACAATAACTCAATATGAAATATTATCAAAGTATTTATACTGACAATAAAACTGAATTTATCAATTTCTTCCTGCAAAATTGAAGTTAACCTTTGAATGTTTCGTCAATATATTGTATATTTTCGAGAATCTTATGTTAATTTCACTGGCTCACTTTCATGCTGCTATATTTTCAGGTTTTTTTTCGATTCATCAAAATTCTCACTCATACAACCCTTGGCCTGACAATAGTGAACGCAAAAATCAGCTCGGTGGTGTTTTTCTCCATATAGATTATGTACAAATGAAACTATGAATATAATAATGGATCGTGAAAGAATCAATGAGGTTGAGCAGATCCGGAGGACTTCCTTTTGTTCGAATATGATTAGGGTATATATACATAAATGGAGATAACATATGAAAAAATATTACTCGTTAAGAGAAGTAGTTACTCAAGCAACTTTTAAATTTTAATTATTCTCCACATATAGTGAGAAATCGTAAAATACTGGTTATAGGGAAGAGGACAAATTATAAGTTGAATTCACCTCCGTCTCCGTTGAATTTCACCTATCCATAGGTCCTTTCATGTGCTAAACTCTGTCAATACAGAGACGAATTTGGATATTTCCTCTCCGTATTTTATTACTTTCGAGACATATTCGTAAATAAGTTTATTTAGAGGACGATAATAATATAATTATCAGTTTATATAGAATCATCCTCTCATGTTCTCAATTTTTTTCAGTTGAAGTAAGGATTTAGTGTTGTAGCTTAATAGTCAATGTATCGACAAGTTTAGTGTATAATTTACACTTGTAATATGTGCTCCTCAAAACAGCGAACAAAAGGTAAAAAAAATGTTTATTGGCCATAAAAACTTAGAAAGGGTAGACATAGCCGAAGGGGTTTTAGCAGACGATGTGGTGTTATTGGCAGGGAGCGAAAACCGATCACAAGAATACCTAAATATATGTAAAGCTGTTATGGAAGAAGAAGGCATGAAAATCAACACAAATAAAAAAAAATACTTTTTATAGGAAATCAGAAGATCAACACAGAAATTAAAATAGATAACGTACAAATAGAATAAATGAAAGAACTCAGATATTTGAGAGTATCATTTGACGAAACAAGAAAACAAGACGCAGAAATAAATGAAAGAATAATGGAAACAATCAAGCTATATTATGTCTTCAACAAAACATTTATGAATAGAAAAGTGATCACCATAGGAACAAAAATGAAAGTACCAAAATATCGACCTATTCTAATTTGTGGGTGCGATTCTTGGACTCTTGCAGATGAAGAAAGGTAAAATACAAGCAACAGAAATGTAATACCTAAGAAGAACACTAGGGGTGACAACAAAAGACAAAATCCGAGATACAAAAATAATAGAGGAACTAGGTTTACAACCAGTATTAAAATTAATAGAAAAACGACAACTTAGCTGGTAGGGACATATTCAACGAATGGATAACAATACACAAGTTGAAAGAACACATAAGGAGAATGTACAAACAAAAAGGAAAAAAGGAAGTCCAAGACAAACAATGAATACAGTAATGAAAATTACTGTATTCATTGTTTACACACCTTAGGGTAGAAGGGTATATGATTGTGTATATATATATATATATATATATATATATATATATATATATATATATATATATATATATATATAAATGTAATTGTATGGGTTATAGGCAAATGAAAGGCCACTATGAATAGGTTTTATTCATTTTTATATCTACAATTTCAATTTCTACTGATTATTGTTTTAATTGTCTTAAATTCTGCTTATTTTACTGTTTATTGTTATCATTATTTTTTAAATAACATATTCCTGTTGGATGGTTGTTGGCCATACCTTTTATTCTTAGTTTGCCGTAAGTTGTTAAACATAATTTTTACAAGTATAATTGTATGTAAATGTTTTTCAGAGTCCTGATGAAGATTGTAATCACAATCGAAATATAGACCAGGCATCCAAATTGAATAAAACCTATTCATAGTGGCCTTTCATTTGCCTATAACCCATACAATTACATTTAAATTACCAAGCAATACTCCTTCTGATTAATATATATATATATATATATATATATATATATATATATATATATATATATATATAAAATAAAAAAACACACAATCCTGACCAAACTACATCTCTTTTTATATCTTGAAAGACCGAAACGAATTCAGGTGAAAAATGATCACCAAGTAATTTATCGAAAAAACTTATCGAAACTACCGAAAGAAATTTATGAGGCCTTATTCTAATACATATAAATAAATATATAGGAATCACAATTGTATTGTTATTTTTGAACATTTTTCCCAACAATATTGTCAAACGAAATAATATACGGCACTACGAATGTTCTAATCCATCTCTGCTCACTCCTGATCGCAAATGTCATATAGATCGCCCCAAAATTCTCTGGAGATATATTTGTATAGTCGTAGCTCAATTTCGTTTATCGCGAATCTCGGAAATAAGTAACTCTATCGGTAGTTGTTTGCAAATTAGGTTAGGTTTCTATGATCGATGATGAAGTCTTCACATTCTGTGAATAATTTCAGAGTTTGATACTACAGCATATAATCTAGAAACTTCTCGAACACAAACTCTGCCACATCAGAAACTTTATACATCAGGGTATCGTAAATGTGTGCTGAATGTAAAAAAGGTAATGGTAATGATATGGCTGATGGAGCAGTTAAGACACTTCCAGTGTTTATTTTGGCACAGGGATGAACTAAGGATATAAACTTGAACATGAACTTAGGTAAAGATGAACCATACCTGAAATCAATACGAAAATTATTCTAGAAAGAATATTGACAGAAAGAAAATGTCATTATTGTTGTTTTAATTCAAGCAATTTTCCTTCGATGAAAAGGCGTATTGAGAAATAAAAAATTCATTGAAATCTCTGTTCTGTTCATCAATAGTAATACATATATATATATATATATATATATATATATATATATATATATATATATATATATATATATATATAAGAAAATGAACACTAGAACAATCATTTGAAAAATTGAAATTAATCAAGAGAATGTTATAGTAGATCTAGATATGTGAACATGTACGATGTGATGTCTCCATTATCCTTCAAGGGATGAATGTTAGAGAAATATTGAAATCGATGCCACACCTGATGGAAGTGCGAGACATATATGTTTCGTTCTGCAAGGAACTCGTCAGTCGCACCACGTCCATCGAAGTGAGGCAACGATTTCAACCTCCAAGCATCTTCTTGTGACTTCAAGTGAAAGATCGTAGAGTAATGAATACTCTACAATTCCATCTATAGAAATCAGTAGAAAACACCTCTCTCAGATTACAGAGCCACCAAGCATCGAAATTTCACATATCTTCTATACCCGTAGGTATCTACTAAATTGCAACGTCTATTTGACAAATATCATCGAACGATGTTTTTAAATGTCAATAGATTGCGTTAGTAGTACGCTCGCGTTTATTCCCGTGTTTCAGGGGCCTATTCGGCGATATTTTTAAGGAAATGAAATTTTTTTGTACTTATGGCACTGAATGAAATATTTAAGAAAATGAACACTAGAACAATCATTTGAAAAATTGAAATTAATCAAGAGAATGTTATAGTAGATCTAGATATGTGAACATGTACGATGTGATGTCTCCATTATCCTTCAAGGGATGAATGTTAGAGAAATATTGAAATCGATGCCACACCTGATGGAAGTGCGAGACATATATGTTTCGTTCTGCAAGGAACTCGTCAGTCGCACCACGTCCATCGAAGTGAGGCAACGATTTCAACCTCCAAGCATCTTCTTGTGACTTCAAGTGAAAGATCGTAGAGTAATGAATACTCTACAATTCCATCTATAGAAATCAGTAGAAAACACCTCTCTCAGATTACAGAGCCACCAAGCATCGAAATTTCACATATCTTCTATACCCGTAGGTATCTACTAAATTGCAACGTCTATTTGACAAATATCATCGAACGATGTTTTTAAATGTCAATAGATTGCGTTAGTAGTACGCTCGCGTTTATTCCCGTGTTTCAGGGGCCTATTCGGCGATATTTTTAAGGAAATGAAATTTTTTGTACTTATGGCACTGAATGAAATATTTAAGAAAATGAACACTAGAACAATCATTTGAAAAATTGAAATTAATCAAGAGAATGTTATAGTAGAGCTAGATATGTGAACATGTACGATGTGATTTATGTTTTTTTATATATATATATATATATATATATATATATATATATATATATATATATATATATATATATATATATATATATATATAATATATATATAAATAAATTAACTGTGAAATCATTCAAAGAGTCTGAAATATTTTTCTATAGGAGTCGGACAACTGAAACGTGATGTGAAAATTCACCTTATCGTTGAATTTTTATTTGTGATGTGAAATGATGTGACACAGACATTGCACTTTATCATCGACGTGGATCAGAAATTAATCATACAATTGATACGTTTTCGATACGAAAAACCTGAAACTATGCAGAGGTGAGCTTAGTGATATTGTGAAAGATCCGATCAAAGTGGCAGGCATTATTGAAGTAGCCGATAATGTTGGCTAAAGCAACAATGAAGCACCTGTGATTTCATACAGAATGAAATCAGGCAAATAGGTCCATCCCAAAAAAAAAGTTTTTGCTCCAATTCGCTCAGATAGATTGAATTGACGAGCTTCAGGAAAAAGGAAACTATTCAAATCGAGATGACCAATCGCAATATCAAATGGAGACCTAAATTAATTTCCCATTTTGCATAGAAGTACTGCCTTGTGAAACTAGAGCCTTTTAGGTGTTTTCGCAACTCACTGCTAATATTGGCGGGACGTATTTATCAGTATTCGTTCGGAATAGAGATGATATTCTCTTACATTAGCCAGTTATATAATGTACATAACGGACGCTTTATCAAATGAAATGAAGTCGTTTATTTCACCAAGTTGGACATGAGCCAAGTCTAACTGAGAAATGAATCCTTTCCTGTAAATATATCACGGCCGTGAGTCATTCTCTGAATAAATACCAAGAAATTTTCCGAAACTGAATGATCTCTTTCGCTATGCAAGTGGACGTTTCAGGGAGAATTAATCGAAAACTGTATATTTTTATAGGGATTGTTGATCTTAATTCAATATGAAGTTGATGTTACCAACCAATTTTAACATCGTTTATTTCGATGACTGGTTTTTCCAGATGATGCAATTGTGTATTTATCTTCGTGGAAATGCAGAAATGTAAGTTCCGACAGGCATTCATATCAACATTTCTGAAGATTTTCCAACTATCAATAATTTAAGTTCAAGTTCCCAAGTTCAAGTTTCAAAGTGCAGTGAAAATACTTCTCAAGAATATAATCCACATCGTCGAGTATATAGAGGATAAACAAAATATTATACGCCTGTTATATGGTATTGGGACAACTTGAAATAACAATTTTGGGGCATATAATACAAAGTCAGTCTCAAAATATAAATAGAAAATGTTCCACAACAAAATATCATGACTGAAATAATTCGAGCACTTTGAAAACACTGTCTTCTTATATATAATTATATTATTATAATTCAGTTCTTCAGAAATCGGAAGAAATGAATTATATTAATTACTTCACAATCGTCCGAGTCTATCCCGATTTGGGAGAATACCCCGAAACAATTGTCAAGCATAACAAGAAGCAAAACAGTGTTTTTCATTCAGTATATGAAATATTGAATGAAACTTTGAAAAATACGGAGTAATGGGCAATGCATTGAGATGGTTCGAATCATGTCCAAGCAGTAGGCAACAAATAGTGAAATTTTCTAAAGAAACAATAACATGGAAGTCTGAAATGAAACAGATTGAATTTGGCATTCCACAAAGGGGTATTTTGGGAACCGTGCTCTTTATAATTTTTATGAATGACATAGCAGAAGTTTTCAAAATAAGTAATGTTAGAGGACATCTTACCAGTTACGTGGACGACACCACCATTTTGGTTGCTGATTCGAGCTATCCGGAATTGCTCCGATCATCGGAGGCTACTTTTGACTGTGTTCGGGGATGGTTTCTGGGAATGGGAATTCCTTGAGAGTATTTCACTATGCAAACCTTGAGGGTTTGATGAAATTTAGGCTGATTTTTCATTGGCAGCAGTTCACTAATAAAGGATATTTTTTGTGTTCAGAAGCGAGTCATCAGAACAGTTTTGGGACTCAAATGGAGAGAATCTTGCAGAGGACATTTCCGGAAAAATAACTTCCTGACGGTATATACTCATTACATCCTGGTAAATCTCATTTTTTGACACAAAAAGAAGGAGAAATTTGTAAATGCAACGAAACGCACAATTACAGCACACGTAACCTGCATTGCCGCTTATCTAAGCATAAACTGAATGCTTCTGAGAAACATCCAGATAACACTTCTGTGAGATTCTTCAATAAGCTTTCGGATAGTGTAAATAGATTTGAAAAACTGAGTTCATTTAATAATAGTGTTAAAAAACTCTCAATTGAATTGGAACCATACTCCTTTGATGATTACTGGAATATGTGTTGAAATGCTAATTTTGTTTGTTTTTACCGACTTCTTTCATTTGCTGCATCATGTTTGTTAACTAAAGCATTGTTTGGAATAAATATCATTATTATTAGTATTAGTATATTTTATATGCATTCACAATCTTGAGAACTAGGAAAGCTTATAAGTGAATCTACTGGCTCTAAGTCAATACTTCCGCAATGAATAGCTTATTCTACAAATGAATTTTAAGAGACAACATGCACGAATATATCTGAAACCAGTCTTGCTGTGAAATTTTTGGCATCATCAGGAATCTTAATATATGGGTTTGTATGTCCCCACCAAATTTCATGCAGATACGTACAACAGTATTTTCTGATCAATATTTCCCATTTTGCCCCTTTAAGGGATTGGAGATTGATTTCCAGGAAAAATCTGCATCTCCAGTTACGCATCATGAGATCAGCTATCTTCTAGTGCAATTCCGTTGAAATCGGTGCAGCTGCTTCGGAGTTTAGCCACAACGAACAAACAAACAGGAAGACAAAACTTTCAAATTTAGTCATATTCGCCTATGCTAGATATAGTACCTTCATATTTTCATATGCATGTGCTCAAAATTTTTCATCATAATATAACGAAGCGATAGTGCAACTTCGTTTATTTCTGTTCACTTCTTAGCGTGTAGAAAATTTTCTGTAACAAAGTCTGTGCTCCGCTCGAATTGTCTATAATGACTCTTCAAATTTGTTCAATCATTTTGGTGGCGAAATGCCAACAGTAATTCCAATAATGAGCCTCATTACCTCCGTCTTTAATTGGTGTTCTCTTCTTTCATTTTATGACAGAGATTAATTCTGAATTTCATAACTAGTAATAATTATTCTTAAAATATTAAGGAATACATTCCTCAAGTTTTTTGTGTATACTCGAGGCGAAAGAACGAAAATAACATTGTTTCTCTATAAATAGACTCCCAATTCATATCAGAGTTCAAAGGAATTTTCGAAACGAGCTAAACTCGAAAGCGGGTCAACAATGTATCTGCTAAAAAAGTTAATTGTCTCTATTAACACAAAATCCATTTTTCTTGGATGTTGAAATTTCACATCCTCCATTTGTTCCCCAAAAGTAATACTAGTAATTTCTTCACTTCCTCCCATACGTATACTAGGGTGTGCAAACAAGAACCAAAATTGTTTTTTCTTCAACGCAAAACCCCCCATTCTTTTCGAATGGTGTGTAAACACGTATAAATAAAATTTCATGCACTTTCAACCATAGCAACCCTTGCCGATTTGCATTGATACATGGCAGTACTGTCAGTTGATGAAATCCCAGATCAAAGTATTCCAGAGCGGATCTTTTATTGTGAGAAGGCCTGTATACCAACTAAAGCTTCACCTTATTTCGTTAAAAGATAAGTGGCCATATAACAGTCTGGAGCATATATATTCGAACAGAGTCGTCAAGTGTTAACATGGCTTGAACAACTCATTCGACATTGCACATGCCGATCTCCTTCAATTAATAAACATGAATGAAGGTAGGATATTCTTGGAGCGGCATAGAGGTCCAGGTAGACCTGATCACTAAGTTGGGCTGGATGAGGGATATACCGACAAAGAGAAAAAATCGCGCCGTGGAAATATCGAGTTACAAAAACGAAAGGCTAATTATTTTGTATCCCTTATTGTTTTGAATTCATCCTTTTAGATAAATTCATCTTTTGATTCGAAAATATTGGATTTGCAAGACGACTTGCCCTCCCCAATCTAAAGCGCACAGTGCAATATTGAAAAAACGTCAATGAGCTAAAATGTATGCCTGCAAAACCTGTGGTAGCTTTAAAGAATTATCAGTGGACTGTGAGTGTGAGTGTGCACATCATTGAAGGTACTACAGAGGCACTAGGACTCTATACTAACCATTGTCTCATAATTTAGTCCTCCGTTCGCAAATTCATACGGAAAAACGAAAAGAGCGGGCAGAAGCTATCAAAGTCGTCTTCCAAAATATCGTACTGAATACTGTCCAGCACGGCTTCTGCGCCTTTTTTTCGTTTATCACAAAAATGATGTGGAAAACGTTTGCCAGCTTAGACATGCGCAAATGTAAATAATAAAGCCTCCAGATAGTGATTTCAGTAATTCAATATGCTGATAAATAACAAGTGATCGCGCGGTGCTGAAATTGGACAACTCTACTAGAAGTAAAAAATCACGAGTTGTTTGAAATGTGGTAACACATTTGTTATTTTGAAGATGAAGTACAAATTATTTTTTGCGACAACACTTCTTCAGATACTAGCTGTAGGTACTAATGGTGTCTACATATTTTTGGAATAAAAATGTAATGAAGTTGTTATTATTAACTGAAATTTACTGAATCTGATATTCCATTATCCGAAAAATCCGGAGAGAACTGAAGAAAATCGATCCCCAAAAATACAAAATCGTTGAGTAAAGGAAAACACACAGAGAGCCCGACCATAAAAAACTTCGAGAAGAAATTTCAAGGAATAATGTTCTATTGATGATAAATATTTGATAATTATATTACACATTTAAAATATAGCTTTATTCAATGAATAAAAATTAAGTTTTAGGATATCCTTTACAACCTCTATTCGAAAATTTTCATGAAACTTTGCCTTCAAGTCGTCACGGGTTATCATGCGATATGAATAATAATTTATATTTCAATAATTGAGGTCAACTAAAAAGAATATGAAGGGTATGTGTATAAAAAATTGAGAAACAATTTTCTCCCCTATAGACTGGGACACCCTAACGTATACTAGTACCTATGAAGAAGATTTGTACTATAAAAATTACAATTTGTATAAAAATATATTATACATATGAAAAAATTATACATTTACAGAACTGGCAGTTTCTGCAATTACACAAGAAGTTTTTTGTGTGAACCTGACAATCTCGCATTCAGTCAATCTAACCCGGTGTCTCCAGCAAGATCGATATAGTCCCGCTTTTGCAGATAGAGTTAACGAAACTTCGGAATGTTTTTTTCACAAATTCTATTTCATTCAAAATTGAACAGCCTACACAGTAGGCAGCTTATTAGAATTGGATGTGGCTGCCGCTGGTAGTCTTCCTGTTAACTTTGAATTCATGATAGTAAAAATTTACAAATTTTTCTACATCTACATTGTTCCAGTAGAAGCTTTGAAAGAGTTTTGTTATCCTACCGAGACAAAGAATCACAAGGTGGCTTAGTGTTGATGCCCACTTGAGAGAGTTATAGAAATGTTGCAGGCGTTGAAAAACTATTTCCTGTGCTTCGACAAATGCTCAAATATTTCGGAGACGTCCTCAGGAAATTCCAGCTCAAAATTGTGGTTACATTTTCTGTACACACAGGAGCACCCTTTCAGGGTGAAAGGTCACAATGGAGCGGCAAAATGTGTCAGATTTTTTATTTAATGAACAATAAACACAAGTGATGAACTGATTTGGGAGTTGCAGTAATGAACGCTATTGTCATAATAAAAGGAATATAAATATAAATCATGTAATGATTTTTACACATATCGAAAAACAGAACCATTATGGAATCAGGAATTATGAAAGAAATTTTTTAGGTCGATAATACCAAAAATAGGAGTGAAATCATGCCACTATTGGCTTGTAAGTCGTGTCTACTTAACTATTTCATGTCTATGTCTTCAATTATTTTGAAGTGTTCAACCTTGTAAATTGATAAACATGTGAAGAACTGGAAAAACAAGTTTTTATTACATAATTCCGTAGATATCCGCTTCAGTAAAAAATAAATTTATCCCGTTAAATATAACCCATACTTTTGAACTGGTACATAGATAGAGAAGGTATTATTTGAGTAATCGAAGTTAATTCGTGCAAATTGAGAATTGAAAATCGATGGATTTTCTAGTAACTTCGGGAGTGCCGCAGGGATCCAATCTTGGACCCTTACTATTTGTCCTGTTTGTTAACCATATCTTAGAGATGGTGCACTGCATCAAGGAGGCTTATGCGGACGATATGGCAATTGATGGGAGCGTGTTATCTATACAACATTGTTTGGAGATAAAAATTGACCTGAATTATATCAACATATGGTGTAATAATAATTCTTTACACTTGAATGTCATAAAATTTAATGCGGTAAGTTTTACTAGAAGGGAAATGTGATATATTTCGATTAAAACATTGAAGGAGTTAATCTGACTCGCCTTCTGGAGGTTAAAAATCTCTGCCTAGTATTTGATCAAAAATTCTCATTCATACCTCATATCAATCAATTAATTTTATCATGTAGTAAAGTTTATGGTTTCATCGTCCACAAGGAAAGACTCTGTTCTCGAATTCCTCAACACTGGTTCATTTATTCAATGCCCTAGTGCGAAGCAAACTTGAGTATGGCTGTCTTGTTTGGCGACCAAAATAATATCACATAATATGTGATATAATTGTCACATAAACTACCAGGAGGCACTGCAGAGGATATTCTTGAAATGGTTTTTTTTCGAGAGGATGGTTTATATCCACTTAGGGGTTGTGATCACGCTTGTTTGCTGTCGAGGTTTAACACAAGGAGCCTCCACACCAGAAGAAGTTTGAATGCATTGATATTTTCATTGAGGGTATCTTCTGGGTTGACTTAATTTCTTTGTTCCTTCGAGGTGCGCTAGAACAAGCCAGACATTCTACTTAAGGGTCACAAAACCAATCTATTGTTCTATTGCGAACCAGGTCTCAAGCTACTGTGATTTGAACTGGAATGCATTTGAAAAAAAATTTTGAGTCACCAAATTTTTTATTTCATTCATCCATTATGTACTTTCCTGTTATTGGGTAGTTGTTACCTGTTGGAAATATATGCTCATCATTATTATTATTACCGAATATAACATTAGTTTTATGATACTAAAATCATAAAATAAATCCAGAATCGGCGAAGAAAAGTATTACGACACAGACGCGTAAATGTCACGCAAATCCGTCGTCTATAATTCATCGATATCTAGATGAAATCAAGTAGGCTAAAGACACGAAATGTAGTTAATTCTGACCCTGGGTCGGTTCATTCTGCGTCAGCGTTTACAACTCCGCTCGCTTTTCCGGCAATGTCGGTTGAACCTGTTGAGCATTGCCGTAAACGCGAAGACAGCTTCAACTTGGGCAAAGTAAATTGAAATTTAGACAAGACAAGCAGGAAAACCTCTCAGAAACGTGGGGCCTATACTAATTGTGAAAACAGTAATTTCTATGAATATGTTTACTTCTTCCTGAGTGAAATCTTTGCATTATATTGAATCATAAGTTTTTCATATATGAGCATTTTGTAGAATGAAATGTTCTCTAATTTCTGAAAAATGTTCATATCATAAAAGAAACAATACTTTATTATAACCGGTTTATTTCTTTTTTTCAGCTACTATTGCGAGTAAACAAAAATTGACAATACGTTTGAGAAAAGGAAAGGAAAAGTCCTTCCATACCTATTGATTTTTTATCCACCTAACTTGTTCACTTTCTCATATTTTCGGTACTACTCTCCATTCATTTACAAGAGTGCACTGAAACGAATAACAACTTCATGCATTGTCCATTGCACTATTAACAGTCGTCTCATTTACATTTATGTATAATTGAATGGAGAGAATTATCAAAACAAAAACAATTCAAATGATATTCTGAATCAAGACTTATCTGAGAAGAATTGAAAAAATATTAGTAAATTGCAGGGAAAAATATGCTTCCGGTGACTGTAGAAATGAAACAAAGATGCATATACACATTTCGACGAAAAGAAAACTCAAGTTCACCTGCCCTTTGTGACCACTAGCCTCTTAGAAATGAATAATATACATCTTTAATGATCGTATGAGTGTGAATATGGTATTTGTGGTTCGGCACGAACATTTGTAGTGTTTTCGTTATTGTACAAAATTGTGAGATGAAATATATACATAGTACAAACCCCATTGGATTAAATTCATCACCCAATAATGGCGAATGATTAATCGTCAGAGGATTCTAGTTACAGAGGCATGAACTCCTTTTCTGATGTGTTCAAAATAGTTTGGTGTTTCATTGGTTAGTTTCATACGCCAAAGAAGTTCGAGACCATCTGCTGTAGCTTAAATAGTAATCGTTATATATATTTTCCGGTAGAGAAATATTATTTGTGTCGGAAGTTTTGCTCTCTATCAAAGTACCTCAAAAATTTTTTTCACTATCTTTGAATTTCTGCTGTTTATTCAATGTACCATGTTGAATCATAAAATAACATTTTCGATTTACCAGATATAAATAAAATGGAAGATATTGAGTAGCCCCCGACACAGAAAAACTCTGAGAAGAGGAAAAATTAGAATGCCTTTCTGCAGCTCTCGACTACATAAACAAATTATCAATAATTTCAAGATTAGCAACGGCACGTCGAAAAAACGTTATTAAGAATTGGAATTGGATCAGAGTTTTATACATATATCTCTATTTACCTATGTTGTTTACATAAAATATGTTTTCGTATAATGTTTTTCATCATCAATATTCTTCCAAGTTTTTTGTTCTATTTTATCGCTCATCGGTTGGTGATACGCTACGCTCATACTGATAATTCTATCTTATCTTGAAAATGTTGATAGTTTTTTTCGATAATGTAGAACTGAGTTTCTCTATTCTTTCATATTTTTGCGTGAAGGATTACTTGAAAGCTTCATTTTAATTCCAAATTTAGATTAGGTACTCGCAGACCCTTTTACTAATCGGTAACTGCTTGAATACATTCTCTGGAACATTCGTACAGAAGTTACAAACAGAAACAACACATCAAACGAAAAATACATTCTTTCCATACGTGGTTCAAAATACGATAATTGAAGTATAGTTTATGAAAAAATAGACATATTATTTGTTGGAATTCGTTTTGTGAATCACCTATCTTTCAATCATCACATTTCTGGTGGCCATTTTCCTACTGTTGATATCAAAAATCATACCAGTTTCAAATAAATTATCCAATTCTCCATTTCTCCGTTCTGAAAGTTTCGTACACAAAAATAGAAATGGGAATACGATGCCACTTGACCCAACAGCTAACGTAAATTTGTTGAATTATTCCGGCTTCCAGGGCTTGGATGTAACAATTTATTGTTATGTAAATTTGAGATTAAATATGCAGTAACCTAGCCGACTGGGATAAAGTATGAATCACAAAATAAATGAGTTAACATGGCTGATGATCTAAACGGTGGTAGTTTTCGTTATCCCTTTTATAAGCCGCGGTATGTATTATCGTTCATTTAATTCGATAAGTGAGGTTTTTGAAATTCTTTTGCCTGTGCGCGTTATTTCTACGGATATCAATCAAATGAAGCATTCAGTGATATGAATTTTCATGAGATGAGTAATATCTGTATATATTTATATACATAAAATATATATATATATATATATATATATATATATATATATATATATATATATATATATATATTTTCAGTGTTTAATTGGGATTGCAGTCTAGGACAGGAAAATCAGTTACCTCTTTAGTATTCTCCGAGCTTTCGAAAATGTTTATTTTCTTCTTCAGGGCTTAAATAGTACAAAAATTAACAGTTTATATAGCAAGGCACTATAAAAGTTTTTTTTACAATTACTGTGAAGTTAGTCCGAAAGTACATTAGTTTTTTCTTGAATTTTGAAAATAAGTACAAGTGTTCCCAAATGCATTGGGTTGGAATGTTACTGCATTCTACGTGCTAGATAGAATGCAGTAACATTCCAACCCAATGCATTTGGGGCACTATGTACTTATTTTCAAACTTCAAATATATATATATATATATATATATATATATATATATATAAAATATATATCATAATGCTAATAACAGTAATTTTTGTAAATTTTAAAAAAAACATATATAAAGATAAACATTTTCAATAATTTAACAAAATGAATATGGTAACTTTTTCCTGTCTAATTGATATCCTTATCCCAATTAAAAAAAATAGGAAAAACAGAACAAAAACATTCAAATATATATAAATATATATTATATATATATATATATATATATATATATATATATTATATAACTTTTTATAATCCATATAGAAAAATATATATATATATATATATATATATATATATATATATTATATAATATATATATATAATATATCTATATATATAAAATATAGACAGTGTAGACAACGGCTGCTAGTAATTGCGGGATATGCCGACAGTGTCTACTTTTGATTGAAATTTTCCCACGCGTTGTATATTATTCGAATATTGTATAATTTCTCGTCTAGAGGCATCCCTGAAAGATAAATAGTCGCCTCACGGGCGAAGTACTTTTTTCAAATCTCCCAACCCAGAGAGTAAAAACGCGATAGCATAAAATGTGTCGACTTCCTTCAGTGGAGTTTCCGTTTCTTTCTTGTTTTTTCATCTCCAGGTTCGTACAATTTGAATTTGGCTACGCTGTTCTGAGGAGAGCCAATGAGCTCGAAACACGTGTCAACGAGAACAAATGCCGACAGTGTAGACTTTTAACATATATATATATATATATATATATATATATATATATATATATATATATATTTTACTATCTTTTATAATTACTTAACATCTTGTAATATGATTCCAGCATTCCTGAAGAAGAACTGAACCTTAGTTCGAAATATAGAATTACTGACGATTAGTCTTGGATTAAGCCGAAATTGCCGATATCAAACCATAATGTAATATTGGCAAAACCATCATTTCTACAATTTTTTTACGTAATTTAACATTTAGTATACCTACATTCATATACAAAGCCTTAACAGCCTTCTAGCGGATACTATATATTCACGTATATATATATATATATATATATATATATATATATATATATATATATATATATATATATATATATATATATATATATATATATATATATATATATATATATATATATATATATATATATATATATATATATATATATATATTCCTACGAATCATTCCTACTAGTAAGTATTGAGACTCTTAATAGAAATAGTTCAAATGAAACTCTCAGGGAGCTGTCTACACAAATGTTGTCAGGGAGAACGAACCTTTTCACTTACGAGAGTGAATATTAAGTGCGCTTCAAAAAAATTATCGATCTTGTTGAATGATAATAGGATACCATTGTTTCATCATTATTATGAATCATAAGTCCGTATTTAATGAATCAATCCAGTGTTTGGTTGATTGAATTTCAGAACGCCCACAGGTCTTAGATGCGAATGAGGGCAACAATAATTTGTAAAAATTCACGTGAGCTCCCTGTATCGAAGAAAAGACGAATAAACTCTACCTGGCGTTCTAGATTCCTACCCATGACGATATTATTGCGAGTACGTGAGGCTTTGTGGACATTTCATTCAAACACCAGAGAAATCTGTCTGCAGTGTGTAAGAATGGTCTCATGTCTAATCGTTCCAGGTCACTCCAGATCCAAATAGAGTTTGAAAACTTGAATTGACTGGATATGAACCTATAATTTTTTGTCAACCATTGCATCCTTCCCTTTTCATTACAGGAACTCTTTCTACTTTTTACCTGATTTTGAAAATACTCGTAATCCTTCTGACAATTGAAATCAAATTGTGATATAATGTTACAGAGAACACCCAAAACCAATCTTTCACTATAAAAATACGTATTTCAGTTATATTCCAATCACTCAGTTCCATAGCTGCAAGTGAGATATTCTGTTCAACTGTCGTATTGATCTGGGTGTAGTTCTGATGAGCAACTTCATCACAATCATAATTTTGTTTACATCTGACAAACCAAACAGAGTGCTAAAATATCTCGCTAGAGTATTTTAACTGTTGAAGTTTGTTGTAGTGATTTTCTCTTTCAATCGTTGCATAGTTATATCATTCGAAATACAAATATTTTTAAACGCAGACGTCACTGAAATTTGGAAATGAATTCGGCCGTAAAAGTTACTCGAATTTTTGTAATCCGAGCAGCCAGTTCATATTCCCGAAATGCATTATGCGCTATTGATATGCAAACGTGGCCGTTTGAGGCAGAATGAAGAGAGAAAAACAAAAGCCAGGAGATCAATACTACCCAACAACGGTTCGAGTGGAAACTCATTGAAAGCATGAAAACAACATAGAAGTAACACAATAATCCCGCTTTGTTTTGGTTAACAAATATTGGGACACAGTTTTCCATTTCCCTATTGCGTTTGAAGTTACAATTACAAAGCCTGAATTGACCAAAACAATATGTTCCCTGGAGTTGAAACAAATATATGCACGGAATTTGGGTAGACAGTTTTACGCAACGGTGATGGTATTGATTGGCGGTTGAACTAGAAAATTTCAACCACTGAAACTACAAATTTTGAATTCGGTCCTTCACTATTTTCATCGTAAATGCACATTGACTAACTTGAAATCAACACAGATTTCCACATACTTTGTTCTTCTACAAAACTTTCGAATTTTTGATTTTCCAGAATTCCAACCAGAGAAACTTCAGTGAAAACAAAAAACCCTGTATCCGACCTTCGCTACCTCCGTTTTGATTATTGAGAATACAATCTCAATAATCCCATTTATATTTAATAATGTTGGCGTTTATTTGATTTAAACCCATTGTAATTGAATATAAACTAAAATTCGAACACTTGAACTTTTGATTTACACTTTATTGACAATTATAAAAGAATCCTGAGTATTCTGTTGGCATCTGAAGAAGTCGTTTGTAACGTCGAAACGCGTCATGCTATGAAGTCAATAAAGTGTAAATCATAAGTTCAAGTGTCTGAATTTGAGAGTATATTCAACTATATTTATTATTGATCTATATGAAAAATTTCAACATAGGTGTTTCCATGACTTCACAACCAGTGAATTTCAAAATTTTCAGTAATTCAACTACTGAGCTTCTGTGAAAAAAACTCTAATTATGTCCTTCGCTTCTTTCTTGACAAAATAGAGAGAGTAACATATTGAAAAAAATTAACATCGACTTTCACATTTATTGTTAGACTTCACGACTACTGAATTTAATAATTTTCAGTTTTTCAACTACTGAACATTCCGTGAAGGGAACTCAAATTATGTCCCTAGCTACCTTTATTGAGAAAATTCAGAGAGTAACATATTGGAAAAAATTAACATGGACTTTCATATTTATTGTTCGACTTCACCACTACTGAAATTCAAAATGTTCAGTTTTTCAACTACTGAATCTTCTGTGAAAAGAACAAGAACTATGTCCTTCGCTTCCTTTATTGAGAAAATACAGAAAGTAACACATTGGAAAAAAATAACATCGACTTTCATATTTATTGTTCGACTTCACGACTACTGAATTTAAAAATTTTCAGTTTTTCAACTACTGAACATTCCGTGAAAAGAACTCAAATTATGTCCTTAGCTACCTTTATTGAGAAAATTCAGAGAGTAACATATTGGAAAAAATTAACATGGACTTTCATATTTATTGTTCGACTTCACCACTACTGAAATTCAAAATGTTCAGTTTTTCAACTACTGAATCTTCTGTGAAAAGAACAAGAACTATGTCCTTCGCTTCCTTTATTGAGAGAATACAGAAAGTAACACATTGTAAAAAAATAACATCGACTTTCATATTTATTGTTCGACTTCACGACTACTGAATTCAAAAATTTTCAGTTTTTCAACTACTGAACATTCTGTGAAAAGAACTCAAATTATGTTTCAAGCTACCTTTATTGAGAAAATTCAGAGAGCAACATATTGGAAAAAATTAACATGGACTTTCATATTTACATCACCACTACTTTCATTTTTCAACTACTGAATTTCGAAAAGAACAAGAACTATGCATTGAGAAAATACAGAAAGTAACACATTGGAAAAAAATAACATCGACTTTCATATTCATTGTTCGACTTCACGACTACTGAATTCAAAAATTTTCAGTTTTCAACTACTGAACATTCCGTGAAAAGAACTCAAATTATGTTTTTAGCTGCCTTTATTGAGAAAATTCAGAGAGTAACATATTGGAAAAAATTAACATGGACTTTCATATTTATTGTTCGACTTCACGACTACTGAATTCAAAAATTTTCAGTTTTTCAACTACTGAACATTCCGTGAAAAGAACTCAAATTATGTTTTAAGCTACCTTTATTGAGAAAATTCAGAGAGCAACATATTGGAAAAAATTAACATGGACTTTCATATTTATTGTTCGACTTCACCACTACTGAAATTCAAAATGTTCAGTTTTTCAACTACTGAATCTTCTGTGAAAAGAACAAGAACTATGTCCTTCCCTTCCTTTATTGAGAGAATACAGAAAGTAACACATTGTAAAAAAATAACATCGACTTTCATATTTATTGTTCGACTTCACGACTACTGAATTCAAAAATTTTCAGTTTTTCAACTACTGAACATTCTGTGAAAAGAACTCAAATTATGTTTCAAGCTACCTTTATTGAGAAAATTCAGAGAGCAACATATTGGAAAAAATTAACATGGACTTTCATATTTATTGTTCGACTTCACGACTACTGAATTTGTTCAAAACTGATTTTCAGTTTTTCAACTACTGAACATTCCGTGAAAAGAACTCAAATTTTGTTTTTCAACTACTGAACATTCTGAAAAGAACCTTTATTGAGAAAATTCAGAGAGTAACATATTGGAAAAAATTAACATGGACTTTCATATTTATTGTTCAACTACTGAATCTTCTGTGAAAAGAACACTATGTCCTGCGCTTCCTTTATTGAGAAAATACTACTTGAAAAAATTACATCGACTCTCATATTCATTGTTCGACTTCACGTTGAATTCAAAAATTTTCAGTTTTTCAACTACTGAACATTCCGTGAAAAGAACTCAAATTATGTTTTAAGCAATTGAGAAAATTCTAGAGCAACATATTGGAAAAAATTAACATGGACTTTCATATTTATTGTTCGACTTCACCACTACTGAAATTCAAAATGTTTAGTTTTTCAACTACTGCATCTTCTGTGAAAAGAACAAGTCCTATGTCCTTCGCTTCCTTTATTGAAAAAATACAGAAAGTAACACATTGGAAAAAAATAACATCGACTTTCATATTTATTGTTCGACTTCACGACTACTGAATTTAATAATTTTCAGTTTTTCAACTACTGAACATTCCGTGAAAAGAACTCAAATTATGTCTTTCGATTCCTTTATTAAGAAAATTCAGAGAATAACATATTGGAAAAAAATAACATCGACTTCCATATTTATTGTTCGACTTCACAACCACAGAATTTCGAAATTTTCAGTTTTTCAACTACTAAACCTTCTCTGAAATGAACTCGAATTATGTCTTTCGCTTTCTTTGTTGAGAAAATACAAAGAGTAACATATCGAAAAAAATTAATATCGACTTTCACATTAAATGTTCCACTTCAGAACCACTGAATTTCAAAATTTTCGGAATTCAACCACTGAACCTACTGCGAAAAACATTCAAATTATGTATTTCGCTTCCTTTATTGACCTCACAAGGAGTAATACATTGATAATGATTTGCATAGTTATTATTTGACTTCACAATCTTGAATCTCAGAATTGAACATTCTGTGAAATGGTTAGCCTTGAATACTGTCCTTAGCTTCCTTAACTTATTGAAAATGTACACTAAATGACACATTGATTGAAAATCGATTTTTTATATTCAGTGATCGTCTGCACTACCATTGAATTTCTAAACTTCGGAGATTTTAACCACTGAACTTGCTGCGAAGAGGACTTTGCATTTTGTGCTAGGCTTTCATTGAAAATGCATATCGAGTAATATAATGAAAAAAACTCAACACCGATGTCTATATTCATTGTTCATTTTATTATTTCATTTATTTCACCTAATCCACACAACCATCAAATTTTTCATGACACCCAGTCTCATAGAATTTTTCGCTTGCCTCTATTTTCCGTTTGTCCAGTAATTGTTGGAGAAAAGAACTGTATTCACTTTAGACACCCATGGGGATGAAGTAATTGACGTTTATCATTTTAAATGTTATTGATGAACAATTACATTCGATTCGGAAGAATAAAATAGAATAAAATCATATGTTAATTTCAATTATAAATTTCACTCTTGAAATTGGGGGGAAATATGACGAGACGTATCCCGTACCGGCAAGGGGATCTTCTGTGTCTTGAGATGCTAAGTACAGGTTGTAAGGAGCCTAAACATAAATGTTACCCTTGTTGATCCATTCCTGAATAAATAAACCTAATTTCAGTAATGAACGAACATTCCATAAACCGTTTTCATAATTTAATTCCCTAAATACTAACTGAAGCTTTAAATGGGGCACATCTTACCTACAGAGGGAATTTCAAATACACTCCACGAAGAGGGAATATCGTTATCGTTTGTGCTAGGACTGCAAAAAATTTCGGGGCATTCTCCTGGAATATAGGACAAAGTATATCTGTCCCTACTTCGAATGACTTGAGTAATTCGATAAAAATACGTACCTACCTTATTGTCAAACATTAAATCAGAGTTTTGTCGCTCTGCAGAAATCTTTCCTGGCTTCGAAATTAAATCTTCTTCATCGTAATTTATTAACTTGATGAAAATCTCATGAAAATCGAACGAAACGAACTCAGGCTCAAATGGAATTTAGAAACAAACAACCAAATATGATTCTCAACTCATTATATTGATAGAATATTATATAATAATCAATTGAATTATTGGTCTCAATGTTTGAACATTTCATGCGCCCAAAGTTTCAAGTGTTTTAATCTTTCGAATATCAATTCATTATGAATGAAATTCCGACAAAAAACTAAATTGAAGTGAATGTTATCATTATTACTATTATATCATTGTTCTAAGAGCAGAGATCAGAGACCTATGTAGGTATATAGCTCCGTTGGACTTATAGTCCAACCCGATTCGGAACAGCACAAGATTACGGTGGAAATCGAATCCTCCGGCACCAGTAAGCCGATAGCTTATAGCTCAAGTCATCCAAAAATCACAAAGCGTTCACATAGGGTTTTTGCTGACATATGTAGTACCTTAAACTAGCTGAATCTGATATATATATAGATAATGATTTTACTTTACGTTATTCTAGGACCTACCTGTTGGTTTTACTAAATATAAATTGAACTAACTTAATTACTATATTCTATTTGAAATATTCTCGCTTAACAGGATAAAGGAAAAGAAGAAGACCGAGTAAAAAAGAACATGTGGGTGACAAGTTGAAAGTACAATGACTATAGTGATTGAAGTGGTGAACTGTGTAGAGGAAATCCGAGTATTCCACAGAAATATAATGAAGGACCCTATAGTCAGAAGGAGATGCGTAGATACAATAAATCGTAAGTTATACAAATCAAATAACTACAAAACTGAATTTGATAAATTGAAAGGAAATATAAACTTAGCATCGTTAGGGAAATCAGACAGTGACCTAATTCTTAAACAAATTGCAGAATTTCATTCACACGTAGTTAAGGTTAAGGATATTTTGAAACAAAGATTGTGAGATTGTAGTAATATTGTAAAAATTGAGAATAATAGCGAGATAAGATCTTCTATTACTGTAAAAATGGCAGAAAAATTCGATTTTGAAACAGCTATCGGGCTTATACCCGTCATGACCGGTGATGAAGAGCGGACTAAATGTATTATAGACGGAATATTAGGGTCAAAGTTCTTTTATAAATATGATGTGATTATAAACTATGAAAACAATACACTTGAATTAAAACATCGACCTTGACATTCAGTCGAACGGTCAACACACCGAGGATATCATATTACCTCCGCGATGTGAAATAATTGAATTTGTGTCTAGCGAATTAAGCTAGACTAATTCGCAAGTAGATGCTTAAATACAGCTGAAAGGAATTATGCGACGATAGAAAAGAAATTAATGGCAATTTGTTGGTCAGTTAAGCATTTTAGACCATATTTATTCGGTAGAAAGTTCGAAATCTATACCGACCATAAACCTTTGATATATCTATTTGGCATGACAAACCCGTCAAGCCGGCTAACAAAATTTAGACTAATTCTTCAGGAGTTCGATTTTGATATTGAATATTAAATACCTCAAAGGAGCTAACAATGTAGTTGCGGACGCAATGTCCAGAATAGAAATCAGCTCAGATGAATTGAAGAATTTAGAAAACGCCAAAAATGGTACAGTCTAGGTGACAACAAGAGCACAAGCAAAGACTGAGGAAGTTATAGTACCTAGGGATGAAGAAAAAGTCGAACACCCAGGTGTAGTAGAATTGATAAAAGAGCCAAAGCATTCGATTAAACTCGTACCTTTGAATAAGGACGAAATGGGAAGCGTAAGGACGCATAAGTCTTACGACTTTAAAATAGGAAACCTATTTTATAATATGGAAAATAAAGTTATATACATAGACAAGAATAACCGATCAGCAGTAAACTTAGGTATTACGTTGAGGAACTTGGACAAAATATGTAAAAAATATAACATTCCAGAATTGTTTATTTTGAAAAACGAATGCAATATTCCATTCATACAGGAATTGAAGGAATACATATCAGAAATTAGAGAATATAGACTCAAGATTTCTATTATAAACAGCCCGAAAGAGGTCAAGGAAAAAGAAAAAAGGCTCATTATTCTAAACGATTACCATTTGCTACCTACAGGAGGTCATTCAGGCGTAAAAAGAATGACAAAAAACATAAGGAAAAAATTTTGTTGGCCAGGAATCAATAAAGATATAGAAAAATTCATAAAAAGATGTGAAGATTGTCAAAAATGCAAACAAGGAAAACATACCGTGGTACCGATGGAAATTACCACGACAGCGAAATCAGCGTTTGAACTGAAATATCGCCTACAGACTGCTTGTAAAGATGCACGTGAAAATTTTATATCGTCTAAAAATCGAATCAAATCTCGCTATGACAAAAGAGCTAATACGATTAGGTATGAAAAAGATAATCGGGTACTTTTACTAAATGAATTAGGGAATCAATTGCATCACTTATATAACGGTCCATATACCGCAATAGAAGATCTGAATCCTAACGTAAAAATTTATGTGAAGAATAGAGAAATAATAGTGCATAAGAATAGAACAAAAAAGTTCTTCAGCTAGAACTGTAATCATGATGCTAAGAATATGAAAATTCAGTTTTGTAAAGACAAATATTGCAGTGAAAATCGGACAGTATATTGCGGAGCGGGAAATGAATATTTTATTGCGAATAAATATACACCCGTCACTCCATATTGTAAATGTATTTGTTTTATCTACATTGTATGTAGAAATAATCAGAAAATTGTAAATCTCTATGGACGTTGCATATATTACAAAAATTTTTTCAACTATAGCAGAAAAATTTTTTTTTCGCGTTGAGAGGTGCACTGCCCTTCAAGGTTGTGATTATTAGGAAATTTAAGTAGGTTACTGGAGCCTTGAATATCTCCAAATTCGCACGTCCATATTGGTAGATGATAAATAGTTTTATTTATTAAACGTGACCAGATACTATGTTTATAAATGTTCACACACGAATCAACAAAATAATTGTTATCATATCAATTCGTTGTTTGAACAACAAGCATCTTGTCATCGTTCAATAATATTATATAAACTGAGAACTGTAAATAAATAGATATAGTTAGATTTTAGATGTCTCCGGCGGTGTATAAACTTCGATTTTTTTAGTAATTGAATATTTACTTTTGAATAGTCACTATTTTATATATTATTTTTAACAACATTTTATATACAGAAAACAATTTAAGTCGCCATAGCCCTCGCCTAAAGAACCTCTATAAAATTATTATAGGTTGTTCTTAGGACGTCACAGACCTATATAGTTGAAATTGGACCTATACGCCGCGCCGTATATCAACGACGATTCCGAAAGGCTGAAAAACACGGTGGGCATCGAACCCACCAGCATCAGTCAGCCAAAAGCGGTATATGGTCACTATTTCATTCGGTTACTGAGCCTCAAGAGAATGTTCTGAAGTTTTCTATATCAACAAAATGAATTTTCGAATCTGGAATTTCAGAAGAGAATCAGAAATTTTATTCGAAAGTGGAATTATCTCTCGATATTTTGCGAAACTCTATAAATAAAAATGAAATATTGAAAAAGAATATAGAATTTCGTTCATCATCAGAAGTTGTTGATGGCATTAAATAACTAGAGAAGGTTGTTCAGAATATTGAAGATTTTGAACAGATTTACAGAGTTAAAATAAGGAAATACTTCATTTCAATGTAAAAGGCAATCAGTAGGTTAACGCAACTCTTGCGAATATCATCGGTTCACTAAACTCCCATGAGTTTCATGAGCTTCATTTTAGTGATTAAGCAGTTTTATTTTATGTATAAATCCGGTGATATTTTCTTTAAAAAAATCCGTTGTCCATCAGTCGTCAACTCATTCACCTGACAAGGAGTAGGCAGACTGAGGCCTTGTCAGCAACTAACCCTTTCATACCGATTTCCAGAAATCGGGATAATTGGGCCTTAAATTGGTTGTACATCAGTCTGCACCTAATCAATTCCCTGACAAAGGAGTAGGCAGATTGAGGCCGTGTCAGCAACTAATACTTTCATATCGATTTCCAGGAATCAGGAGAACTGGGCTTAAATTGGTTGTCCATCAGTCTGCTTATAATCAATTCCCTGACAAGGAGTAGGCAGATTGAGGCATTGTCAGCAAATAACCCTTTCATACCGATTTCCAGGAATCGGGAGAATTAGGCCCTACATTAGTTGTCCACTGGTAGGCAAATAATCAACATCTGACATGCAAAAAGCAGATTGAGGCCTTGTCAGTACCGAACCCTTTCATACCGATTTACAGGAATCGGGAGACTTGGTAATTAATTACATTCATACATTCAAAAACATTCTTACATTTATGGTTAAGAATTAACACCCCATATTTCTATACAACGGTTGAAAAAATATATATATTACCTACTGAAAAAACAAATTTTTTCATGAAGAATAATATATCAACGAAAATAGTTTATTTCTACAGACTTTTTATCACGTAACAATTCCGAATATTTGTTCTTGAAACCAAATTATTTGATAATAACGTTGGATTCAATGTTACGTCATGGTCGAGCAAATCGAGGGTCCTTCAATAGAGAGAATCAAAACGCCGATATAACTTTTGTTTTTGTTATCATTTGTCAGAGTAATTGGAACGCCCTAACAAATGTCAAATAACCGGACTATCTTCATTTCGTCTGTGCTCCAGATTTGCCCCAATCTTGTATTTATTTATACAATCTTGTATTTTATACAATGTGAAATAACTCATTCAGTTTATTTGTTCACATAAATTTTTTTATATTGAATGAAAACACTTGGCTTGGTTTCACCGAACCTTTGTTTTCTGTCCTGTGTTTTTATGTAATATAATCAACAATGTTCTACCAAAATATCAGCGAACATTCAACCAGCTTATGTATATTACTTTTCAACACATCCAATTTTTTTACTGAGAATTTGAGATATTTCACAATGCGTTTTGTTGCGTCGGGTACTTTCTTATCTGAAATAAATACCATTTAATTTGTGGAAACATAAGCTCAGTAGATAAAAGATCGAAGGATTTCAGGTTTGAATCGAATGAACGAATATTTCGAATTTCCGAAGTTCCGATTTGGCAATCTACCCATGAAACTCTTCTATTTTCTAGGACGTTAACGATTAATGGCTTGCCTTCTGATATAATTAACTGGAAAAAACTCATTGTTACGGCTTGGAGTTTTATTATTAGTTTATTTTCACTGTGTCAAGATCACCTGTTCGAATGTGTCAGATGTTGGCATACGTAACTACAGTGGCGTAGTGTCCAACTACGTCTCGTGAAAATGAAAATACGACTTCGCATTTCGACTTCTTATAACATAATACCGAAATGCTGGAGTTTATTTCCTACCTTCATTCAATTTAAAGGGGATTTTAGGAAAAGGATTTCCTTCAAATACGAAACAGAACTCAATGAAGAATATATATATATATATATATATATCTGATTTAGTTTTATCTCATTGCAGAGCAGAAGAGAAACTTTATCACTCAAATTTTTGTACAAATTACTGCACAATAGTATCGATTGTCCTCTCCTCTTGTCCGCTCTGAAATTTCGTGTTTCTAGGCAAAATTCTCGTAATACAGAATCATTTCACCTAGAGACTCCGAGGACCATTTCCCCAATGCAATCCCCCATTTGGTTCATGGAGTCTACATTCAATAGAGTTGCCAATAATTGTGACATTCACTTTGACTCCATAGAATTCATTATCAGGAGTTATGTGAACAACGAAAATTGATTAAAATGAATTGATCTAGATTGAGTTATTTGTAATATCTCATTGAATGGTATAATGTAGTTATAAGTTACTATTTTTTTTAGATTAGATTGAGCTCTTTGTTAAATCTTTTTTAAAATTATTTAGTTGAATCATTTTTTGTAATTATTCAGTATTGTTTAGTTATGTATTCAATATTGTTATAATTTTCTATAATTGGGTGTTATACCTGTTGAGAAAATAAAGAACTTATTATTATTATTATCATAACTGTGTGATTGGCTCTGGCAGGTTGAATAGTACAACTTTTCTTCATTGGTATATTTCTTGACATTTCGAGGATTCCTTTCCTCCTCATAACAATAATAATAAGCATATATTCCCAACAGGTAACTACTCAATTACAGGAAAATGCATAATGATTTAATATGGTTTCTAAAAATATCAATAACAACATAGATATACAATATTAAAAAATAATTATATTAATAAAAAACAGTATCAAATATAATAATCTAAATGTATAATGTCACTATTTAAATTTTCAATCATAATAATAATCAAGAAAACAGATCTCTCAGAACTCGAAAAACCGTGGGAAATCAAGATACCTCACTGGTTGTGATTTAAATACACATTAATGATAGAAACAAGTGAGTCCCAGTGCAAATCACAGCAGCTTGATACATGGTTTGCAGTAGAACATGCAAAGCTAAGCGCCGATGGCTAGAGAAGATTGGTTCTGTGAGTTTATGAGTGAAATGTCTGGCTTATTCTAGTACAATTATAAGGAACGTAGAGATTAAGTTTACCCAGAAGCTCTGGACAGTAGAGATTATCGTTGAGGAAATTGAATAAAAATTTCAATGCATTCAAACTTCTCCTGATGCGAGGGTTCCTAGTGTCAAAGCTCGACAGCAAACAAGCGTGGTCATAACCCCTAGGTGGATATACACCATCCTCTCGAAATGAGAGCCATTTCAAGAACTTCCTCTGCAGTGCGTTTAGGCGGTTTATGTGACAATTATGTATTGGTCGCCAAATTAGACAGCCATACTCAAGTTTGCTTCTCACTAGGGCAATAAATAGATGGACTAGTGTTGAGGTATTCGAAAACAATCTAACATTACGGAAGACGAAACCATAAACTTTGCTATATGATAAAATTAATTGGTTAATATGAGGAATGAACTGAAATTTGTGATCAAATTCTAGGCCAAAAATTCTTGATTTATAATTATTGTACTAAATTGTACGTGATCTTATCATATATTAGACATTAGTAGATTAATTTCAATGATCTATCTAATACCTATAAGATACTAGGAGAAGGTGGTCAAAGCTCCAGATTGTAACTCCGTTGAGTTTACAGTGGAATTTGCGACGCACCTTTGATTGCTCTCTATTATCTTACCACAAATCTTAAGCCTATGGCGCCAGGTTGGATTACAAACCGATGTCTGTGAAAAGATCCCTAAAGAAAAGAGTTCGAGTGAGATCTGGAATATTAGCGATCTCTTGTAACGGTCTTTAGGGGTTCAAAAACTGGTTGAAACCTTTTCGAGTTTAACCATTCCGAACGTCTCGAGAACACTTGTAAGCCCAAAGCGTAATAGGGTCACATTGCTATTGTCTACTTCTAAAAATGTTTTAGCAGAGCGTGGTTGCGATCCACGGACCTCTGGGTTATAGGCCCAGCACGCTTAAACTGGGCTTTCACCACGCTTGTCAAAAATTGTGTATTGTTTATATCTATAAAAGGTTACATCTGAAAGTTATAAACTTTTCAAGCAACACCAGTAAACTTAATGTTTTAATAACTGAAAGTCATTGAAACGTTAGGATGACTATAGGGTTGAAACTATTCAATATACGATGTACCTTGCTAATAATATATAATTATAATGAATTTCTCATGTGGTTCATCTTTCCTTCAATTGATCTGTGGGTTAGTTACAAGTTAGGTTATGCGAATGGCAGATCGTCGCTGATGTACTCGTCTATGTTGTTTTTCAATCTGAAATGGTGTTTACAATCTGAGATAAAGTTTTCTCATTTCATTTGTTTCAGTTGAGTGCAGAATTACACTTTTGGAAATCGCAGTGAGATTATTAGGGATAGTTTTGATCTGTAACATTTCTAACACTACTCTGCTCTTTTCATTCTATGACCAAAACTTCCTTGTTTGTATAATCAAAATCATGGTTTCTGTCTGTTTTGTATTTGTTTAGTGCGGTGTGGACTGTTTTTGTGTTTTTGTTTGCTTTGAGTTTCTCTTGCAAATTTTGAATTATCTGTCCAATATATACTTCATCACAATCTCGACAGGAAATGCTGTAAGATGAAACGAATGAGATTTCTTTATGAGCTGTGTTTTATCTTGAGTTTCGTGTATAGATCACCGATCGATATGTTTACATGGTGGGGAATCAATTTTTTTGTTGCGTGGTTGTAGTAATTCTTCCATTTTTTCTCTGGGACTAATGTTGTATGGTAATGAGATGTAGGTGTATGGATTTCGATTCGTTTTTTCTGTGTGTTGTTGGATAATTTGTGTGTTCTCTATGCGATAATTTTTTTGATGAAGTCTGTGGGATAGTTAGTCTTATAAAAGCTATGTTATTTTTTTTTTCATCTCCAATTACATGTCAAGAATTGAAATAAAAGTAATGAGACTTGTTTCTGCCTACTCTGCCCCATAGGTGAGGTTGATAGAAAGGTAGACGTTGAAAGATATATGAATGTCCACGGGATTAAAGAATATGCTCTCGATAAGTCAAACGTCGAGAGAATACCAGTTTGAATAATTGGAAGCACATTTCAGTAGAAGAACAAAATGAAAAATCATATTCCTTATGTTCGAAATAAAAAAGTTAATCGCCAAATTTATATTCCGCTGTAAAAAACTTGAGGTGGTTGATGTTAAATGGCACTGGAAATTCATTGACAAATTGTCTTTATTTCTCATTGAAATAGAGTATTTTTTTCATTTGATATTCACTCTGAGCTCTTTGTAGATTATCTTCATTTTCAGTATGTTTTTATTAAAGATTGTTTTTTAACGATTTGCCGTTCTCGAGTCGCCTCTGTTTTTATTTCATCTTTAATGGTGATCTCCTACGACGTTCAATGGAGGCATATTTTTATTTTCTTGAGTGGAAATGAAAGAGTGCACGAATTAAATAGCCTATTTCTATTTTGGGTCGGCTTTAAAACTATATTCGCTCTAGTTAACGGGCCCGGTCACGTTCCGCCATGACGATTTTTTTCACATCTGCCATTCCTTACACGTTCTCGCAGCTCTGCTCTTTACGTGCGGTTTGTAATCCGTGAAACACAAGAAGAAAAATACGATATAAGAGAAGTCCGGCGAATACAGAGAGTTCCATTAAGATTAAACAAGTCGATGTGTTTTTTCAACGTTTCAAAGTTCAAGATTGTTTTAAAAAAATTCGGATACAGAAATAGATTAACTGAATACCACAAGAATATCAATATTTGGTTTAATGCCATACACCAAAAATATCTAGAAACACTATAAAAGTTTGTAAATTTAAAATCAATTTAAGCTGACTTTTAAATTTTCCACATAATTAAAACCAGTTTTGAGACTGACATATAATTCTTGCAATTTTTTGAACGACTAAAAATAAGAATGAAGTTTCATATAACAAATAGCATTTAACTCTTTACTCCATTCAAATCATGATTGTGTTTGCGGGAAATGAACCATTATCAAGAATTATAATAGAATTGCTACTGTTACAAATCCAAGGATAACAAAATTCATACGTGAAAACCACTGTGTTTATTGTAGAGGGTAATTTACTCTTGTGGGAAGCGCATATTCCAAAAACTTGAAAGAAATCATGAAGCTCATAAGTCAAGATTGCATTTTGTACCAGCCAAGCTTATTTTTTGTTCATTATATAAATTATACTATTAGGTTAAAACGTAAAAACTCTTCAGCTCATCGAAATTATCAATATGGAATTTTAAATTGAAGATGAGCTCACGTTCGAAACATGTTGACTATTTGATATTGTTAAATATAATCCTTAAACATTAAGCCAAGTGTTTAATTCAATTTAATATTTAATTATGTTTCATCGATAGTTAAAAGAGAATTCAATTTCAGTCATTGAAATGGAGTTGCTGACGAGCTCGTAATTCAGATCATGTCATTTCTGCCAACGCTGTAATTATTTTTTTGCAATGAAACATCGAAGTGAAATAGTTTCAGATCAAATATATTTCAAACGACAGTAGTCAAATTTACTTTCATTTGGCGATTTATCTTCAAAGTAAGATTCGAACGGAAAAAAGTTCGTGTTGTTGAGAAAAAATTATGAACGTATTTCAAATAAATAATACTTCAGGAGGAACTACTGAAAACAATGAATCAACACCTAGTGAAAACAAAACGTTCCTCTTCTGAAATTTATGCTGGTTAAATCAGCTCATGCTTCATACCAAGTACAGTAGGCCTCGGGTTCGAGCCCCGCTGAAGGGGTCGAACCCGAGACCTGGGTTTTTGTGTGTGTATATTATTAGTAGTTTAAATAATAATGATATATGCTGGGTATTGTACATTGATTACAAGCCCAATGGCCGTTCGAAACCGGCGTTAAACTGTAGGTACACTGAATTGAAAAAAAAAGAATTATAAAATGTCGAAGAGCTTCAATAATATGATCGATTTCATATGTGAAATTGGCGTATGTGCCAATCATTTCATATGGACCGAAATATTTCAAATGATAGATTCAGAATGTAACATACAGAAACGAAGAATAAAAATATAAATTTCAGGTCTTTGGAGTGCCTTAGGATAACTCGTTCTATGAATTTGTGTGAAGCTCCAAATGGTTATAACGGTTTAGAAAATTCCTCTACAGAATTTCAACTATTTCTGTATGGAATACTTGATATAAAGAAAAAAACAATGGCAGGTCCATGTACCTACACAGCTTCCAAGTGGAAGAATCATTTGTCTATTTGTTGCACTACTGTTGGAGCAACTGATCAAGAGCAAGAAAGTTTAGACAGGCCATTCAATTGATAAATATGCTTCTTGAAATGAGACACACAGAAAGTGATAATTTCATATTAGAGAAAATGAGAGGGTTCCTACTTATTATATCAACTATCATGATCAATTTTCAACAAACAGATGCCATATTCATTGAAGCTTTCAATGTCCCTTGTCGGGCCAAGGAGAAGGATCCTGTACTGATGAATATAAACACAAAAACTTGAAATTTCGACGAATATACACCCGGAAAAACATAGTAAAATATCTCTGTCTGAGCTGTCACATCAACAATAGCCATGACATGAAAAGTGAAGACTACTATAAATTTCAGTACATAGAAAAACAACGAATCATTCAACTGAAGGAAGATTTTTCTGAGAGTCTGAAGAGAAAAATTGGTTCATCTCCTCATGGCCTTATTCTGAACTCTTATTAGAGAGAGTGCTTGAAAGAGTAGATCTTAAAATCGTATATAATCAAAATTGTATATTTGATATTTTCGATATTCTCGATCAACTATGAAATGAATTCATGAAATTGTGGACTGCTTAAGTAATCCATGTTAATGAATAATTTAGCATTATTTCAGGTCTTGAATTTGCTATCTTGTTCTCATATATTCGAATTAAATACTGAATCAGATGAAATCATATTTTCTGTCATCAACATGCCTATAAATACTTTCGATTCGACGAAATCTCTCCACAAAATTTTCTGTAGGTAACATCAGTAATTCAAGAAATGAAATACACCTCCCTTTTTCCCATAGCATAATTATTCATGAAAAATGTACCAAATATGTTTTTGATCATCGAATGTTGGACAGATGCCTTCACGGGTAGAGCAGTCAAAATCTCCTCATTTTCGAAAAGTGACTGATATTAACAGAATATTCAGTCAGCGTCATATTTCATCGATTTTGCTTCACGAATGGAAAGAACTGAATGAGGAACATTCATGCCATTGCATTCGCAAATTCAGATCGGCCAAATGATTCGTAAAGAAAGAATCTCTGATATTCAGCGATATTCTGAAGCTCGCTGAGTTTCTCGGTCAGTCACGCAGTAGTGAAGAAAATCGGAAAAACCCAAATGATGCAGAACTAATTCGATATATTTGACTTGATATTAAGGATTACTGCGAGGACGCCAGATGTGGATAGCAGCTCGGATGGTGCAGTTAAAAATCCGACGAAATGAACGGCTGCTATATTGAAAATAATAAATTGACTCGTAAAATTGCTAAGATTAAATCTGTTACAATGTTCCGAGCTGCTACGGAGGAGTTATTGAGTCAGTCTACGAACTCTTTCCATTCACAATAAAATTATCGGAATTTAATAACCGTACCATATAATTGAAGGTTTCCATTTCCTTACGAAAAATGAGTTTCATCTGAACTTTGAGATTCTCATAATACCTTATTATAATTTCTCGATTTCTTCCAGATTAACAGAATTGGAAATATTCTTTCATTAATTTTTCATACTTTCAAAATATGTACATTGTTTATAAGATATATCAATTGCCCAATCAATATTGGTATACGCACACAAACATACACATTGTAAGAATTTTCGTATTACTCCCATTTTCAATTCTTGATTTCATTCATATAAAAGAAAATTGAAAAAATATTCATTGTTCTTTTTGTATGAATCGAGAATATTTGCATTACCTTTAGATTTTCCTGAAATCTATTAGAAGTAGAAATACACAAACATCCACATCGCCACAGTTTTCATGATATGTACTTCTTAATTGAGCTTTTAATTTAATTCAAATGGTAAGAAGAAAATTTCTAAAGAAAAAGCACAAGAAGGGGCGTTTCTCATGCTTCCAAGTAGGTACCTTGATTACGGTTTCATTTCTTCAATAGTTGTCTACTCAATAATTCAATATACATACGTCTATATGATTCTATATATCGTCACGATTTCCATAATAGGTACTACTAGTTCGACTTCTCGATTTCATTCAAATTAGAAAAAATTCAGGAAAAAAGTTTTTTATGACGCTTCTCATCAATAATTCTTTATACACACACAAACGTCCACATCCTTCAACGATTTTTGTTATGATTTTGTTTTTCATAAATATTTTGACGGTTTTCATCCAGAAATCAGAAAAGGATAAATGAAAACATTACTATTCGTGCTTTATAATTGTGTAATATATATTATACTCGTAGCCATCAGATATGGCATCAATTGCCTAACTGGTTATCATTTATGCATACACAAACATCCACATCGTCATTACTTTCATTATACTTTCATTTGAACTTATCGTTTTCATTCAAATTAAAAAAGAAGAGTGGAAAACTTATGCCTTGTTCTTTATGCTCGTGAAATATCTATAATATCCATCGGATATGTCATTGATTGCCCAATTAGTGATCATATAGCATACACAGACATCCACATCGTCACCAATTTTATTCTAGTTTTATTTTGATGTATTATTTTCATTTGAATTAGAAACAAGAATGGAAAACTTTATTCCTTTATTTTTATGCTTGTGAGATATTTGTTATATTCATCAGATATGTCATCGATTGCCAAATTAGTGATCATATAGCATACACAGACATCCACATCGTCACCAATTTTATTCTAGTTTCATTTTGATGTATTATTTTCATTTGAATTAGAAATAAGAATGGAAAACTTTATTCCTTTATTTTTATGCTTGTGAGATATATGTTATATTCATCAGATATGTCATCAATCGCCTAATCAGTAATCATATACGCATACACAAACATCCACATCGTCACCATTTTCATTCTACTTCCAGGTTGATTTATAATTTTAATTTAAATTAGAACACCAGAAATGAAAACTTTATTCCTTGTTTTTCATACTCGTGGAATATAGATAATATACATCAGATCAATCATCAATTGCTTTATTAGTAATCAAATATTTATATTTTGTTTTGATTTATAATTGTCATTTAAATTAGAAAACAAGAAATGAAAACTTTATTCCTTATTTTTGATGCTTGTGGGATATATATAATATCCATCAGATGAGTTATCAATTGCTTAATTGATAATCATTCATGCATACACAAACATCCACTTCGTCGCCGTTTTCATACGACATCCATTTTGATTCATCGTTCTCATTCGAATTAGAAAAAACGGGATTAAAATTTCATTATTTCTTTTTTATGCTTCGGAAGTTGTATAATATCCATCAGATGAGTTATCAATTGCTTAATTGATAATCATTCATGCATACACAAACATCCACTTCGTCGCCGTTTTCATACGACATCCATTTTGATTCATCGTTCTCATTCGAATTAGAAAAAAACGGGATTAAAATTTCATTATTTCTTTTTTATGCTTCGGAAGTTGTATAATATCCATCAGTAATTTAATAATATTAGTTGTATAATATCCATTAGTAATCATATATTTATATTTTGGTTTGATTTATAATTCTCATTCAAATTAGAAAACAAGAAATGAAAACTTTATTCCTTATTTTTGATGATTGTGGGATATGTATAATATCCGTCACATGAGTTATCAATTGCTTAATTATTAATCATTTATGCATACACAAACATCCACTTTGTCTCCGTTTTCATACGACATCCATTTTGATTCATCGTTTGACCTATTTTAATTATCTTGAATATATCTAAGCAATCTACCTCTTCTTCCTAGGCAACAAACCTAACTAACCCAACCTCATAGTCGCAGTGTTCATTAAGACTATATCCAAATATTTATGCTCAGATAGTTTTTCAACATCATAGTTATTGATACTTATAGCTATGTTAACTGAATTCTCAAATCTGTCTATTACCGCAAATTCACTTTTATTCACATTTATGCTCATACAATTGAAAAACTTTCAGATTTTTAATATGAGGTCAGTATTTTGAATAATTCAGTACGTCTTGTTTTTTCAGTAGAATTAATTTGCATAGACGTTGAACAAGTGTTTAGTATTAAATTTTCTCGTTTTCCGTCACAATGCCAACAAATGTAAATCGATACATCGATTTTCATTTTAAAATGAAAATCCTGTGCAATCACTTTTTCTGGCAGTACTTACAATACTTCAGGATGGGGAACTCAATAAAGTTTCAAAATGTTGATGAAAATGTTTACATTCTCTCCTCTGTGCGTAACGAAATGGAAGAACTCCAAACAGTCTATACATCTTTTCTAATGGAGCGATCTGAATAAATGCAGGTTCTACATGAAAATGTCGATATTTCATTGAAGTTTACGTATGCTGAGATTTGTTTTAAACATATAATTCTTCCAAAATAATAACGTAGGTTTCTTAATGAAATTAGACAGAGGTGAAAATATTTCATTATACATTGCAGTCTGAGCACATTGAATGAGGAATTCTTTTCATTATTCCAATCATTTAGGTACCTACTCAAATATTCTTTAACATGAAGTTTCTTTCAATAATTCTTCGAAAAAAAAATTGTTTAATTTTCTCAAATAAGGTGAAACTTTAACATACTCAGTGAAAACTATATACCAAACGATGTAATATCGAAAATATCCGTTTTATTCACCACAAGCTGTGACGACTACATTACCCACTCTTGTCAGATAACAATCGTTTCGTTTCATCAGTACATATATTCAAATCTTGCATTTCGTTGCGTGCTTCAATGTCCAATTTTCTTCGCATTTCAATCATTCAAGTTCTATGCTCAAAATATCATCAACCAATCAACATCTTCATACTTCAGTTTTAATGGACCTAGTCCAAGGGTGGAGCCTTGAGGAAATCCATAGAATATTTTTTGTTCAATAAATCACAAAATCATATGACTTACTTTCAATGAACAAAAAAATTCCGAGTCATTATGCATTTTACTGAAATATTAATTATAAATTTCAAATAATTCAAATAAGACAATGGAATGAAGGTCTTTAAAAAATAGAGTAGAATGAAACTACAATTGCAGATGTTCTTTCGGCTTGAATTCAGTGAATTCCAATTTAATTCGAATATAGTTTTTTGAACATTTATCATTACTTCAACTGAAAGCGAATGTTTCAGTGATAAACCGAATCTCCAATATCGAATGGACGAATCAAAGGCTTGAAACTCAATCGTTAACGGATGGAACTATTACCATGCTCATATACAACCTCATAAATGAAGTTGATATCCATTTTATCAGTTCAGATAGGATGAGCACGGTTGACACAAGAGATAACCGAGAACAACATGGACCATTAGTTCATTACGCAGTCGCCAGAGGGCTAAATGATGACCCAATACTTCACGAATCCTATCTCTCTCTCACGGGCCGGCCAGTTAATAGCTTACAGCTAACATGTCTTCCGTCCTCCCTATTTTACAAAAGCATATAATTACTCCGGAGGCCTTTGTTCCAGCCATTATCTTTGCGAACATGTCGCCCTGGGCCCCTTCAATTTCCTCAATAAAATTTGAGCTCTGCCAGTTGGACGGAGATTGTTCAATATTCGCCTCAAGCTGATGCTGGATTTATTATTGTTATGATAATATCTGTTGATATGATATCACGGAATGTCAAGGTTCTCCTACTTTTCCTTTACGTATAGTGTAAGACTTTTCCAGAACTAGTATTCATTGATAAATATATGATACGAATTATGACTTTATTTTTCGATTGACATACATTGAATTACTTAATTTCAATTTTAGTAACTTAATCTATCACTTCATGACTTGAATGTGAACAACATGTAGAGAAGAGAAAAATATCAAGGTTTTTCTTATTGAAGTAGAGGAGTAGTAGTCTGGTTTACATGTACCCTTCTTTTTAAATTTAAAAAGTTTCAGAAAGATGATCAGAGGTCAGAAACATTTTGTTCAATTCAAACAAAATTATGTATTTCTTCATTAACTGATTTTTTTGAATTGAAAGTTAATATTTAAACCCAGATAATTATGAAACTAATAACCTAGAATTATTTTCACTTAGTAAAGTCATTCTTAATAGTATAAAAAATATATTAACATTACAATTATGAAAAAATTTCGATTTTCCACTCTTTTATTAACAATTGGAAGTTATAAAATAAAAAATAGTAAATAGGAAATTTTTTTAATTGTTTACAATAACAGTAAAAAAATATATTGTTAAGTAGCTTTCATTGATGAAACTTCAAATGATGAAGATTAAACAAAAAATTTCCTATTCACTAATTTTCATTTTATAACTTTTGATTGTAAATGAAAAGTGGAAAATCAAACAATCTACTATTAAGAATGACTTCACTGAGTAAAAAAAAATCAGGGGTATTAGTTGAATAATTATCCTGGTTTTAATATTATTTTTCAGCTCAGAAGAAATAGTTAATTAACTAACCAATACATAATTTATGTCAAACTTGAGACATCATTTTTTGACCGCTCATTATTGTTTATTTATATATCCCAACACTTCAAGAATTTTATTATTTCTTAATATTAATATTTAATATATTTAAATAATTTTTCTCGTTGTTGGGTCAGAGTGACGCGACTTGCGCGGAAGCTAGAGTTCCCGCTTTCGGCTCTATTTTCGAGGCTCTATAAAAATTATAAATATTAAAGCTACAGTTTCGGGAGTCGGAGCTTTTTTTTTCAAACTTTTGTATTTTTTATCAGAGCATCTTCGGACCTTTCCTTAAAGTTTATAGGTCACAATACAAATCGAATGACACCATGCTCGTAATTTTCGGAGACTATTGGAAAATTTCACAAAAAAGGGTACATGTGACCCAGACTATAGAATGTATAATATAAGAACTTCATTGAAAAAAAATTCTTAAATGAAAAGGAGTTTTCCGTTTAAAACGCATCAATATCAGAGTAATCAGCGTAATTGTTATTATTGTCATCTGTAGGTTCATTAAATATGAATAATGAAATTGATAATTATGACTTTATGCGTTCAAGAAAGTAAGTATTGTACAAGAAATATTTCGCTCCAACTTTCGTGTTAGAACTGCCGTTTCTGGGCTTGTTTCCTCCTGGATTTTCATCAACATAAGTAATAATTTCTATTGCACAGTTGAAAAATAAATGAACAAGTTGGCATATTAACTATCTCCCATTGGATCGATACGTGGCTGATTCCTCTGAACATCAGTGAGTCTTGTGAATCAGTGAGTGAGTTTAGTATGCTTCACATCTTCGAGAATAACCCAAGTCAGTAATATTTTATCAACAGTCCTAAGTCGTATCGGTTGTCACACAGAAACATCTCGGTGTTGTGATTTCGAATAATTTGTCGTGATCTCCTCATATAAGTGCAATATGTAAAAAGCAAATACATCTCCGTTTCTATTCGAAACGTCTTTCGAACACCTCTCGATTCAGATCGTTGCTGGAATTTGCTTCCTCTATTTGCTGCCCAGTGCGAGTGGCCAAAATCTTTTCGAAAGTATTCAGAGAACGGGTGATTTTTGAAAGTTAAGTTTTTAAGGTTGGCCGCACTGGTTGATAATGGCATCCAAATGTCGTATGTCAAAGTGAAACGTTTTCAGTATACTCTGCCATTCCATCATGGAAATTCTTACAAACGTGCAACGATTGCAAATTGTTGAAATTTACTATCAAAATTCGTGCTCTGTGAAAAATATGTATCGTTTGTTACGACCATATTATGATCGTCATAATCGACCTGGTGAATCAACAGTTCGTGCTGTTGTCACCAAATTTCGCACCAATTTTACTTTGCTGGACATTTAACCATTGTCTCACATGCGTATAGTGCGTACTGAAGAGAATATTGCAGCCGTAGCGTACAGTGTCAAAGAGGATCGTGAAATGTCAATTCGTCGCCGTTCTCAGCATTTGGGCAGGTGTTACCCAACCACATGGAGAATTTTACGTGTTGATTTGGGTTTGAAAGCTTATAAAATTCAACTTCTGCAAGAATTGAAGCCGGATGACCTATCACAACGTCTAATTTTTGGTGAATGGGCCTGGAACAGCTCAATGAAAATCAGCTGTTTTATCGAAAAATTATGTTCAGCGATGAGGCTCATTTCTGGCTTAACGGTTATTTAAATAAACAGAACTGTCGCATCTGGAGTGATGAGCAGCCACATGCCATACAATAATTATCGATGCATCCCGAAAAAACGACAGTTTGGCGTGTTTCATGGGCTGGTAGCATGATCGGTTCATTTCTCTTCAAAGACTATCGTTTTGCCCCAGTTGGCCGAGTTGAACTTGGTTGACATGTGGTTTCATCAGGACGGTGCCACATGCGACACAGCTCGTGAAACAATAGACCTGTTGAAGGATGAATTTAGTGAGCAGCCAAAAAATCTCTCTCGAAATGGCCCTGTGAATTGACCGCCAAGATCATGCAATTTGACGCCTCTGGTTTATTTCTTGTGGGGTTATGTAAAGTCGTTAGTGTATGGACAAGCCGAACACAAGTGAAGCCTTACAGGATAACATAACACGCGTAATTCGTGGGATACAGGCCGAAATGCGAGAAAAAGTGACGCAAAATTAGACTTTCCGAATGGACCATTTGATACGAAACCGCGGACAACATTTACATGAAGTTATCTTCAAAATGTAAATGGTAAAGGCCAAGTTATCAAGTTCAATGAAAATTTTGAATATTTTTTGTAAATTGAGTGTTTTATTCGATTTTAAAAAAATGCGCTTGAAAAATCACCCCATTAGAATGCCTTATTATTTCAATAGACCTAATTAAGAGCAGTGTTTACGACTCTTTAGCTTCATCCCCGAAATAGACAGACTGAAACGTGGAGATATCATCACCACCTTCAGATTATCGAAAGAGCTATTTTGAATTGATTTCAGTATTAATTTTAAGTAGGGACAATCGTCTACCAGGTCATTCCTTGAAACTGAAGCGCGAGAGTAACAAAACTACGATAGACTCATCTATCGTTTGTGCCGCATCAATGAAGTCCTTCAAAAATGGAATAGAAGTGTCTATTTTTAACGTCAATTAGTGAAAACACTCACTTTTTGTGCCTCCCGTGAAACATTCAAGGTATTTTTAAAACAACTGTTTAGTAGCTTTATTTGATTTAGATTGTTCAGTTGTAGTTTTAGATTTGATATAATAATAATTGCATCTTTATTAGCTTTTTGCTAGTTTTACAAAATTTCAACAAATTTTTTTCTCGATCTCAATCGTTTTTTAAATATGAATATATTTCGTGATAACTTGACATACTCTGATAATTGATTATACAACATGAGACTACCGACAAAAAGAGATTTACATTGTGTGCCTGTTCTATACTTTTCTATGTGATGTTGTTCGATATTCCTCAATTCGTATGATATCAGAGTGGACCTCTTAACCAATTGTGCTAACAAGCATCTTGGTGCCAAATTATTAACAGTTTTATATATGAATATTAGATGAATAGATAGATAGCAAATATATTTCTCTAAAAGTGTCGAGTACAAGTGCTACAACGGTAAAAAAACAAAGTCAACAAGGAAACAGTACAGCTATACATAATTGATAGATAAAAATAATATTGAATCATGCGATTGGATTCATATTCTTTACATTTTCTGGCAATTAGTTGTAAAAAAGTATAGAAGAATACAATGGACTTTTTTCGTTAAGGATAAGATGATGCTTTGGTAAGTTATAATGTAATCTACAACGGTAAAAAAACAAAGTCAACAAGGAAACAGTACAGCTATACATAATTGATAGATAAAAATAATATTGAATCATGCGATTGGATTCATATTCTTTACATTTTCTGGCAATTAGTTGTAAAAAAGTATAGAAGAATACAATGGACTTTTTTCGTTAAGGATAAGATGATGGGTGTACCTGGTGTACCTGCTTTTGCGCTGGTAAGCATTGGGAATATGCGGATTTTCGCGCAAAAATATCACCACCTCAAAAACATACAGAGCAACGACTGTAATAATATTTAGCATCCTAAATGTACCTCTGCATGTTTCTCTGGGGGACATGAAGAGAATTATTCTAATCGCTCTCTTTTGTAGTCTTAGTATTCCATCAAGATCACTACTACCGCCCCAAGCAATGATAGCATATCTGATAAGTGACTCCATATTTGCACGATGCACCATCTGGAGCAAATTTCGGATAACGTACTTCCTGAGAACGCACAACGCATAACATACTTTTTATTATTTAATTCGTCTATATGTTTTGTCCAACTTAAGGTGTCATCTACATGAATTCCCAAAAATTTTGTATCATTCACCAATATTATATCGCCAGTGTTAGTTAATTTATTGATGGAATCAATATTAGGAGATAGATTTTTAGTTTTGAACACTATCATATTAGTTTTTGAATGGTTTATCCTCCTACATTAATCAGCTGCTTTCATGAGGATGTTTGCCTCATGAACCATCGATTGCAGGTTGCTTTATTCGACTATTATATTTGTGTCATCTGCGTAACTTACAAGTCGGCACATTGGATTAATTTTATTTACCAGATCATTGATGTAGATAACAAATAAGAGAGGCCTAAGTATGCTTCCTTGAGAAATTCCCACATTCACTCGCATAGGATCAGACAAGTACCTGGAGCCATCTCTTATAATTTTTACAATCTGGATACGATTCGATAAATATGAAGTTAGCCATTTCATGGGAATTCCTCTTATACCCAACCGTTCCATTTTTGTCAACAGAATCTCATGCACAACACTTTCGAATGCCCTAGTGAGATCCAGGAAGATGCCCATTGGAATGTGACCAGACTCGAGGCTGCTATAGCATTGCTGGATAAAACTGTATATAGCAGTCTTAATACTTTTCCACCTCAAATAGCAATGTTGTGTGTCGGTGAATAAAGAGCATATGTTACAAAATTCGACAAGTCTTAAACACATAGCAGTTTCAAAAATTTTCGCGAAAGCCGTCAACATCCTTATTGGCCTGTAGTTTTCCATTAATTTGCTGTCCCCTTTTATGTAAACCGGACTAATGAGCGCTATTTTCAGCTGACCAGGAAAAAACCCATGTACGAAAGTTGGACTGATAAATCAAACGTTCAACACTAAGAAAATTTTGTTTTTTTAAAATATCTTGCACTGCAGTGTATTTATCACAACTTAATAATATTCTCATTAACTTATTCTGCAGGACTTGTTATTCACATATATTCACCTTATTACAATAATACAACAAAGACATACAATTTGTGAATTGGGAAAGATCATTGCATTACTGATCAACCGTTTGGTTCACCCTGTAACTTATAAGATATTATTTGATTTCAAATGTTCAATGAATGTGCACTTTCCTCAGAAGTATTACTAATTGAGTCATAGCATTTTATCATCCACTTGTTGAAATACCATCTGAAAATTCATTGAAATTCGATAAGTCTATCAAAAACCTAACTTCAAAACAGATTGCTTGAATATTTTGCATATACTAAGAAAGTGTGGGCATGTTTCCCCTCGAACTGAATGAAGATTCATTGTGGATGATACGCTATAAGCACAGCAGTATGTTCCAAAATACAATGCGAATATTGTTGATGGATAATAAAATGATTCTGATTCTAACTCCCTCCACTAGATTAATAACCATCTGAAAGTTTACGTAAGCCGTTACGGCAATTAAAAATGCTGTGAAAACTTTATGCTCGAGTACTCTAGAAGCGCTAATAAAATCCAGCTTCTTTTAATCTCTTCGAAAACCATCTGCACTAGTTGACGTTAATTCGTTCCATGAAACTCTCAAATTCCGTTTTCGAGAATCTATTTTTATCATAATCCTTCCTTTAATCCTTCCAAACGACAGTTTGCATTCATATTTCTAGACAAAATGTTTCAAAATAACACAGTTGGTATTAAAAAAGTTAATCCGGTAACATTCTTTTATTACATCGCGATAAAGTTTTTAATGCCCCGAGTGGTTCGCATCGTTCACGGGATTGAATATTTTTAATTATAGGCAAAAGTTCGGTCGTATTATTCGAAAACTTTCAATAATCCGAGCCGGGCAACGCGAGAGACGGAGAAGACCCAAAAATCAATCGTGGGAGAACAGTAGGGCCATTACTAAAGGGATGTGGAGGAGTGAGGCCAGAAGCTGGGTAAGCTGGACGGCACGGAAACCCTGATAAATGGAAATGGATTGAACTTTGGCCGTTACATGGTCGTCCAATGGATAAATGATGACACGTTCTTTGGTCATTAATTTCGACAATTCTAATTGAATGCTTTAATGCCACCTACTCTAGAAACAAACTGCTAGGGTTCCTATCAGCGTTGGTTTTGGTATGCAATTTGAAGACCTGAAATTATCAGGTCTGGTTCAGACATCTCGAATATTCAACATTAGTGGCTTGTTAGGATGTTATCATATAGAAATTATTTCATACTCATTCTTTCAAAAGTTTTCCGAAATGTTTCGATTGGCAAATAACTCATGGTGTATCATGTAGTTGATTGATGGTAAGATGATCTCTTGATGAAACAAGGTTTTATATGAATTGAATGAAAGACACGTGGCTCAGTATCACATAAATATATGAGTTGCTTGACTATTGCTTCATGGTGTCAACCCGTTTCACTTTTAAATTGTCCATTCTTTGGAAATGAGAAAAAATTTAGGTACAACTACTACTGTTTTGTTAAAGTGACTAGAATTGTTCTCATTCAGTTGATATTGTGAATTATATCAAGAATCAATTTTATATACAGACCTTCTCCTTCTTTTGATAAGGATACAGAAGATCAGCATAGTTTTGCACCGATATATTCTCAAAAAATATATTATAATTTAATGTAAGAAGTGGTTTTTTCAAGTATAAATCGAATAAAACACTCAATTTGCATCATAGGTATACTCAAAAATATTTTCATTGAAATTGATAACTTGGACTTTGCCATTTACATTAAACAGATAATTTCATGTAAATATTATCCGCCGCTTTGTATCAAATGGTCCATTCGGAAGGTCCAATTTTGCGTCACTTTTTTGAGCATTTCGGCCTGTATCCCACGAATTACGCGTGTTATGTTATCCTGTGAGGCTTCAATCGTGTTCGGCTTGTCCACATACACTAATGACTTTACATTACCTCACACGAAATAATCCACAGGTGTCAAATCGCATGATATTGACGACCAATTCACAAGGCCATTTCGAGAGAAAAGCTGCTCACTAAATGCATCCTTCAACATGTTCATTGTTTCACTAGCTGTGAGGCATATGGCACCGTCTTGATAAAACCACATATCAACCAAGTTCAACTCGGCCAAATGGGGCAAAAAAAATTGGGTATCATGGCTCGATATTGTTCGCTGTTGACGGTAACGTTTCTTCTACGGTCGTCTTTGAAGAAAAATGGACTGATGATGCCACCAGCCGATAAACCACACCGAAATGTCGCTTTTTCAGGATGTAATTTTTCATTTTTTACGCATGCGAGACAATGGTTTAATGCCCAACAAAGTAAACTTGGTGCGATATTTGGTGATAACAGCACGAATTGTTGATTCACCAGGTCGACTATGACGACCATAATATGGTCGCAACAAACGATACACTTGTTTCATAGACCACGAATTTTGATAGTAAATTTCAACCATTTGCAATCGTTGCTCGTTTGTAAGCCTCTCCATGATGAAATGGCAGAGTATACTCTTCACATTGACAGATGAGGTTTGGATGCCATTAGCAACCAGTGCCGCCAACCTGAAAAATGTAACTCTTAAAAAATCACCCGTTAGAATAACCATACGAATTTCGAGAGAAACGACAAGGTTTTTTCACAAATAGAAATAACGTCATTTTCCTCACATATTTCCAGGATTCCTACACAAACATGAATATTTCCGGTTTTCATATTTCTTCTCTTCTTGGGTTACTTCCTTAATTTTGAACAAAATCTGAAGGTGTTTCAAGAAATTCCACTATGAATTGATGAAAACAAAACGTTCATATAGTTCTGGCTACTGTTCATCTACCTCCAATCTCTTGGTTTATTTCCTAAAAAAGTGGTGTTTTATTCACATTTCCACACATGAACACATTTGTCCTTCCATTCTCCTAACTCATTGTGGATTATTCGAGGGCACATGATATGGAAACGAACTCGTTCGATGATTTGGAAGAGATATTTGTGGGGTCTAACTTTGATTTCTGATTATTCCATCATAATTGAGGTTACACATAATTCCTAGATTCTCAAAAGTTATATTTTCTGGGATGGGGTTTCCTATCTGCAAATTTTTGCCTGCTTAGGCACAATTGCGAGTAACTTGTGAATTTTTTCGATAGCTCCAATGCATATTTCATTCATATATGTGTGTGTGAATTGTCTCTTCATTCAACGTGTCTTACAGATATGACTTGTTTCCTGGTATTTCAAATTTATCCAGAAATGATTCGAGCTATAAGCTGAAGTCTCTGCCCGAGAATTTTCCGGTTGAAAATTACAGCAAATTTGTCTTCACTCGAAACAAATGAAAATTAAAACTTTGGAATTCATTCGTTCAGCCATATAGCTGAGAAGAACAAATATATAACACGTAAAATAATTTTTCATTGTTTTTGGTTTTGTGTGTTACTGTTTCGGTTATAGTTGGCATAGTATATTTGAGTGGAAAAAACATAAAAGAAACTTCAGAATAGATTGTTCAATCGGAAGTCTGTTATGTTATGAATGTTATAGTTCATAAACTCGTAAATATACGATATTAAAAGTATACCATAACTTTCTTTCTATTGTTTTTCACGAATTATTCAAATTTCGCTCGATGGTTGAAACTCAACTGAAAAGTGCAGTGAAGCACAATAACCATGCGCACCAATAAATGTAGACACCGATCTCAATATTGTCTAATATTTATTGCTTGAAGGATAATGGAAACATCACATGTTCATGTTTCAGATACCCAGCTATGCTATAATATTATTTCGAATAATTCGTCAAAATTTATTTGAAAGAATGTTAAACTATACTTTTAACATTTAATTTTGAATTGATAATAATATGAGCACGATAACTATAGAATCCATTTTCTTCAAGTCTGTTTCTTCATATTTCAAGTAGCTCCTTGATGGCAACGTCTAGAAAGGTAAAACCGGGCGTTTCTACTATCGCAACCTAGATGGCATTAGTTCATCAAATTAGATGAAATTGTTCATAAAAGTGTTAAATTTTCAATGTTAGATGTAGGTATGTATGTTTTTTCTATTTTTTTCAGAGATTCGAAATGTATGGGAAATGTATACATTGATTATATTTGCGTACGACTTTACAATATATTTTTGTCTTCTGATTCATAACAGGTTTTTTGAGAATTGAAGTCGACTTTCTTTAGTTGGACGTGACTCAACTGAAAAGTGCCTTGTAGAACGAAACAGTGACTGTCTCACCTTTCCAAAAATAAAGCCACTGAAATAAAGTTGAAGTGTACTTTTAATATTATATAAATATACAAGAATACAAGAAAAAAAATTCTGTAGTTCTCGTGCTATATTATCGTACTTGTAGATATCCGATTTCAAAGTATACTATCACTCTCTTTCGATAATTCTTTGATATATATATATATATATATATATATATATATATATATATATATATATATATATATATATATATATATATATATATATATATATATATATATATATATATATATATATATATATATATATATATATATATATATATATATATATATATATATATATATATATATATATATATATATATATATATATATATATATATATATATATATATATATATATATAGAATTTTGAACTGATGGGAACATTGTTGGAAAACTTTCACTACCATCTTAGTCTTCACTCTTCATAGAGACCAGAAGATGTGGTTCGTTCAATTGACTGTGATTTTTCAAGTGAAAAGTGAAGTTCTGATGCCAAAAAAAGACTGAAAAAGATGATCGATTCATGATTCACGAATATTAAATATGGTAGTATCTGATATCATTCGAAATGTTTCCTAGATTCAGATTTCCCGGAAATTGAAGACAATTGAAGCAGCTTAGGATTTCAGTACACAAGTCCAATTTGATCAATAATTTCTGATAATATCGATCTGATCCATGAAACCCCTACTTGAAAATCGAATAAAAACATTTTGTTGCGGATCCAAATCATCATTTTGTTGAACATAACTTACTGAATTTGATATGAATCAATTCAGAAAAATCGTAGCAACTCAAAAATGAATATTTCAAACTCAAACATGCTGATTCGTGCACGAATCCTATGCCCTTAGTAACCAAACTGAAAAACTACGAATATAAGGGATCACGGAAACAAGAGAGATCCACGTGGTGATTTAAGAAGACAAGGGCTGCGATATTTAAGTTCAATAACTGGAACTGAAACAGCGAATAGAGTCAAATATATAAAGCAATTTATTTTTAGTTATCTCAGATGTAAACCAATAAACTGAGGGCGGTTTGATAAGTCAGTGACTTTTTGAATTTCCAGCGCAGTTATTCCAAATGCAACAGTGCTGCCGTCAACTGTAATCTATTAGTGGACAACTGTCAAATTTTGAGCAAGCTACGTCATACAGTTGGTGTTTGATAGCCATTCAAAGCAGACAACCTCGTGGATTTTTACGAAAATGGAAAGAAGTCAATTTCGTGTGCTGATTAAGCATTTTTTTTTAAGTAAAAAAACCATCACTGAAACAAAGAAAAAGTTTGATAAATACTACGGGGACTCGGCACCATCAATTTCAATGGTAAAGAATAAGTTTACAGAGTTCCGTTGTGGTCGTACCAGCACTTGTGAGGCCGAACGTTCAGGTCGCCCAAAAGAAGTGATCACGCCGGAAATCGTCGATAAAATCCATGAAATGATATTGGATGATCGGAGAATGAAAGTACGTGAGTTGGCTCATGCTGTAGGTATCTCAACTGAATGGGTACATCATATTTTACACGAATATTTGGACATGAGAAAACTCTCCGCGAGATGAGTGCCGCGATTGCTCACACTCGACCATAAGCGCAATCGTGTGACAACTTCAAAAGAGTGTTCAGCGATATTCAGCCGCAATTCGGACGAATTTTTGTGCCGTTTTGTTACTGTGGACGAAACATGGATCCATCACAACACGCCAGAGACCAAAGAACAATCGAAACAGTGGGTTGCTCGGGGTGAACGTGGACCAAAGAAGGCCAAACAGAGTCTGTCAGCTAACAAGAACATGGCCACAGTTTTTTGGGATGCACGCGGTGTCATTCACATTGATTACCACGAGAAAGGTAAAACAATCACCGGCGAATATTATTCAAAGCTTTTGGACATATTCGACGTTGACTTGAAGCAAAAACGGCCGTTTTTGGCAAAGAAGAAAGTGCTGTTTCATCAAGACAATGCACGTGTGCACACTTGTTTAGTCACGATGGCCAAAATCCGCGAATTGAGATACGAACTGCTACCCAATCCAGCATATTCTCCAGATTTAGCCCCCTGCGACTATTATCTGTTTCCAAACCTAAAGAAATGACTGGGTGGTAAGAGATTTGAGTCTAATGAAGAAGTCATTACCGAAACAAACGCGTATTTTGAGAGCTTCGAGAAAACCTATTACCTATTTGGAAGGTATTAAAAAAATTAGAAAAACGCTGAACCAAATGTATAGAGCTGAAAGGTGATTATGTAGAAAAATAAAATGTTCATTTGCCGCAAAAAAAAATTTTTATTTAAAAAGTCTTGGACTTTTACCGCTTTTATCAAACCGCCCTCTATTACATAAGTAAAAAGTGAGTCATTTGTGAATATGATATGTGAACAGAAGGTCTGGAAACTCCTCTGAAGGGTAAATGACATATACTTAAATATTTTTTGTGTTTGATTCTCGTATAATTGCAATGTAAATTGGACATTCCTCACGATTCTCTCGTCCCTTCATTTGCTTTTACACGAAATACCTTCAAATATGCTTTAAGACCATATTCTACCATACATAAGTTCCAATATCGATCTCACATAATGGAGTGCATCTCTGTGTTCGCTCTATCTGTCGAAATATAACTCCTGTTATCTAAAATAGCTCAACCCAAGGGAATCCATACCGGTCCCGCTCATGAATATTGCAACCTCCTAGTACAATAGACGCATTCTAAGAGACCCATAAACAATAATCGTTCAGAAATGGCAACATTGTATGTGTAATTCAGTTTCGAATATAATTTCCATAGTATACATTTTGAGCAATCGTGATGCTCGTAGGCTTCAAATAAACCATATTGATTGAACGCTTAGATATTGTTTGTTGCTATTAATCTCTCATCCTCTTCGAACAATCCGATATGGATTGATATAAACAGTAAAAAACGTGAAATCGTAAAAATCACAAAGTTATGAAACATTTATGAAACAGAGAGATTATCAACAAAAAAAGTCGATGTGTGGAGGCAAAAATTTTTATGATAAGATTCTCAGTTCAATATAGAACTGAGATTGTGGTGAACTCTTGAGGACGAGTTGACTGTAGACGAACGAAATAATAATTCAGGTAAGAAAAATAACGGATGAATACAAGAAATGCCACCGAAATAACAATTCAGAGAGAACTATAAGTACGCAGAACGGTATAACTAAAATGTATATTTTGATGAGACAATAAAACCATTTAAGTAAGCGATGCAAAATATAGTGCCTAATTTCAACCAGGACTAGAAATATTTTCAATGATGACTAGGAGAATTTCGAAAAGAAATCAGGTACCATCAAATGATGAGATTTACAAAATGAGGGCATAAGGGGAAAAATACATGCAAAACCATTCTGGATGAAATAAAACGATGAGGTTTTGGATGGAGATCTACACAAAGAAGTAAGGCATTCCAAACCTGGATTTTCTGAACTTCCTTTTCTGGCATGAAAGGCGCAATGAAATATAAAACATGGAGGTTTAGAACAAGAACGCTAGAGCACCAAAAAAAGTTAAATATCGATTGTGAGAGAGAGAATTCACTTAACATTGCCCAACCATGTGGTGAACGTGAATTCAATTGACATTATTATAATTTATATACTGTAGGTTGAAGTTATTAAAAGCGAATTAATCAATGAATTTTGAACTCAAAGTGATTCAATTTTTCATTATGTTTTTCTGTTGATATTAATTTATTTTGATCATTCGTCTTTCTTACATAGAGTCCATTTCATGAAAGTAGTGAAATTCATCGAATAAAAAAACGAAATATCAACAACAAATCAATGAAAGTTCTAGGAACGCTTCGATGTGAAAATATTATTCCATAAATCTCGGAAATAAAAAGACTGAGGTATGTTGAAATCGGAAAATCCCACAAATAGCCACCTGGAAATTTATAGGGAAATAAACCAGCGCCCCCCATTGTCACCTCAGCCCCTTGTTTGTTTGTTCGCGAGAAAAATCATACTGGCTTTGTTCCAAAACAAGCGCGTTTGTCTCGACGAAAACAACAAAAGGCTGAAAGAGCATATTCGGAAAGATGTGAAAAGTAGGCCAAATGTGTTATTGAACGAGAGCTTTCGGAAGAATTATGAGAAGTTTTATTGGATCAAAGTCTGCCCATTCCGCGTTCTATATACTTTGAATTGAACTACGTTATGAGTCCGTCTTTCAGATTAATGATCAATAAAGGAACATTGAAGATTAACGAGCTAGACGCAGCGGAGGTATTCAAGATGGGTTTTTCATTAGATGACAAGCCTGACAAATGATAGTATACGTCAAAAGAAGTCATATTAGTTTTTTTAGCAGCGGAGGAACGCTCTTTTCCGAAGACATTCTTTCATGAATATTTTCCAGAGGAAATAAACTCGAATACTCTTTGATATTTCCGAAGAATTCTCGTTTGAAAATCGTATGTCTTAGGATGCATTTTCATGAAAGAAATTGTCGATTTGGTTCTTTATAAAGAAGAGCCAATCTGGAATAATTTTCAAGTCCGATTTTGTACCACATAAAGAATATAATTCGTAAGTCTCAAACTATAATCAGCACCATGTTTTATATAACTTGAATAGAACTTGACCTTTACTTCTGAAGTACAATGGGCGCAAACATGGTATAACATTTCATGACAATTTCAATAACGCTCCCAAACGCTTCGTATTTTTGTGCAACAAACATCATCAGTGTAACGACACTCGTAACGACAGAGGATTCATCGATGTAAATTTCGATGTATCACTGCATATTGATCATCGTGATGAAAACTAATTACGCAACAAATTTGGATTTTTTGATAGCCTCACCAACCTTTTCCATTCTTACCTGGTTGACCGACGTCAATTCGTAGAGCTGGAGGGTATACAGTCATCTGAGTTCATACCTAACTCTGGAATACCTCAAGGATCTAATCTTGAACCACTGTTATTCATTGTGTTCGTAATTAAACTGATGGATAATATTCTCTCTTATGATCTAGTTTGTGAAACTAGATCATGAAATTAGTTGTAATATGCCTGTGATTCCTCCATTGAAATTTTGTATATGAAGTATTTCAGCTTTGTATGGAGTTGAATGGTATTGCTGATTGAAATGGTCATAATTAATTGGTTATTGAAAATACTACCGTCTCTTTCGCCAATTTACGATTCTTATAAAAATCTTCGGAAGAATTTATATATTTTATATATAAATTCGGATAATTGACAATTTTAATAAAAATAATATTACATTATTCATGTCCTCACGTGGTGGGTTAACACGAAAAACTACTGTACTATATTTATCATTCTACCTTGAGGAGAAATTAATATATCTGGGGGATGGGTAGGTGTCAATCACTTTCGCCTGCAAATTTCGAAGACGACAATCCGAGCGTCGAATAACTAACTTGCCGAATAAAAGAAATGTTAGATATGAATTGAAGTTGCATCTCAAAGTGTAGACCTCAGTAGCTTAGCGGTCCAAAGCAGTAGGGCGTAAACCTGAAGGCCTGAGTTCGAATCCTTGTCGAGTTTGAAACTTTCGAAATGTAATTTCAATTCTCAATTTTCACTATACAAATATCGATATATATATATATATATATATATATATATATATATATATATATATATATATATATATAATATATAAATATATATATATATATATATATATATATATATATATATATATATATATATATATATATAATAATAATTATATGACAAAACAACGTTGGCCGGTCAGCTAGTCATATAATAAACAACAATAGCTGTTTAACACGTTTGGTTGACATATTCAGATTCCATCGTAGCATATTCCACACAGAAATTGAACTACTTTATATTTTTTTCATAATGCAATACCGGTCTATTTTCTTTAGGAAAAAACCAGGTAATTAGTCTACTCGTCTATTTGTTCAAAAGAACAGGAAAAATATAAGCCGTTTTCAACGAATTGGTTCTTACATAAATGATTAAAAATTTTTTGTGAAACTACGAATTCTTCTGCAATCAATTTTCAACCTCCTTTGTCATAATGTAGGTTCTTAATCTGTGGAATGTTCTCCTTTCATTCAATATCTAGCGTGAATCGTTTTAATAGTCCAAGAGCGGCTTCAAAAGATCTGATCTATCGTGTTACCAGCTGAAGTAGTTTTTAAATGATACTACTCACAGTAACTATTAAAAAAATCGTTCAGTGCCAGGGCCATAAGTGCTGTATTTTTTCTGCGGCACATTTTCTGGAAAGGAACTCTACCAGTGGAGTAAATGAGTGCCCCATTAAATCTGGTGCTAACCCCATAGCACAAAATTTTTTTGATTTTATTTTGTCATGTTACCATACCTATTGACAAAATATGATAAAATTGTAGATTAAACATTTTCGTTATTAGAAAACTATATTGTTGCCTCTTCTATTCTAGTGTCAAATGCCTGACGTGATAATTCATATTTATTTAAGCCCTATACTGTTATTTTTCTTCATGATCTTCATCTAGTAGCTCGATTGGCCAGATTTTTTGCAGCCAATTCTCGGTCTATTATTTTTATATAACCTCCATTGTCACAAATAATCTACATCGATCGATGACCTCTTTGGAAACAAATCATCGACTGTTTTTGACTACCCCTCGTACAATAAATTTCGAAAATCAAATCAATGAATCATCTACCAAGTAGATATGCATGCAAACATTCATAACATAATAATCAACGTCTACAACATTTATTCGATCAATAAATTTGAGTGATCGTATACAGATGTTTCATCAGCTGATCGTGCTCATAACAATTTTACCTCATCTTCCGACGTATTTATTAGAGCGCATCATCGCTGCGAATCTTGGCTTCATAAAGCAACGTGAAATTTGTATTTTAACATAGATTCCAACTACATAGTGAACGTAACTCCATGCAGCACCGAAAATAAACAGAAACAAAGATAATTATAATTCGGAGTTACATGTGCGCCCAAAACAAGCAACCGAAATTGCCAGAACGCATCGCTAACGTGAGTCAATACCCAAGGTTAATGTTGTTCTGGTGGAATATACGAGTCCGCTCTTTCGGAGCCATGTTAATTTGGGTTAACAGTCCTAAATGTCCAACACCTGTTCCACGTCCATGTTTTACGAGTATCCGCATTGAAATAATTGCCCAGATTGTTATGTATTTTTCACGGCACGAGGAACGTACGAATTTTAGACGAGGCATAATGGAAAATTAACATTTTTTCGGTTAACGCATAACAAAGTATAATATTATGTTCCGCAACGCTGGCTGGGGGTTGATTTTCTGGGCATAAAATATGAACGCGCGCACCGCCCACATCGTAAAGAATGGATGTGAGTAAATAAAGCAGGTTGGAAATTTGTAGGGAGGCAGAAGGAGTTTTTCGGAGAGGAAAATATTCTAAATCAATAATTACTTCATAGTGATGGGCGATATTAATATCAAGTCACCGGTAGTAACGGTGACTCGATTTTAAACGATATTGATATAACGGTAACCAAATATTAAATTTTGTCGCTGTTCTGAAAATGACTGATGACAAAGCGAGACGGTTTGTTTGTTTAGCTCTAAACTCATTGTATTGTTTCAAACTAAATCAATAATTGTTTCATATTGATCGGCGATATTAATATGAAGACATCGTTAGTACCGGTGACTTATTTTTCAAAAGTATTAAATTTTGTCGCTGTTTTTGAAAATCACTGATGCCAAAGCGAGACAGTTTGTTTGTTGGGCTTTAAACGAGACTTGTATTATTATAAACTCAATAAATAACTGCTTCATAGTGATGGGCGATAATCATATCAAGTCACCGTTACTAACCGTAACTTATTTTTCACAAGTATTAACTTTTGTCGCTGTTCTGAAAATCACTGATGCCAAAGCGTAACAGTTTGTTTGTTTGGCTCTAAACGAGACTTGTATTATTATGAACTAAATCAATAATTGCTTCATAGTGATGAGCGATATTAATTTCAACTCACCGTTACTACCGGTGACTTATTTTTCACAAGTGGTAAATTTTGTCGCTATTCTGAGAAACACTGATGCCAAAGCGAGACCGTTTGTTTGTTTGGCTCTAAACGAGACTTGAATTAGTAGAAACTAAATCAATAGTTGCTTCATAGTGATGGTTATCAATATCAAGTCACCGTTACTACCTGTGACTTATCTTTCACAAGTATCAAATTTTGTCGCTGTTCTGAAAATCACGGATGCCAAAGCGAGACAGTTTGTTTGTTTGGCTCTAAACGGGACTTGTATCATTATAAACTGAATCAATAATTTCTTCATAGTGATTGGCGATTTGGAAACGCCCAGCCAATCCACAAGCTCTTCATCCCATCGATCGTGAAGGCGCATTCTTGGTCTAACCCTGTCTATGGCCTACTAATCACCAACCACAGCTGACCAACGGTCATCTCTTGTTCGGGCTAGATGGCCTCCCCATTTCCACTTTGACCCTTCTACACACTCCACGACGTCCTTCACCTTTGTTACGTCTTGTCCACGATCACTTCATTAGTTTTTGTAAGGGAAATATAGAGGATTCCTAAATTTTAGATGCAAATGAAAATAATCATCTTCTCTTTTCAGTTCCAATGGGGCATCCAACTTCCGTAATGGATATTCACGATAACCAAGACTACTAGGTACTGCAGTACTCTAGTATATGAATAAACTACTAACGTGATATGCAGGACTTGGATTAATGTGTTCCTTATTGCTTCGATCTTCGTCTTCGATCTTCGTCGATCTTCGTCTGTGTCTATGGACTTGCTTATTCTTCATAATTCAAATAATCAAGGTAGGGACATGGTAAAATTTTTAGATGTTTTAGGTTAGCAATTGTCAGAGTGAAACCGAAACACTGACCTAAAAATCACCCAGAAGCTCATCATATTACTTCATAAGCACTGAGAAAAGCAATATCTCATTCATTACTTTTCTATACGACACTATCGTTGAGACATCTTGTTTGAAAAAATGTCAATAAATAATGTTGGGCTATATGTGCCCATTGAAAATTACCACTGACAAATCTCAATATGAATTAAGTTCACTCTAATTACTGAGGAGGTCATTGGTTAATTGTATTAATCCCATTGGAATCAGACTATAACGTTCTCGCCATTGGTTCCGTCATCCCCTTGTTGAATGGAGGAATTTCTCATGTACTAACAAAAATAAGAATGAAAACCATTTGTAAAAAAGAAAAAATTGAAGTTCCTCCTTTCTTCAAATAATCCTACTTCTCAAATAATTTATCGTTCAGTTCAGAACTGAAACGGACCAAGAACTAGGATGAGTGAGGACCCTGTATGTGTGTCATCTTTCGAATTGCGAAGGCTTTCTTCAGAAGATAACTAGGTACTCAAATTGTGTGGTCTACTTTTGGCCTCTGATTCTTGAAAAAAAAAGATCTCGCAACTACGTAGGTACTCAATGATTCGACCCGATGAACATGATTTCAGCTTCTCCTCAATTCAATTCTAGCAGATCCTAAACGTTCCAAAGTTCTGTACAATTTTGAGTTCTTACTGTGAGTACAACTATGATTATGTTCAAAATGTAATATTGCAGTACTAGCATAAAAACTGTTGCAATTTGTGCAAACTCCTTCCGGGAGATAATGCCTCAGTTTGTTTTTTTGCTTCGAAACTTGTCACTGTTATTGTCATGCTTTGGTAACTTTACACTTATGTCATTGAGAAGGTCTGGTCCCCTAAGGGAGTCCTGCCTTTGTACATGGCAAACTCTCCATACGTTTTTTCTACGTTTCTGTTGAAGTAGGAGAAAGGAAATGGGGTCGTAGTCTAGAAAAAGACTAGAACTAAAAAAAAATGGTGCAGCGTACAAAATATTCTGTGAGGCATGAGCACTGTTCTATACTTGATAAATAAGAAAGAGTTTTAACATTCGTCTTGATGAATCCAGAAATTAATGAAATTTATCAAATTTCATTAATTTCTATTGATTCTTTAACATATGTTAATCTATGTTATATCTGTGAATCCAATGTTGTATTCACTTCAAATTCAATTTCAAATGTTAGCTTTACCATAATGAACTTCACAAGTTGAGTCTCTATAATGAGTTCACGTTGAAACATGTCCACAGTCTATTGATTTGTTGATATATATTCGAAGTAATGATAATGGAACTGTGAATCAAATGTTGTTTTCAATTCAATCTTAATTCCAAATGAACTTCAACAGTGTGATGAATTTCAATTATTTCAAAACAAAAATGAATTGAGTATATTTTCTAGAAGAATCTTATGTCTTTCCTGAAATATTTTCGAGCCTTCAAGATGACGTAATTCAATATACGAAATACACGACTTAGTCACAAGTGACACCTAAAAATATAATCGTTTGAAACTGCATTAATAGCTTGGCTGTTTATAAATTCACTCGTCTGATAGAATTGTAAATGACGTTTGGTTTTCGATTTCGAATTCCTGCACACGACCAAATACAAAGGCATCTCACATATTTTGAATAGTGATACTATTGAACTTGACGTAACCAGTGACGTCCCTAGATTTCAATGACAGTGTGCCAAAAAAATTAAGACGAAGAATTAATTTCGGGAAAAATACTGAGTGAGGTTTTAGATGCATTTGGCACGGATTCCAAGGATAATTTTCATTCAATTATCCATTATTCAATATATTATATATATATATATATATATATATATATATATATATATATATATATATATATATATATATATATATATATATGAATGATTTGCCTAAGAATTTGGCATGCCATATGGTGTTGTATGCTGACGATACCTGCTTTGCTTTGAAGGACAAGCAAGAGAAAAAATTAGAAATAAGATATCAACAGACCATGCAAACATCTGGGAGCTGGTTCAGGGCAAATAAGCTCTTGCTCAATGAAAGTAAGTGCAAAACAATGACTTTTACAACATCCAGAATGTTACCTTCAAATGAAGTGAAATTTCTGGGCGTCATTCTGGACAACCGGCTTACATGGAGAAATCATTGTCACAAACTCAATGAAAGTTTACAGAGCAGCATATCTGCTATCAGAAGGGTAAGGAAGATCATCAGCATCGAAGCAGCAAAAACAGTTTATTACGGACTTTTCCACTCAAGGATGCTTTACGCTCTGGAGCTGTGGAGAGTGACTTGTCATGTGAAGGAGATTCTTACATCTCAAAAGGAGGCTCTCAGAGCTATCGAAGCGGTAAACTCCCTGTGTCACTGCAAGCCAATTTTCAAGAAACACGGGGTGTTGACTGTGGTAGCCGAACTAATACTGAGACTGGTTATGAATGTTGCAAAAAATCCCGCCAGATATGAAAAACGATTGGCATGTCAACCTTATAATATCAGATCGAATGAAGACCTTAATATTGGAAAAGCAAGACTGACGTCGAGTATGAGAAAAAACGAAGGAGTTAAACTTTTTAACAGACTACCAATCCAATGGAGGAATCTACAACAAAGGGTCCTTCGGAGAACAATGAAAAACTACCTAAGAGAAAATCCTCCCTACTGCTTGGATGAGTTTAGAGTAGAAATTTAAAATCCCAATTTATATAAACTGGAATTAATTGATTAGGTATTTTTTGAATTTATTGTGTTAATTTTGACTTAGTTACTATGTAATTGAAATAAACTATCTATCTATCTATATATATATATATATATATATATATATATATATATATATATATATATATATATATATATATATATATATATATATATATATATATATATATATATATATATATATATATATATATATATATATATATATATATATATATATATATATATATATATATATATATATATATATATATATATATATATATATATATATATATATATATATATATATATATTATATATATATAATGAATAAAGTGTATATAATTGAATATAATTATAATAATAAAAAATAATTATATAAAAATATAATTATATTATATATTATTATATATAATATTATTTTATTCTATTTATTAAAATAATATTAGACTGGTATCAAAAACCTTCATCATCCGGGCGTTTCCTGAATTACCACTCTAACCACCCCATTAACCAGTAGATTAATGCTGCCATCGCGATGAAGAACCGAATTTTACATATTGGTGACCCTTTATACAAAAATACTAATCTTAAAAAACTCTTTGGTATATTCCTTAATAATGGATATCCGAATCACTTATTGAAGAAGATAATATACAGTTCTTCCTCTCATGATCAACCTGCTGAAGATATTCAACTCAATATAATTTATAAAAAACTTCTATACATACAGCACCTGTCACACGAATTAATAAAAATATTTTGTGAATTTCCTAAGATCAAAATAGTAAAATATAATGTAATAAAAAACTCAACATTATATACCAGGCTGAAAGATCAAACGCCAACCATGTACCATAACAACGTGATCTACAGAATTTCTTGTAAGGCATGCCAAGGAAAGTATATTGGTCAGACACAACAATGGCTCAAATCAAAGGTGAGTAAACATAGAAGTGACTGTAATATAGGCAAGAATTCATGCGCCTTGTTACAACATCATAAAAAAAACAGCACACAACTTTGATTTCGAAAACGTCGATATTCTTGAGCACGAAAATAGATATGCAAGCAGGTTGTTTTTGAAGATGTTACATATAAAAGTAGAAGAAAAAACAGCCATAAATTTTAAAACCGATACTGGTCAACTGAGTAGTACTTATGTCGATATCTTCGATAGACTGAAATGAGCATACATTTTTATATTGACTAGTAGGAATACATCTTGATCTCCCAGTCTCGTCTTGTTGCTGTCTGCATAGACATGTCTCGTTTTTGTTCAGTGTTGTAGTTGTTGAATGTTTTTATAAATAACTCATGTTCTTTTTGGGTGATATTTCTGTTCAAAGTTTTCCCAGATATCTCTATTGATTTGTATTGTCTTTTGTAGTTTCTCCTGATGAAGTCAGTGAATGACTGACGAAATATTGAGAATTAAAGGTGAAGAGTTTTCTAATTTGAATAGACCGCATTCCCGATAATATAATCACAAACAGAATATATATATATATATATATATATATATATATATATATATATATATATATATATATATTTTAGTTAGTAAATATCCTTCAGGCGATTCGATACGAAGTGCAATATCATAAAGAAAAGAAATCAAAAACTTTCTGCAAATATCTCAAAAGTTGACGAATACCATAAGCAATATTCCAAAATTGAAATATGGTTAGCGTACTAAAGAAACCTTCAAGATCAATACTGATCAAGCAAATTAATTTCTCATAACTTTCTGAAGTTTTCCAAGTTTATAATTATATTAGTTCTCCGAGGGATATTTCAGTTTGGTTGTCAGAGAAAAACAAGAATTTCCAGCATTTTCCCAGCAACCCTTCTGCGAGTTTTTAATAGCTACATTTTTTCTTTCGGAACTTCAAAATTTCGATGGAAAAAATTGAAGCGAGTTTTGTGGAAGAGAGTTGATGAATATTCAAATTTGTGTAGTGTTGAAGATCTGGAAAGTCTGCTTTAATTTGGTGGAGTTTTCACTGAATGAGAAAGTTCCCACAAGTGAAAATTACTGCCTGGGTAGACATAAAAGCTTTCAACATAATTCATAGTGAAAGATATCTCAAAAACCAATGAGAAATTGGTTAATCAATATTCGTTTTTTGTATTAGCAGATCAGAAGCAAATCTATATAAATGGCAAACACTGTACAAGAAAGCACAAAATATCTACTATATTGATATTTCCACTGGGTAAACACGCAAACATTTCGGTACGTTCTGTTGCTTTCTGGGATGACTAATATTAGTTAGATCCATTATCAAAGTTCTGGATTCATCCGAAATTGTCGATGAGCAGAACCTGTTTTGACCATGATGTTGTTTATTTAATCGTTATATAATTTTACTTTCTAATTAGAGATACAGTAGCCGAATGGTGTTTATATAGTCTTGAGAGCTGGCAAATAACATTTGTTAATTAATTGGTAGATTTTCATTATTGTATGTAAATATTCTGTCTAGAATTGGGAATGCGCCGAGTATTTCGTGAAATGCTTGTTTACGAGCATTCGAACGAATGAGCAAGATGAATACTATCCCAGAAATATATATATATATATATATATATATATATATATATATATATATATATATATATATATATATATATATATATATATATATATATATATCTATTCAATGTTTTTAGCATTAACAGGGTTATTATAAAAAAGGAAATTTTGCTACAGTTCTGATGGCACTGAATGAAATACTTAAGAAAAAGAACAATTCCACATTCATTCGAAAAATTCGAATTAACCAAAAGAATGTTATAGTAGATTTAGATATGTGAACGAGTAAGATGTAATGCTTCCATTATTCTTCAAGGGATAAATGTTGAATATTGAAATCCATGACACACCCCATGAAAGTGAGAAACAGCTGTTTCGTTCTACAAGCACGAAAGTCGCTCAGTCGCACCACGTCCATCTGAGTGAGGCAACGATTTCAATCCCCAAGGTTCTTCTTATGACTCCAAGTGGAATATCGTCAAGTAATAAACACTTCACAATTCCAACTATAGGAATCGACAGAAAACATCTCTCAGATCATTGACACGGCAGGCATCGAACGTTCACATATCTTCTATATCCGTAGGTATCTACTAAATTGCAAAGTCCATTTGACAAATGTCATCATATGATGTTTTCAGGGCCCTATTCCAGCTCTACTATAACATTCTTTTGGCTAGTTTGAATTTTCTAGTATAATGAATGTTCTAGTGTTTCTCAAATATTTCATCTAGTGCCATAACCACAAAACCTTAATTTCCTTGAAAATATTGCCAAATAGACCCCTGAAATACTCATAAGGAGTCATAAGAAGATGCTTGGGGAATGAAATCGTTGCCTCACTTCGATGGACATGGTGCGACTGAGGAGTTCCTTGCAGAACGAAACAGCTGCCTCGCTCTTCCATCAGGTCTGGCATCGATATCGATATTTCTCTAACATTTATCCCTTGAAGGATAATGGAGGCATCACATCGTACACCTTCACATATCTAGCTCTACTATAAGATTGTTATATCGATAGAATTAGAATAAAACTTCCATAGAACTGTCTGCTTCACAAATGCTGTTAACGGAAACACAAACGATCAACTATCAAGAATAAGTTCACTTCGAAGATCTAACTCGTTGAAAATACCATATAATGCTGTTTCGCCTTATTTTCAAAATCATCAGTGGCATGTGTCCATTTAATCGAGTTTCGACGTTCTTTCTGAACTAACTGAAGTTCTACCTCTTGAGAAGTCGGAATCAAGGGAGTGTTAATACTCAGGATATCTTCCTCTGTCGAAGGATGAGAGGTTTTGTATAAAATCCATCCAAACTCCCTAGAGTATTATGTAGTATGTCCGAATGGTTCTTGTACTTTTTCGCCCCGTTCTGCACCCCAGTAGGCATTGTGGTATAAATGTACAGAAATGAGTATATGTGTGTGTTTGTGTGTAATGTTTGTATGGAGAACTTTAAAATTTAGGAACATTATTTTCGAACTATCTCGACTATATAAAGAATAATTACAATTATCAACCATTTCTATTTGAAATTCAATTTTTGATTTCATTTATGTTAATAAATATAATCAAATCTTAAGCTCCCTAAAAATATATCGAATTGCTGTCTAGAATCTTCATTAGAATCTAAAAATATTAGCATTCAAAATAAACTTTTCTAATGACAACTACAACGCAGACAGAATGATTTACACATTCATATATGCCATTTTCTCACCGGATTCATATCCATATCTCCACAACCACCACAGCCGGCATAAATCAAGCCGTGGTTTTGATTAACTCAACTCCTTATATTTCCGTTCCTCAATGCGTTCGTTGGAAGTTTGCCATCGCCGTATCTTTTAAGGCACATTCCCGCGTGTTGTCATGAATGCAAGACTTTTGGCAACCAATCAGGGATGTACAACGACAACTGTTACTTTGTTACATATTATAATTTCAGATGTTAGGTTTTTTATATCTCGGTGGATCATCAATCATTATTTCTTTCGAAGTTTTGCTAGGTTTTTTTCACTCGACTGTACAAAACGCCTTATAATTTATTATCGCTGATACCCTTGGTTAAATGACAAATGAGGAATTGTTCCTAAATATATTATCGCATATTTCAATGTGAACGACATATATACAGGGCATTTATTGAAGATGCAACAAAAATTCGGTAATATGTTTCCATCTTTCGCATTTGATCTTTTCATCTTCCGAAGAATATTTGGATTTCTCAAAAATAAATTCATTGTTCGTCAGCCATCTTATAGTTTTTCCACATGTTTCTTTCTTGCTGTTCGTATTATGACTATCAAACATGGTTTAGTGTCAAATGAAAATAATTTTAAGTGAAACTTCAATTAGATGAAAGTCTCAATAGCACTGAATTCATTGTCAATACAACTAGTTTTGCCTATTACGTCTGTTCTATAGATATAAAGACACCGAGGGAAACGAAGAAAAATTTTTACATAAAAGGGATTTTGTTTTTTTTCAACATAACGTGGAAGTTTAAACAACGAAAAGTGTATGTTGAAACCTTGCTTAATATATTAAGTGAAATTGAGCAATCGCCAATAGTTGGTCCTTAACTGGCCGTTTAGCAGAGTATTAATATGTGATATTTCGTGCCTGTTGATCTCCATTGCTTCTAGGAATTTCAGTTTTTGACCTTCATCGTTGATATGTAATATTGCTGGTTGGAAGGTTGGTGAAATGAAGTTCCTGAATTTTCAAGGTGTTCGGAGAATACAGACATTCCTGCGCGTAAGTGGTCATGGAGTCTTGTTCTAAAACATCTCCCGATCTGGACTATATAACAAGCGTAACATTCTTCCCAATCTAGCTCTGGTTTCTCATAGGTTCTGATTTGGCAAAGTTATTATTGAGGAGGATCCGGCCCAAGCTACTTTGGCAAGGCTAGACCATATTGATAATGCTTTTTTAGGAGAGATGGAAAATTTTCATAAGTAAGGATGTGAGTATACAGTATGCAGACGAATGTTTTGTGTACTTGAGAGATATCGGATGCATACAGCCTCTTATTCATATTGTGTTTATGTTTTTTATATATTGAACTCTTTATTACTGTACAAGACCTAGCAACATCGAAGAAACAAGCATTCCAGGTAGGCCAGTTTTTAGATATGTTATCTTTCTCACTCTCTCGGACGTCATAAGGGCGGTCAGGCTGGCGGTAGTGGTTGCGTTCATCACATCCTACCTGTACAGGTAGAATATCGATTTTTCATAGTATTTTGAGAAATTTCGTTTCTTTATTATTTTTATTGAACTATTTACAGAATGCTTGTATCATAGACAGATATTTTTATTTTTGATTAAACTGTGCCAGATGCTAATTGCAATAAAAAAAATTTTCGAAATATTTCAGTATGACTGAAACTTTTATATGATGTTATTCAAGTATTTGAAAACCTTAAATCAATTCACCAAACAATAATTCGATTGTTAGATCTTCAGTTAGACCGATTTAAAAGTGAAAAGTGATTGGACATGTTGGAAGAATACAGACAATCACAAATTCTCTTACAGATAATAATTCATTACAAGACTATGACAATCCAGAAGACGACGATGATAATGAAGATGACAGCAGTGATGATGATGATGATAATTATCAATATGTCACTGTTTTTTGTGATACATTAATGAATTGAAAAATATAATTTTTGTTTATTTTCATAATTCATTTTCATAGTATTTACTTAATTTTGTACGACAATAAATGATCATTTGATACTATTATATCCACACATTAATTCAATAGATTTTCTTTCTATGTAATTTATTCCTATACCAAGCAAAATGATCCCACATCACTTTTCACTTTTAAATTGGTCTGTCTGAAGGAACAACAATCGAATTATTGTATGGTGATTTAATTTTAGCTTTTTAGATACGTAAATAATATTATATTGAAATTTTAGCATTAATGGAATATTTTGAAAAAAAAATTTTTTCAATTCAATTCACACCATGGTCTGGCATGGTTTAATCAACAATAAAAAGATCTGGCAATATTAGATTCATAATGCAAGTATTGCAATAGAAATAATAAAAGAAAAACAAAACTTCTTGAAATTATTTGAAAAATCGATATTTTACCTGTACAGCTAGGATGCGCACTGGTGAATGCAACCATTGCTTTTGAGTAGTGCGTTGATGAAACTGAAATGAAATTTCAACTACAAAGCCTATAGACACTGTTAGGAAAGAAAACTGAGTAAGTTCGAAAGTCATATCAGATAAGTAGACAGAAATCCTTTTCACATATTCAAACGTTCAATATATTGTTATGAAGATGCTACTGAACTTTTTATGATTATTTTTCAAACTTAAAGGTACAATCAATCAGGAGAACCATTTTTCCCTCCTGAAGTTCCACTTATAGAAAATAATCCAATAACTTCAACTGTCGCATGAATTTTTGATCGAAATAGATATCTGCTATTTGTTCTGCTGAAACAGGATAAACAAAAAAATTCAAAAGTTCCTTCCAATACTATTTACGTGCGACTGCATTTCTACGAATCATTAATCGAAACTTCGGAAATATCGGAAATTACTTCTGGTGCACCATTTCCAGAAATTTAATTCAGTAAGGTGCTGAGCATATGGTTGATGACGACTAACTATTCCTGGTGGATATCCTCAAAAATTGTCATTGAACCCAAAACATACATCATGTCCTCGAAAGATTAATATATTGATATAAAAAATAGCGCAATTTCTGATCGAACATAGAAAACAATGATCTTAGACAGTAAAGTCATGGATGAAATGTCAGTCATAGAATAAACACAAGTAGGTACACGTCCGGCAACCATCATTGGAATTCGGAAACAAGAATGTCAACCAGTAGTAGTTGTTCGTTTTATGTTCCCCTTCTCCGAAACTTACTATCGATTAGATCAGGACTCCAAATAAAAAGAAACTTCCACAATCTCCACGATCTAGTCGCAACTCAAAAAAACTCGGGGGAAAGCACGTAAGGAAAGAATTTCCAACTGGCGAAACCTCACGTGCCACAAAGAGAGCTGCCCGTTGAATCGGAAAATCTAGGAAGCAATACGTCCTGTATTTAATTTATATTTAATTGTTCCGCAAATAGTAATGAAATAAAATGCGACAGAGTCGCAATGACGCAGTTCATAACGTAATCCATACATTCCAATATAATCATATGCACTTGTTGTATAACTGGTATAATTGAATGGAGATGGCGCTGTTGGAGCAGACAATAGCACCAGGTGCATGGGTTATTTTGGTTTCGAGTATTAGGAACGGCGGCCACTGTTGAAATGCGAAATGTGCATTGTATTGCCGGAACTTGCCTTTCATACTGCTCGTCGCCTCATTTTCGACAAATTAGTTCATATTTCCATGAAATTTCATCGGTGTTAACTACGCAAAGTACACCAGTTGTAACCCATTGTTTTTTTTTATTGAGTCGAAGACGGAATTAACCAAACAGTTTCAAGAGAGTGAAATGTCTTGAGGTTGTATGGGGGGTAGTGGATTTAAAGAGGCTCTAGTTTATTCTAGTTTACTTTATATACATCGTATAACGTAGGGTGATGGATCCTGGTACATCCCCAGGATCAGTAACTTTACAACAGTTACATTATATTAACACAGGCGAGATACCTTGTCAAAGGGTATCGCGCCGGAGACATCTAAAATCTAACTATATCTATTTATTTACATTCCTCAGTTTATATAATATTATCAAACGATGACAAGATGCTTGTTGTTCAAACAACGAATTGATATGAAAACAATTATTTTGTTAATTCGTGTGTGAACATTTATAAACATAGCATCTGATCACGTTTAATAAATAAAGCTATTTATCATTTACCAATATGGACGTGCGGATTTGGAGATATTCAAGGCTCCAGTAACCTACTTGAATTTCGTAATAATCACTACCTTGAAGGGCAGTGCAAGAGAATATAATGAATGTAATCTCATCATATTTGATAGTGTTGGCGTTTACTTGATGTAAATCTATTACAATTGAATATAAACTTAAATTCAAACACTTGAACTTATGATTTACACTTTATTGACTACATAGCATGACGCGTTTCGTCGTTAAAAACGGCTGCTTCTTGAGAAAATTCGTTTCAGGTCTGACGGAATGTGTGGTAAGTTTACTTTTAATGAGTCCATCTAGATTGCGCTATTGTCTGAAAAATTTGCTATGAAGGATACTGTTAACTCTAGATCTAGTGTTACTATCTAAATTCTCAAATTCTATATGATGTAATCTAAATGATAATTCAGAACCTTGAGATATACATTTGAAATATCTCTCTGATTGTACTGGATTTGTCTGTAAGGATGGATTGTCTGGATTATTCTGTAAGCATCTGAAAAAGTCGTTCGTAACGACGAAAGGGGTCATGCTACAATGAAGTCAATAAAGTGTAAATCATAAGTTCAAGTGTTTGAATTTAAGTTTAAATTCAAGTGATCTCATCACTTGGAAATCATCAATTGAAAATTCCAAATTGAAATATGAATTTGGAATTGTTAAGAATATTCATTATATTATTTATCATTTTTATGATGTTATGTTTATTTGGAAACCGTGAAGTAGATACTTGAGATACATGTTCTCATTCAGTCATTCAAATGTGCATTGCAGCATTATCCTGGTTGAAATATATCAAAAAAAAGATTTTCAGTGGTCAAGATGGTACTATCCTGTCATCTACTTAGTAAGTTGTCATTAGGGCTTATACAAGAACTGACATTTTAGAGAATCGGTTTTCGAATTGTAATTTTTCCGGAAAAACGGTTTTATCCGGTTTCGAATTTTTATAACAAAACTTTTGCACGAATTTTCTGTATTTCGAACAAAATTACACAGTGATTGAAAGCAGTTTTCCACTGAAATTATTTGCTGTTCAATTTTATTGATAATGGAATTTTTTATGCAATTTAGTAGAAAAATAGATAATAGTTGACAGTTCGAATAACTTCAAAATCAATTATTCGTTGTTTATGCATAATTTTCACATATAAGGATGTAAATGTTTTTGTAATAATGAAACGAGTTATTCAGCAAAAGATTCGAATAAATAAAAACAGTATATTTTCATATTTTTATAATAACCATATTATATTTTTCTTTAACGTCCAAGCCTGTTACCATAAGTTTAGTTACTCGTCCCTTCGATAGTGTACCCCCACCAGGGTTATCAACTCGTGGAATCTTTACCCCCTGTAGTCAAGTTGAAAAACCCCTAAAATGCCCTAGAATTTCACACGTCCTTATGAATTAAGATTCTACATTTTAACAACTCTAGTTTTAGAACAATTTCATCTAATTTGATGAAGTAATGCCATCTAGGTTGAGGTTATAGAAACGCTCGCTGTCACTTATCAAAGTATCCTGAAGTGGCTACTTAAAACATGAAAGAAATTTACTACAAGAAAAAGAATTCTGTTGTTCTCGTACTATATTATCTCGGGCGTTGTTTAAATATCTATCAAAAAATAATGTTTTTATTCGAATCGTTTATTATCAGAATTATCCAACTGATATCAATATGAAACTAGTTTTTTTTACTGCTTTTCTCTCTTTCCAGTATGATGATCAACATGAATCGTAATATGAAAAATGCTATTTTTGCGATATTCAAAATTCTTCAGATGATTTCTTCTTTGAAATCGGTTTCTATTCAATATTTAATATATTTCTTTGGCATTGAATAAAGAACACGAATCGTTTCAGTGGAAAATAAGACTGTAAATATGAAATTCTTCCAGTACTTTTCGATTCATTACATATTCGTAATCAATAATCATGATAATATCGAATTCGAAATCAATTTTGTTTTTGAATTTAAGCAATGACACATGATCCTTTCCAATTAATAGCAACTGATCATGGGTTTCGTTACCTTCATAATTTTGTTTACGCTCAGATAATCTATGAATTTGGAAATTCAAATATTTCAAACATCGGTTCGATATGGATATCAATTTTCTCAAAGTGTGCAGCTCTACAATGATCAAAACCTGTATATGTATCTGATATTATAATCTGATATTTATAAAGATAATTGTACTTATTTAATATGTATATTATCGGAATTGTTTTTTTTTATTATATGATAAAAAGTATTCAGATGACTTCATCAAAAAAATTTTCTTCATAAAAAATCAACTACATGGACGTGAAGAAGAGCCATTCAATTTTATTTGCATAATTATGGCTTTGTCATTTTTAATTGAAATGTGTTGAAATGAATTTGAAGTTCCTTGAATTTGTGTTGATAAACTTTCGACTATGTGAAAAAAAATGATAGAGAGTCGTTTACGCTGGTATGGTCATATCTAACATTCAAAGATCACTAGGTAGTTATGAAAGTTATTATCAAACCAAAGCTGATGAGTAGAAGAGCGGGACATCAGCCACTTTGTTGTGGAACAACAAGAACATGCACCACGACAGCCTGAATATTCAGAACCAAGAAATAGTTGCCAATTAACAGAGAGACCAGAATTCAGATAAAATGGAAACATAGGTACAAAAAAGAAGAAACTTCCGACAATGGATAATTATCTTGAAACATTTGTCGAGTATATGAATTAGGATGTATTGAATAATTTTAATGGAATTAAGTCAAGCAATTTCAATCATTCGATGAATGATCATTAACGTCTTACCAACTTTCATGCAAAAAATTGACACAGAAAGGAGGTCACACCTTAGAGTCACTACAGGAATAGACTTAGAGTTAACCAACTGTTTTGTGTATCCTGTCTGGAATTCGCCAAAATTGGACGTTCGCCAAAACGATCGAGTTTTTCAAATAATAATTAGAAATGGAACCACAAGAAAATCAGATTCCATCTATAACATTCATGATATCTTATGAAATCACATTATTTATTATGATATCCAAATATAACGTACCGCTGTCTATATCAAAAAGTGAGAACTCCATGAAATGTTTTGAAATAAATCAATTATAAGAATGATCAAATCGGGTAATGTAACCTATTTTGTCGCTCGAAAGTTTCTCAATTGAGTGTCTGCTTTCATCTGTTTGCATTCCTCAATATCAAAGAAAACCCAATTCCACTTCTATCTCAAGGGAGAGAAAAATTGTTCTGAAAAAGAAAAACAGACTAGTTTTATGTATTTCTTGTTTTGACAATTATTCGCTCCTATAGTTCATACTCTTTGAAAGAGCTACATTTTCAACGAAACGTTCGTACAAGTTCAATTAAAGTGCAAAAAATTAACGTCTTCAATTATGACTAGACTAAAGATATTCTTCAACATTTATGGAATCAATCGATATTCCCAAAAAAGTTTGCTGTCGCACCGCAATAAATTTCATTGACAAAAAATGAAAAATTAATCACCTTCGTACTTTTCCTTCCAGCCTTCAGCATTAGACCAAGATTGAAGCTTCGAGATTGACAAAAAACCGGTCGAACACATGGAGTATGAAATTTCGCATTATCGTCATTGTGCTGAATCTTCTATTCCAAAAACAGCTTAACGCATCATTTTCTCTGCCGCGTTGCCGACACGTTCTTGCCGCCATAATGATTTGTTGGTGTCAGGTTGGAGACATAATATATATCTATGGTGGATATCACATACATAACATGCAAACTGATTTACGTTATTGCTCTCTGGTTTTCAATGATGGACCGTTTGATACAATTACGTATAACAGTCGTGCACTTAGTAACGTTTGGCTGAATTGAATTAAAGCTATGTCGAAATATCGACTCCATGGGAACACTTAATGAGTTCTGAAAAAACGCAATATTTGCCTACTTATTAATGAACAATTTTTAAACCTGAAAAATTTACTACTGAAAAATTAGACAAAAGATTTTACACAGCCTATATTAGCAAATATAGGCTGTTAGGCGGTTCTAATTAAAATCTTAGTGTCGACGAAGTTGTAAATGGTGAATAGAAAATTGAAGGATTGAATTTTCAACTTCAGATAATCAGAAAAAAAACAGCAAATTGTTATGATGAGACTGATCTTGACTTTGACTGTCCCCAAAATGCAAAATGTGGCAAATTTACTCTTATTTCAAGTACGAATTATTTGAGAGAATTTAAAATAGATGAATCAGCTTAAATATTTATATCTGCTTATGCCTCACACAAAATATCTAAAAAAGTACAATGTAACATCTGCATCTCGCTTGTTACTGAAAGTTAAGTAATGAATATTTTAATTATTCACAACGGGAAGGACTGAATATACCTACAGATTTAATTAAAAATTTCTTATTTCACATGTGTGCCATATTTAAAAAAATTATACATGACATTTTTCTCGACGGGCCTTTTAGCATGTCATTGGATGAGTCCTTGAAAGATTTTCATTTTTGCTGTTGATGTGGTGAAGACAATAAAAATGTTCTGAACTGCTATGTTCCATTTTTTCTAATATCTGGTTGAATGACTTTACAAAAGAAATAATGAAGCCAAACACAAGAGAACTGAATAAAAAAATGAACGAAGAAAGCTCAATACTTTCATAAGGTAGTTTGTTGGTTGCGCTAGTGAGAAATATAATATTCATTTATACTTAGGTAAATAATTCAATTCGAGTAATTCCTACAGCGTTTCTTTCAAGATTCTTTCCTCAAATAATTCAATAAATTCGGTTAGACAACTTTTCATGTAAGCAAGTCCCACTGACTAATAGAATTATTTTTACGCAGTGCGACTTTATTGGAAACATCGTAGTTTTCTTGCAATAATAAATGTTTTACATTTTTCTGTTACAGAAATATGTGCTCATACTAGCCAATATAATATTCTTTATGTCATAAATACGAAAAATATTTCTAATTAGTTCGCAATATACAAAAAGAGTTCAAATAATGCTTGAAACTTTGGGAACAACCAGGAGAGTAGACCACTGAGCCAATTTTGGCAACACCGCCAGACTACGCTCTTCATGGCCTAATCAAAGTCAGCCGTGCTTGTGCCTGACAATTTTACCAATGTACAAAACTCTTTTTTTGCAATGTAGAGAAAAATATCTTCATTTTCATCCCTCGGAATATCCGGAATATATATGAATAATCGCATAAATTATATCAAAGTTGAATTTATTCTCAAAAGTGGTATCATAAACTGATTTCAATGTTTATGTGTTGAGATTCCTTATCCAATATCCTTCTAGAGGCTTCGACCATTCTATCCTAACCGATAGTTTGGGAATTGAATTATTGAAGTTAAGGCGTGAACGGTTCGGCCTAACATTTCTCTTCAAAATTTTGCAGAATTCGATTGACTCACCATTTCTTCTCAGCAAAATAAATATTCGCGTACCAAGGCCTGGTCTGAGGCGGAATAATACATTTTATGTCACTTACAGCAGATCAAATGTTATGTCACGTTCTCCTATCAATTTTATATGTAATCTTTATGATGTTTGTTGCGGTCGATGTGATATCTATTTTCATCGGCTAGCAGTTATCTTGGCATGCCACTCAGAACAGCGCATTGGGATGTCGTGATATTTTCCTGAACTTCTCTTGTCCACATATGTCTTAGTTATAAATATTATTTTAATTTTAGTTATTTTATTTGTTTATTAGATAATACTAACGCAATCGATTTTAATTTTATTTCTATTCATCAAACATATTTCGTTACTAAATGGTCAACTTCTGCTGACCATACGTAACTTTGTAATGGACACTATTTCATTTTTGTTTTTAGTTATCTGGTTATTTCGATTTATTTTGAATTAATTTTTCGTTGTATATATTAGCTTATACTCCCTCTTTTTGATTTTTTTTCTAGTTGATTTCTTTGCTTATTTATTATTATTTGTGTACAATTTTGCAATTTTTTGTAAATTGTAATTTTTTCTCTGTAATTGGATGTATATCTGTTGGGAATAAATGTCTTATTATTATTATTATTATTATTAAAAAGATATTCATAGAGAGAAGCACTTTATATTCTTCAGATTCGATACCATGAATTCAACATCATCTCAGTTGAAGAATAACATCCATCACGAACAGTAAAGAACGTAAGTATATCCGTTTTTCGCGTATAGAATGTTCATACAGAAGCGGAAATAGGGCGACAATTGAAGAAGCTCGCCACTCGTGGTAGCAAAATGTTGAGGAGAAATTCCTGAAGACAACAGCCTTCAAATCCGAACCACCAAAACACTAGTTTGACATATTTTCGAAATTCGCATTTAAATTCGGACATTAGAAACAAAACTGCATAAATAAAAAAAAACTCATTTTCGGAAAATTCTGATCTACAAAAATAGAGGCTCCTGAAAATAGTTTCAAACTCTTCAAATTCCTCGAGCATACCCAGAAAAAAGAATATTTGCGAACCTGGTTAGGCAATATGGAGGAAAAACGCTGAAATTTACGGCGAAATACTCTACATCTCTTCCTGTTTAGTTTACGGTAATAGCCTTGTACATATGTAGGACATCCATAGTCCATGTAACATGTGAATATTCCTTTGTTTCATCGCATTATTACGAAAGCATAAAGTCAGATGTTACATGTTCATAACATTCTTTCAACCGACGCTATTTACATACTCGTTCTCTTTCAATTATAAATCCATAAACGTTGCCACTGACAGGTCTGAGGCTACGACATATTTCGTACGAGACGCAGCAGGCGGCGAGTCCACGATTGACTTTCTGGCTACAATTCAAGCGACTGCAAATGCGCGTTCCTTTGATGTACGAACAAACGATAGTGTACGAGAAAGTAAATGGCGTTCACGGCTCCAATAGAAATACGTTTTCGATATTCGAGAGTGCCTTGTCGATCTCGATTGATCTCGATATTATTGTTTCGGAATTGGCTCATATCCATATTCACACGTCATTTTGAATAATGCAGAAGCGTTAAAGGAATGAGAAAATTTCATTGAGGAGATAGAAGCCTTTCGCGTAACTGATATTTGGGTGAACCCAAAAGACGTTACATAAATTAGAAGATATTGGAAAACTTCTTAGTTAGTTCAAAATTGAGTCTTTCAGAGATAAATATGAACATTAACGTATCCTTCACTTTTTTCCTTTTCTAACACTTTATCCTCCTTGATGTGGTTCGTTTCTGTAGAGTCTGTCATCCGATTTTGGACTTTCTCTGGATGTTATACGCATTATATCCTGAGTGGTCACCATCTTGTTCATGTCTTCTCTATTAAGACAAAATGAGCATATGCTGATGGAAAACATGTTATTGCGCGAATGTAACGGCTGAGCAAATTTTCCAGTTTCGACCTTTTGAAAATCTGGTGATGAATTTCACCCAAACTTGCAGACCTGTAATTTTACGGCATATTAGTGTTACTTAATATAGAGAAATACCACGTTTTTCCGCAAACGTGGATTGTCTTACTATTTCCTCGTTTAGGACCCCGACTGTTTACTGTTGTTATGTTATGTTATTTCCATAACCTACAGATAATCCAAGCATTCAACACATCCTACATTCAACACCAAGAAGAAACAAGATCAGAAGGCACTATCAACTTTACGTTGCGGTTTCAAAGGTTCTTATACGTTATACTCATTTTTCTAACAGATCTTTTTTATTGTCTGGAATGCTTATGAATATTATCAAGGTAAAAATTCCACCCAATTCTCAGATGAGAATCGGTCTTTTGAGAATCGGTCCTTTGACCGATTCTGAGAATTGGGTAGAATTTTTGCATTGATAATATTCATAAGCAGTCCAGACAATACAAAAAGCTGTAAAAAATGAGTATAACATATACAAACCAGTGTAGATGAGAGATCTAGTTCAAACTCATATATTTATATGGAGCAGACATGTCATCTCAAAACGATTTTGGACAATTAGTAATGTCTTAGAGGCGAGTGGTGAAAAAAGTCTGTTCGTATTATAGATAATTTACTATGATGGGTCATAGTCGACAACCACAAAGTATGCAGGTCTGAATCAAATGGTAAATATTGTTTATAGAAGGTGTCGAAATTCGTTCAATATGTTGGAAGTAATAAGGCTGTCTTGGTGTTATTCCTCCGACTAGTTTTCGAGAGATCTTTTCAGCAACCAAACGCAAAGTTTCTTGAAAAATGGATTTCACATTGCAAACTACTATATAGACAAAGCTGATTGGGGTAGTTTAGTGATAATTGAGTGAAAGGCTAACTCTTCACCCAACTGCGAAGAAGCGGGATGTGTGTTTGACCCGGATGTACCTATGTATATTTGCATTTCTATTCTCTAAACACTCAACGACAAAACCGGTTCTGTTTCATTTATTCAAACCTCCCAAGTGAGGTATTGAAAGACAAAAGGAATTTTGAAGGTATATCCAAAAGTTGAGCACTTAATAATGCTCTACTAAGATGTAAAAAATAGCAACCTCTAATGATTTCAAAGTTCACATTTACATTTCGGGTACAACTGAAAAGCAAAAAAAGAAATCATTAATCAAAGAAACTATAAAACTCGACTGTGTTATAGCGGGTTATCTTTTGAGAGATGAGTTCTTTAGGTTGGCGGCACTGGTTGATAGTGGCATCCAAACGTCATCTGTCAAAGTGAAATGTTTTCAGTATACTCTGCCATTTCATTATTTGAAATTGTTGAAATTTACTATCAGATTTCATGCTCTGTGAAAAATATGTATCGTTTGTTACGACCATATTATGGTCGTCATAATCGACCTGGTGAAAGAACAATTCGTGCTGTTGTCACCAAATTTTCCACCAATTTTGATTTGTTGGACATTGAACCATTGTCTCGCAAACGTGCAGTGCGTACTGAAGAGAATATTGCAGCCGTAGCGTACAGTGTTAATGAGGATCGTGAAATGTCAATTCGTCGCCGTTCTCAGCAATTGGGCATGTGTTACTCAACCACATGGAGAATTTTACGTGTTGATTTGGGTTTGAAAGCCTATAAAATTCAACTTCTGCGAGAATTGAAGCCGAATGACCTACCACGACGTCTAATTTTTGGTGAATGAGCCTTAGAACAGCTTAATGAAAATCCGCTGTTTTATCGAAAAATCGTGTTCGGCGATGAGGCCATTTCTGGCTTAACGGATATGTAAATGAACGGAACCGTCGCATGTGGAGTGATAAACAGCCACATGCCATACAAGCATTACCGATGCATCCTGAAAACCAACAGTTTGGTGTGGTTTATGGGCGTGTGGTATCATCGATCCATTTTTCTTCAAAGACGACCGTAGAAGAAACGTTACCGTCAACGGCGAACGATATCGAGCCATGATGCGCAAATTTTTTTTGCCCGAGTTGGATGAATTGAACTTGGTTGACAGGTGGTTTCACCAAGACGATGCCACATGCCACACAGCTCGTGAAACAATGGACATGTTGAAGGATGAATTTGGTGAGCATCTTATCTCTCGAACGGGTTCTGTGAATTGGCCGCCAAGATGATGCGATTTGCCTCTGGATTATTTCTTGTGGGGTTATGTGAAGTCGTTGATATATGTGGACAAGCCGAACACGATTCAAGCCTTATAGGTCAAAATACACGCGTAATTCGTGGTATACAGGCCGAAATTCTCGAAAAAGTGTCGCAAAATTGGACCTTCCGAATGAACCATTTGATACGGAGCCGCGGACAACATTTACATGAAGTTATATTTAAAATGAAAATGGCAAAGGCCAAGTTATCAATTTCAAATTGACTGTTTTATTCGATTTAAAAAAAACTACGCTTAAAAAATCACCCATTATTAAATAGCAAACTTGGTTGATTTCAATCATTACATTATAAGTACAATAAGAAACTGCAAAATGAATAAATGAGACTCATAGGGTTGATTTTATTCCACAACTTTGGGTGAGCTGATAATGTGGATTAAGATGTTTTACTAGAGAATGTAGATAAAAACGCAATCATAACAATCTCATCCACCTTTCTCTATGGTTAACAATATTGTAAATACAATAAAATGAAATTAACACACTTGGCTTAAGTTTCACTAAACATATAAAAACTACTTATCAAGAGTATAGAATGTTACTGACAATGATACTCTTAATAATGGGTTAACCACCCGAAATATAAGTAGAAATTTCAATATATTTAGTGAAACTTGAGCCAGATGTGTTAATTTTTATTTAAAAATTAACACATCTGTGTCATCTAGTGTAAATAGACTGAAATTATGGAATAAAAATTAAAAAATTATGACAAAAGAATACAAACGTTAAGGACCAAATTTACTTGATTTTTTGGTCTTTTTTTCTATATATAATTCGATACTGAGCTTGATTCTCAACGTCTGCGTTCTCAATTCATCACATTTTCAATTTTATTTCAGTCTTATCATAATGGTCTCAACTATCGAAAACGTTGATGAAACGTAGGATGGAATGTTTTGTGTTCACATATAATTTCTTTAGTAAAACTTCTTCTCGTCAATATTGACACCTCATCCAAAAGTTAGAGAATGTGACAAACTATTCGAGTTTCATTTGCTCATTTGGTGCGTTTTAGTCGTAGCTTCTAATATAATACTTAATAAAATAAAGATATATTATTTACAATTTGTTAGAATGAAGATGAGCATAGTGTGAATTTATTGAGCCCTGACTTTAAGCATATCCTTAAACGACTGATATTGATGAAACATAATTAAATATTAAACTCTTGGCTTGAACTCTAAACTCTAACTTGGCTTAACTCTAGTGAAACATTAAGCGAAGAGTTTAATTCAATTTAATACATCCTTAAGCACTGATTTTTTTCGAATTTAAGTTAAATTAGAATTCTAGAAATTCACAAAGAGCCATGTCCTTTGTCAGAGCACCAAAATCGCGAAAAAGTTAACTTACAAATAAAATAAACAAGCTTTTTCGAAACTAGTAACAATACAGTGTTCCATGGAAAATTCTCTTATTTGTCTATTTATCTGACAAAACTGTTTCGTTCGTAACTCGAAACACTGAAAACAAATTCAGAGGATGAAGAAGTGACCGAAGTCTATCATGTATTCTTTAAATAACTTTTCGATTCCATTTCCTGAGCCGTATCTGAGGTAATATTGAAAACTTCCAAGCGTAACGACCACGCTCAGCGCTAGACCATAGAAGAATCAGGACCTCCTCCATTCCCGAGTTTCTTCCATTTCGAGTTAAAAGTTTGGAATAACAGTCTCGATTAAAGTTAGCAAGTCACAGACTCATACCTTTCTACTACCTTCCATTACCGAATCGATCGAAATGAATTTTCAGCTTTTTCGCTCCAGATTAGAAGAAATAAAGTTTTATTCGAGATGCAAAGTTGAAACAAATATGTTGCGAGAAGTTTCTGCACCGAAAAGTTTCAAGATTTTAATTTCGAAATTTAGGTGATTATCCCTGTAGCGTCTTTTCATTTGGGAATCAGGACAATTTAGGATTCATTATAACTTTTCTCTGGTATTGGATAAGTTTTGATAGTATTGATTTATTGTTTAGTGCGATGTCGGAGATGACAAGTATCCAACTTTCATCTCAAGGAAAATTATCTATGGAATTGCAATGAGACGTTGAAATGTAATATCCGGAGTCAAGATCATTTCAGTAAAGGAACTGTTTCTTTCTAGTCGTATTCTGCATCCGATAAGCTTTTGAGAAAAGGAAATGATGTTATCGATTTCGTGTACAATTCAAGAATACCCTGAACATTCTATCAGATACTCGTATCTACATGATTCTGATAGATGTGTCATAATTGCATTCGTCAATCATTTCAATAACTTTTTACCTACTTGTTAATCTATCTTCATTCTTTTAGAGCGTAAATCATTTTTGGAAGGTATACGTGAAATCAAAACTACGGTCACAAAATTGAGCAAGGTTTCACTTTATTTTTTTTTAAACTACTTGAAAAAGTTTTCTGTTATTTATTTATTGACAAAACTCGATACATAAATTAGAAGATATTGGAGAACTTTTCAGGGATAAAGTGCGAATAAACATGACATTAACCTATGTCACTTTTTTCCTTTTCTTTTCCTTCACGATCCTTTTCGTTTAACTCCATATGAGAAATGGAATATTTTAAAGAAACAACTGGCAAAAATGGATAGCACTACAAAAGAAAAAAAGATAATAAGTGCAATTCAGGTGTGGTTTCATGATGACGAATTGAAGAAAATCTGCGCTACGCTAGTGGAATCGATGCCTAGACGAGTTCAAGGAGTTATTCCTGCGAAAGGAGGACATACTTCATATTAATATGAAGAATGTACGCTATTTCGTATCTATTTACTTCATTCAACGTTGAGATTTTAAGAAAACATTGTTTTTTTATCCTTCGTCCCAATTAATTCGAATAGCATAGTATATGTTCGTGCAATGAGAGCCAACAAGTAAACTACTCCATTGAAGAAATAATTGACATAACATCAATGTTACTGAGATTGAATTCTCGCTTAACTCCTGGTGAAACATGATTTAATATTAAATGAAATTAAACTCTCGGCTCAATGTTTTACGATTATATTTAACAACATGAATTAGTCAACATGTTTCGCCCGTGACCTCATTTTCAAGACTCGGTCTTGACTCAGTCTTGAAAATGAGCTCACGCTCGAAACATGTTGACAAATTCATCTTGTTAAATATAATCGTGAAACATTAAGCCAAGAGTTCAATCTAATTTAATATAATCACTGTATCTACAAGGGCTAGATTCATTTTTCTTAATGTATCGAAGGACATTTTCCTCATTATAAGAGTGAATATAGGTTAAATTATTTCTGCGGAAAATTGCTCTTGCTTACCAATATTTTTGTGTAACAAACAAGCTGAAATGATCCGAATTTTCTTGAGATTGATTGATGTATAAGGATGTAAATGGCAGAATTTGATTCATTATTTCAACTCAAGACGAGATATTATACACGCAAAAGCAAAAATGAGAGAAAAATAATATTGAAGTACGCAAACAAAAACGCTATCAATAAGATTTGGACAATAATATAGCAATAAGTATTGTTTCGATGATAAACATTTTTATATTTGACACGCTGGTTTATTTTTCGAATTTATTGATGGTACAATAATTTCAATTTCATAGGAACCCTAGATATTCATCTGAAAATTCATAATAATCAAAAAAGCTCGCACAAATTCATCCGTTGAGCTTCAAGAAAATAGCCTCATCAGTAAAGAGTTGAACCTTCAAATTTAGATACCTATTTGGGAAAGAATTCAACTTTGTCATGAGGAATATTTCGAAATCAAGAATTCGAACTGATAATTTTAAAATTCATATACTATTGTAAATAAGTGAGTAAGTAACTGAGTGTTCATTGGTGGCTGTACCTTTGTATATGCATAAGTCAACATTTCGGTAACATAGAAACAACAGAAAATTATGTGTACATACGCTTTAAAAATTACTTAAAACACAGAGTGATCTGATTTCAACAAATCATTGGTACTGTTTCTCACAATGGAATATGTACATCACTACTTATTTGGGTGTTATACGAATGTTATTTAACTTCCAAACAGTTAATGTTTTATGGTTCTCGAGAACCAGTATGGAAGGAAGAGTGAAGATATTCAATTTGCGGAACGACATTTTGCAGCAATCACGATATTTGACATTATCAATTATCTGAACCGACCAACTCTGCAACCTGAATATTCTTTGGAAGCCACCACAGTTCCCTCATGCTAAAACTCCGTACCTTAGATGATATTCACGAAGTGCATAATTTACTGCTTTCAGCAGATCCTGAGAAACAGAAGGTGACAAATTTCGCAAAATATATACATTTCCCTAATTTCGAGCATGAATAATCAACAAATATATTCCAGATGAGTCTGGAGTCCTGATACAATCCAAGGAACTTGCAGTTTTTTGTATCAATGAGCTTCAGGGAGAAAATAACCTTTTCTTGAACATTATTAATATCTGGGCAAACTTCAGGTGAATTACAGTTTCAATTCAATTCAGTTGATAATTGAAACAAAAACTGATTTAAAAAAAAGTCTTTATCAATTGAAATATAGAAGTACGACATTCGTAATCACAAATTCATTTGTTTGAAATTTCAGTGTATTCGATTTCTATGTCTCTATTTTCTGTGTCTCTGTTTTCGATGTCTCTATTTTCCTGGAAAAAATGTGTGTTGGGAAAGTAGTAAGTATTTTGAGTCGAGCTCGAAACAGATGTTATATTGACGAATGTACGTAACGCAAATGTAATATTGGCTTACGTCTCTAAGAACAGATTATCTGGGGAGTTATTCCATTCCCCAATATTTTCTTAGGAGAAATTTAAAAATTGGCCTATGAGGCTTACGTGCACGGAAATCACGGCTCATCCTATCCTCGGAGACTTTCCTATTTAAGCAAACACTTTCAATGTCAACACAAGGAAAGCCTTGACTATATTCGGCTATGTATATTTACAAAAGATGGAAGGCCCATACTCATTGCAAACACGCTAACGACCTTTATTCCAGTTCGACGTCAACGCTCCAACTCGGATATTTGAATTATTCATACCCTCTTCCTAACCTGACCGTAAATGCAAGCCACTCTAATTCGGAAAATATTCACGCCTGCTACCAGAACCTGCCCGCGGAATTTTATCTGCCCCGCACTGACGTGAATACGTTTCCCAACGGCCTCGAGTTCACCGGAGATTTCTGCGAAGATGCTATTTTTCCAGATATCCGACCTAACTTATGCATAGAAACTATTGTTAAAGCTGAAGTTACGAATTTCCTTTATTTTCATAGTTGAATTTGTGCACTGTTTTCATTGTAAATCCGCATTTCCTCATTTTGGAATATCGGGTTTGTGATATTTTCATTTTCCATATGAATTTGCTCGGTTAAGATACCCATCTCAAAATGTTGCTCAATAATAATCTCTTCAATGTTTATAGATTAAGTAAGTTACTTGAGATTTCAAGAAAATTTTATTGGAAGCTGAATTTCTTCTTAATTTTGAAATTGATGGCAATTGAACACACTGGCTCAAACTTTATCTATATATAGTTGTGAAATACATTCTTCGAACATCTTTATGCTTTGAATTAAAATTTAGAAATGTCTTAGGCAACTAGCCCATATCAACAGTTTCAGCACCACGACGGTATAGTGACCCTTTAACAATTTCGGCCTATTTATGTTGGTGGATTCTATCATCACCGTAATCTTGGCACAGGCCTACAAAAAAAATTTTATTTTTGGTGCAGCTCGGTTTGTACCTATGGTCAATGTTAATGTAACAATGTACAAGTTAATGTACAATATATTGACATATGTCATTTTAACTCATCAGCTCTAGTTTTGCTAGTACCCACATTTTAAATGTTTACCGGTCTTGTTCGTAAATAGCCATTATTACGATAATATCGATAGAGTTTATGTTACTTTTTCATTATTACTAGCTCGTCCAGATGTTGTGTTAACCATCCTGATATGTTTTATTATGTGTGTGGTGAATATATAATAAAAGATCAACGTGAATCGATTACAAAAACTGTGAGTCGTTCGTATTTTGCTTACTTCGGTATTGAAATTCGACACCAAGAAAAAGTGTGGGTGCCTCATAGTGTATGTAAAATATGCATTGAACATTTGCGACAATGGGGGAAAGGGACACGCAAGTCTTTGAAGTGTGGAATGCCTATGATATGGCGAGAACAAAAAAATCATTATGACGACTGTTACTTTTGTACGACTAATATAGTCGGCACCAACAAAAACAATAGCCATAAAAGGAAATACCCTAATATTCCTTCACTACAAAGACCTATTCCTCATTCAGAAAATGTTCCAATTTCAGATTTTCACCGGGTTTTGCCGAAATCTCAGATCAAGCTAAAATACCTATTTCTTGTCAAGGATGACCTTGAATACTGCGGAAAAACATCAAATCTTAAGCTATTTTCACAGAATGAGCTTAATGACCTCATTAGAGATTTAGACCTTTGTAAGGAAGCTGCTGAGTTACTAGCGTCAAGATTGAAAGGAAAGAATTGCCTCTCCTCAAACGTTCGAGTGTCTACATATCGCACGAGAGAACGAAGCTCATTACAGTTTTTTTCATCTGATGAAAATTTTGTGTATTGCTCTAATGTGAGTGGTTTGCTGACTTTCATGGGTTTGACGAGATGCTCTTGTTGTTGAGGAAAGAAATGTTATCAATTTTTTAGTTTCAAGATAAGAAATTATTCTTCCGCCATTGCATATGAAATTAGGACTAATGAAGCAATTCGTTTAGGCTCTCGACAGAAATGGTCAATGCTTCCAGTATATTTCACAGAAATTTCCAGGTTTAAGTACTGCTAAACTAAAAGCAGGTATCTTTGACGGACCTCAAATACATCAATTAATAAAGGACACCACTAGTTTCGAGATTTCAATGAATGAAAGACTTGCGTGGAAATCATTTGTAGCAGTTGCACAAAATTTCATTGGAAATAATAAGGCTCACAACTATATGAAATCAGTAGAGGAAATGGTAGTTCGTTTCAAGGATTTAGGCTGTAATATGAGTATAAAATAAATTTATCTCAATAGTCATAAAGATAAATTCCAACACAATGTAGGAGATCTAAGCGAAGAGCAAGGAGAACGTTTCCACCAAGATATAAAGACGATGGATAATAGGTACCAGGGAAGGTGAAACACTCATATGATGGCCGACTATTGATGGCGAAATTGTCCAAGTCAGTTCCACCCAAGAAAAATACTCAAAAGGCAGTTTCTTGAGTCTTAATGCCAATCAAATTAATTTTTTTTGTGAAAAGCTGGTAGGAAAAACGGTAACATTTTCGATATCGCCATATAGAACATAGTTAAAATCAGGTCTAAAATACCCGGCAAGATCTTTGTAGACCTGAATATTAAGAAAACTAACATTCATTAGAATAATAAAAATAACACGATTCTCAGTATTTATCGTAAATGCCTTTGAAGGACTGATAACAAAACAAGAATTTAATAGTTATCATGGTTAAAATCAACGGATTTTTAACAAATACGACACATTTTTACTAGTTAGAGTTGCATCCTTCTATTGAACACCATCTAAACGGAAAAATTTGTGTAAACAATCAACTACAAGTGGCTTTGTGCCATACTTGGTTAAGCCTCTCTTAAGTATACCTACACTTTCGATGAAAAAAAAAATTGAAAAAATGTAAAATCAGACATTGTGGACTAACGAAAATATTTCGATACTTGCGAATAAACACATCTGGTGCTGATATATACAGCAGAACTGCGTAGCTCACTGCAAGTACACGAAACTAAATACGAAGCTTTTACATCTGGTGCTGATATATACAGCAGAACTGCGTAGCTCACTGCAAGTACACGAAACTTAATACGAAGCTTTTCATCATATACAGATAATTCGAAAATGTTTGTGAAAAACCTTGGAACTTATATTCTGTGTTCATCAATCGGATTAATATTCACATTTTGATTTGAACAAATCAAAAGGTACTTTGATCTATCTCAATTTTACTAGATCAACATTTTTCGATTTAATAATGTGCTCATATAAAAAAAATTATTCAACACAGTATTCCTTCAGTTCATCTCATTAATTGATGGCTACAAGCACCAATATAGAAAATATCCGATTTAAAAATCACTAATTTCAGTGAACTAAACAATAATATCAATAATTCCACACCAACACGATTTATATAACACAAGGTTCATTGATGATTCGTCAAAATATTCTCAATTTTGAGATGAAATGAAATATTCCTAAAATTTCTGTCTTTTTTTCGTCTGTCTCGTAATTCAAATCGAGTTTTTCATTTGGGATATGTTTATGTGGGGCTGCAAATTGGGTTTTCACATATTTTGTTACATCTTTTTTACTTTAGAAACATCTTTTAAGATGTTCGACATTATTCTTTTGTTGATAGCATTTATAGCAATTATTGCAAGGTATATTATAAACTGTATGGGTTTTTCTTTGAGTTATGGTTTTGCTTCCCAATTTCGTATATATATATATATATATATATATATATATATATATATATATATATATATATACTTGTTTGGCTGGATTATGTGCGGTATGAGCACAGTATCAGTGAATTACAACCTTTCAATTATAAGATTTATATATTTACTAGCTAGCCCGGCAAAAGTTGTTATGCCATGTAAACAATTTCTAGAGAATTTCTACTGTGAAAAAAACCTTTATCGAACTCTGAAGTTTGATAAAATTTGAAATAATAACCGAAACGTAATTTGGAAATAAACAAACATCATGTTGTTTCAATTTGAACCAAAGAACCCAAGATTCGAATTTTTACAATATAAATAAAATGAATGAGATCGAATTCTCGCTTAACTCTTGGTGAAACATAATTGAACATGTTTCACGATTTATTTAACAATAAATCGTGATTATTGTTAAATAAATCGTGAAACATTAAGCCAAGAGTTTAATTCATTTTAATTTTCAATATAAATAAAATGGTTCACGAATCAGATAGATATATATATATATATATATATATATATATATATATATATATATATATATATATATATATATATATATATATATATATGTTTTCCCTGGATTCGAACTGAAACTCTCAAAAGCTTATTCTACTGAAATGATTTATCCTCGAAATATATTACTTCATGCCAATGTTTTTTCCATAGTTTTTCAAACGTCACCTTTTTATCATTCCTCCCAAACGAAACGAAAAAAAAACGGTTTCCTTGTTCATCACAAATATCGATATTCTGAACATTTATTGAGTTTGCGTAGTCGGTAAGCAGATTTCCATAATATTATTGTTGAAATTACATCAATATTTTCGATCAAGTACAACTCATGCTTCATGAATTTCAAAACAAAGCCGACTAAAATGAAAACACATACACTATATTAATATTTCCAAATTGGAATATGAACAATTCTCTAATTGAAAATTAAATATTTGATATTTTCATATGAATTAACTAATGCATAGTTTACATTGTATAATTCTGAATTAAACTATTCCTAATATTTCATTTGAATCATTTGTTCATTCAATTATGCTGAAGGGTGCCCGGAATTGCTGGAAAAACAAACAGTGCTGCATTTTCATATTGCTTCGCATTCTGTTTGTAGAAGAAATCGTAGGGTTTGTACTGATATGACGATTTAAATTAATCTTTAGTTGTTTATTGAAAAAAATTGGTTATTTGAGCACCTTATTTCACAGCCGAGAAAAATTCTACAATTTTCTCAATTCTTGAATAATAATAATATATGGAAGGATTTGAAGATCCTGTACGTCTTCTCTATCCACAAGATAGCACTCATGTTTATAATATTTCGCAACTTTTCTTGAACAAAATCGGAAAACATCTCTTGAATACTAGAAGCGAGAAGAGGAATTGAAAATTTCTTTCGGAGGTCCTAACATATTGGCAATAGGAGCCCCAATCTAGCTAAATTCAAGGGTGCTTCACTTCCGCAAAAATGAGAAAAAATCCTCGGAAAGTAGAACATCTGAATACAATTACCTTCATTCAACCTCAAAGTACTTCCGTTTTCCAATGAAACACAACACTTTTCATAGTTATTCAACGATATAACCTATAATTATGTAGTTATGTTCAAATAATAAATTATAGAACCACTTCTGTGTTCTGAATTTCAAGGATAATATTAATACGATTACTTTTCATTATGGTTATTATCCGTGGTTATTTTCTTTTTTGACTTTTTTTTATTCAGTGTTGTTTTTAAGCACATTTTATGTTCGACATAATCGAGGAACTATATGTACTTATACCTATAATGTACGATTTGTGTTGCCATAAAAACTCACATTTGAAGTTTGAACTGAAATCATGGACCTAACCTGGAATAGAATCGCCAGATGAACGGAAAATAGAGAATTCTGAGAGGATGAACCGTTTTTGGGAAGCAAAGAAGCTGAAGTAAAAGGCCTGAAAATTGCGAATTCAAGTTCAATATCTCCTCTTTATTAGTGAGCATCATCATAATAATACTTAATACTTCCATGGTGTACTTTCATGCTTCCATATTGTACTTCCATACAGAGACGGCTTTTGTGGACGTTTCGTCCAAACACCTCAGAGATCTCTGTAGAGTCTGAAAATGGTCACATGGCTTATAAGAAAGTAGACAATGATCCTGTCGCAAAAATAAGACATATTGTCACAAACTGTCACAATGTGTTTGAGAGAGTCCATCTTGTTTCATCGATGGAGGGAGTTCAAGTGGTTACCCTAAATGGGTGCACTAAATGTACGTAGTATTTTGAAGAGAGTCGACACTGGTGAGGCTGGAACAAATACCGAAACATGATTGTTTGAATTCATGCCACTGATGATTTCCATACTAGGATGAAACAGCGCTATATAGTATTTCCAACAAAACCAATTTTCACTTTCGAAAATATTCATTCTAGGTTGTGTTTTCGTTGACATTATTTGTATGGAAGCAAAAGTAGCGACTCTAAATGTTTCATTTCAAATATTTGTATATTTCAGTATTACGATTAAAAATCGAAATATTGCCTAACTATGAACGCTTCATGAATGGCGCCATCGACTTCAATCCTCAAATATCCTCTTATGCATCATAAGAGAGAAATATACTGTAAAATATTATGCATATATAATGCATAGATTAGCTATATCTCAAATCTCAGTGAACAATAGAAAGCACATGAATACATCTGACATTGAAAGTTTCACATGTCCTTATCAAATGAGATACGAGTACTACATTTTACAACTCTAGTTTCTGAATCTAAATTGATGAACTTATAGTATTTAGGTTGCCGTTGTAGAAACGCTCGCTGATCTTTTTATACTTTTATTACTTGATCATTTCCTGAATTGGCTACTTATTTAGATCTTCTCTCATCAAAAAACATGGTGAAATTCTGCAAGTCGGCCATTTTGAATACCTCGGAGAAGTTATACCGTCCTCAGGTTTGAACTAAATCGCTAATTACCAGAGAATTACCAAGCTCCAAAGGGCCTATAAACTACATGAGCTCACTATAACAAAAAGTGCATTTGGAGAGGCGGCAAATTGAGACATTATAACACAACGATTCTTCCAGAAGCAATTTAAGCATCTGAAACGATGGTTATTGACGGTCATTCAAGAATTAGAGAAATAGAAAAACAAAAACGAAAAATTCTCAGAAAGATTTACGGGCCAATAAATACAAACGGCGTTTGGATGACAAGACCTCACAATGAACTGTTTCAAGAGACAAATACAATGACAAAAGAAATCAGAAAACGCAAAGTTATATGCGCATGTCTACAAAATGAAACAGTCCAGAATACCGAAGAAACTACTCGATATAATTATGAATAGTAATGCGGAACAGAGTGACTAAAAGAGGACCAAAAGGATCTACAACAGATCAATATAAAAAATCTCGAAGATCGCACTGAATGTATAAAATCGCACATGTGAAGTTTGAGCAAAAGTCAAATCGTCAACTTGGAGTTAAATAGACACATGAACGGAAAAAGGAGCATTCAGAGAGAATGAAGCGTTTTTGGGAGGCAAAAAAGATGAAGCAAAAGTCCTAATGATTGCGAATTCAAGTTCAGTTCCTCTTTTCATGGGAACAATCGTAGTAATAATAATATATATAAACCTAGAGAGTGGAGTGAAGATTTCCAATTCAATTAATATTATGTCATCAAATGACATAAATGACATGACAACACACAAACAATAGACTTCAATATATTAATCATAATGTGTGTGTGTCAAACCATATGTCATTTATATTCAGTGAATATGACAGTACCTATCCATCGCATTTATTTAATTAAAAAATAATCCATTATGCTGCGTATAAAGAGATAAAGGCTTATTAGATTATCTAATGCATTTTGACATGCGTCTTCAAACTCTTGCTCACTCAGAACGAACGCTCCGCTTATTTAGTTCATATTATATGTATTCCTTAATCATATATAAGTTGAATTAGCAGACACTTGTTGAACATTCAATTCGACGAAAGGAATGTAACGAACACTTTGTTTGAAATTTTGTTGAAAGGTTTATCCTACAGCAATGGAATTTATGATTCGGAGATGCTTTTCTACAGCTCAATGTGGTTTCTGATGAGGAATTTGATAGAAATTTCTATTCAACTTTCGAGCATTGAACTCGATGCCTGTACTTGATGTAAATACAAGGCATATTGTTATGATCCACAAGAAACTCATCAGTTCTACTATGTCAGCATAGTAGAAAGTAGAAAGTGAGGCATCGACTCCACTTGACGATGACACAAGACATCACGTCGTACATATTGACGTAATCAGCTATATTTTTCATTGGTCTTCAATTGAGTGAAATTTGCCTCTGAAGTATGGAACCAGCAGTATATTTTTCATATAATTCGGTTTGAATCGTTTAACACGATATATTTAGTCCATAGGAGTAATTTGAATACTTCAAATGGTTATCATGCTCATGCTCGTAAATGTTTTTCAGCTTATTATTCTGGGTATTCGTGGAAAGATGTCTGTCATAATATTTATTCATAAAATTATCAAAAACAAATATCCACAAGCTTACGACAAGCTCGTTACGACATTAAATACAATTTGATATGCCGAATATAAGTCTATAAGTTAATAATTGATGAGGCCGATACTTGATGTGAATCGATAAACATAATAAAACAATTGTTAAACTGATTTACACATATATTAAAAATAATACGTTTCGATGAGATTCACCTTTTGTGCAGACTAATGACAATTTCTCGAATACATACAATATATAAACTCGAATACAGAGAAAACAGGTAGATGACTACTATATAGTAAACTAAGTAATTTTGAAAAGATTGAGAAGGGGGCTCGAGGTATGATCGATTTAGTTGTTCAAAAGGTTGCCAGAATATTTGTATTTATTAATTTGAAGTGATTCTGACAAATTAAGCTTCATTCCCTTGTTTGCGGTATTCAAAATTTCAAAATCGGAATTGAATATATGATTTTCATTAATCAAATGATTTGCATAATGTGAATCTGTCTTCTGATTATCAAAGCTACGTTTATGTTCCGAAATTCTCATTTGAAAACTTCTAAACGTTCTACCAATATAAAACTCATCACAACTACCACAGTTAATTTTATATACACCGGATTTTTTGTTTTTGTTGACTTTAGATTTGTTATTTGCGATATGTTTTCCTGAGTTATTTTCAGTACGGTAAGCAATGTGGATGTAATACTTAAAAAGAAGAGATTTGAGTTTTTCACTGGACTTACCGATGTATGTAAAACTGTTATAGTTGATATTGTGTTTGACTAGGGGATAAACCGAACCAATCGCCTTTTTGAAGTTTTTCTTTAATATCATATTATCTATTATTTCAGGATTATAATTATTATTCACGGCTATTTGTTTGATTAAATTTTTCTCGGTGTTGAAATCGGTTCTAGAAAGAGGAATATTTACTAATCGATGTATCGAAATGGATGCATGGAAGTATTATGTATAATACTATCTGTATGTGATGGTTTATGGAAAATTGAAAAACTATGTTTGTTATCCAGTTTCATTATTTTGAGATCTAAAAAATTAATAGAGTTTTCTTTCTCAAGTTCCAAAGTGAATGTAATTTTAGGGTGTAACGAGTTAATGAATGTCTGAAAAGTGTCGAGTTGCCAAAGAGTACCAGTGAATCAACAGATGATATCATCTACATATCTATACCAATAAATAAATTGACTACTAATGGGGTGACAATGAATTAGTTAACTTATGAATTAGTAACAGAATGTCCTCTAATATTCTGTTACTGATAAGAAGAACTAATATGTCTACGAATAAGGGACTTTCTGGAGGAATGTACGTCTGAAATGGTTCCTTGAACTAATGGGAAATCGATTTATTTATTGTTTCCTCGCATACCTCAATTCGAACTCACGAATGCATTCCGTTAACTTCTGCAGTTATACTTGATTAATGTTTGTTTATGCCAAGGGTATTCTGACTATGGATTATTATTCAATTCAGCCAAATAACTATTAAATCTATTGCTTCATGTTTCATTCATTCGAGATAAATTATGTACATGAGATAGGTATATTCTCTTCATTTTTATTATATGTATGCTATTGTTGGTTTGATATTTGTTTGTATTCTCCATAGACGAATAAATATGCTGTTACATTTTTAGTAGCTAAGCGTATGAGAAAAGATAATCAATTTCCAAACACAACTTGAAGTTTATGGGTTTGTTGATGATGAAATATGAATGATAGTTTTTCCTGCTTTTCAAACGTCTATTTAGTGAATGACACGATATGTTTCCACAAAACATCGCCAAAATTATGTCGAAGTCAGGTAATTAACTTCATTCAACCTTCAAGTACTTCCGTACTCCAATGGAACAAAACAGTTTTCATTCTTATTTAACTATATAACATATAATCATGTAGTTACGTTCAAGAAATAAATTTTAGAATTACTTCTATGTTCTGAATTTAAGGAATAATGTGAGTACATTTCATTATGGTTATTATCAGTGGTTATTTTTTTTTTTGACTTTATTTATGAAGTGTCGTTTTCATGCATATGTTGTTTCAAATACACTTTGTATTCGAAATTTTCGAGGAACTATATGTAAGATTTGTGATTCCATGAAATCGCACATGTGAAGTTTGAACGGAAATCGGACGTCGCCCCAAGAGAGAGAATTTTGAGAGGATGAACCGTGTTTGGGAAGCAAAAAAGCTGAAGTGAAAGGCCTGGAAATTGCGAATTCGAGATCAATCGCTCTCTTTATGAGTGAGCATTATCATAATAATAATTTTTACTTCCATGGTGTAGTTTCAAACTTCCATATTGTACTTCAATACAGAGACGGCTTTGTGGACGTCCACACACCTCAGAAATTTCTGTAGAGTGTGAAACGGGTCACATGGCTCAATAGAAAGTAGACACTGATCTTGTCACAAAAATATGACATATTGTCACGATCTGTGTCAACGTATTCGAGAAAGTTCATCTTGTTTCTTCGATGGAGGGAGTGCAGGTAGTTCCTCCAAATAGGTTCACTAACTCTACGCTGTATTTTGAAGAGAATCGACATTGATGAGGTCTGACAAAATACCGAAACTTGACGTTTGGATTCTGTTTTCTCTATATACAAATAAATATGCTGATACATTTATAGTAGCCCAGCGTATGAATAAAAATAATCAATTTCCAAACACAACTAGAAGTTAAGGAGTTGTTGATGCTGAAATATGAATGATAGTTATTCCTGGTTTTTAAACGTGTATTTCGTGAATGACACGATATGTTTCCACAAAACTTCGCCAGAATTATCTCGAATTGTTAGGCAATACCGTTTGTTAGATATCTTGAAACGAAAATAATGGAAACTGGCGTCAAGCCTGTCAATTTGTGTCTATGGCCTTGAGTGGCTCATGTTTGAAATGATTCAAACATCATTTAACTTCGAATCGAACTCAATTATTATAGATATTCATGTATATTGATATACATCATTCAACTGGTGATTGAACTCAATCATTATAGATATTCATTCATATTTATATATATCAACATTATTGTATTGAGTGACAGATACTAGATTAGGTCAACACTTTTACACCCTCTCCAAACTGTCATTCAGCTTGTCATCGGTGCAAGCTTAATAACACAATCGAGACAGTTCCATTATCGATTCTATTGATATCATTGTTTCCACTGAAAAAATCAACGCAAACACACACGAGCGAACATATCGCAACCTAAAATACAACCGAAGTCTGGACGAGAATTCAACGAAATGAACTAAAACAGAAATAACGTGTCGCATATAATAATAATAATAGAACTTTATTAATACTCCATTACAAAATTCATACATGTGTTTATACATTTCTGAATATACTCTATTCAAATTGAATTGGTATAACTTCACAAACTATAGAGCACTAAGAGGTGGGATACAGCAGGAGCTGATTAATCCAACCCAAATAAAACAAAAAAAAAGCATTTCTCTACAATTTTCTGTATAATAAAGAGAAGAAAAGAATAACATGAGTTGAAATAAATAAGACAGGTATAGCGGTTCAATGTAGAATACATATAAACCACACAAAAAAAGAAAAACACAAACTCAATTATTTTCCTTCAGAATAAATTGCTTACAGTTTTCTTTGAAAACTTTCGCCTTGTAACTGAAGAATTCATTCGGGATACTACTCATTGAATACTTATAACAATCGTTTAGGAGAAAGAACGATTGAATAAGGTTCTATAAAAGCAAGGAATGGCCAACTTATGTGTGAACCTTACAGTGAGACAATGGATGTCTTCAAGAAACCTGATTTTACAGTGTTAATAAGATGGCTCTTCAGTTACCAAGATTTTATGATACGAACACAACATATGTAACTTTCTATGTTTCTCCATATTGAGCCAACCCAAACCTACCAATCTCGGTCCGAACGCTTCAACCCGTATATCAATCTAACGAAATAATTTTGAATTTTTTGTATTCTAGTAGCATTGTACTTATATATATATATATATATATATATATATATATATATATATATATTGTACTTTTTGTAATCGCACTGTACCAGGGCATCCATTAGTAGCCTAAGTTGTTTTCCGCCCAAAAAATCCCTAAAACCACGTATCAACTTAATTCGACTATATCATCTCCGCAGCAACAAATATACATGTGAGTCGAATCTCAATTTCGTATTTATATTTACTCTCAGATTTTTCGCTTCATCAGATAATGCAATGGGTATATCAATCAGATTCAAGAAGATTCGATTCCGCACACTTGCCCTCAAAGAATTCTCTCCGAAAAGCATAGCTACCATCTTATCTAGATTCAAACACAGGCCCATATTCTGTGAAACACGGAATAAACTTTTCAAATCTGAAGTGATTTTCTCCACAGCATTTTCTTGAGAGTTTCTTGGAAATTTCGAAAACATTTGCGTATAATCCGCGTATAAATGTGCTTCACAGTACGAGAGACAATCCATCAATTGAAAAGTGTATACAGTGAAAAATAATCGGCAGAGAATTGATCCCTGCAGCACTCCGCCAGAAACATTTGTGACCCTTGATCAATGAGCACAGTAACAAACAAATTGTTTGCGATTGTGTAAATAATTACTGAAGAAGAGTATACTTTTCTGACTGGAGCAAATATAATGAAATATAACAAGTAACGGATCGTGATTGATTTTATCGAATGACTTAAAATAATCCGGCAAGACTAGAACACAAAATTCGCTTTTGTCGATTGCCCTCATAATATCTTCAGTTATCTTCAACAAATATTTAATAGTGTTGGCGTTTACTTGATGTAAATCCATTATAATTGAATATTAACTTAAATTCAAACACTTGAACTTATGATTTACACTTTATTGACTTCATAGCATGACGCGTTTCGTCGTTACAAACGACTTCTTCAGAATATTATTCTGTAAGCATCTGAAGAAGTCGTTTGTAACGACGAAATGCGTCATGCTATGTAATCAATAAAGTGTAAATCATTAGTTCAAGTGTTTGAATTTAAGTTTATATTCAATCTTCAACAAAGCTCTACTGCAACTATAATCCATCCTGAAATCTGACTGATTACAAGGTGAAATACTATAATTCTTAAGTCGCAGTTTATGTGTGAAGCAACAAGTTATTCGAAAATTTTCGATATTACTTTGAGTATATACTGATTGATCTTAAATCTTTATAATCCTTAGCAGTGGTTACTTCGCTAACGGAATAATACGAGTAACCTTCTAAAGCAAATAGGAACATAGGATTTCAAAACTGAAAAAACACAATTAATTGCAGAAAGCAATTGCAGAACTTGTGGTATTGTCAGTTTATGATAGTTTTTTCTCAGTTATTTGCCAAATTGATAAGTCTACTCTTCGCATATTGATCAGAGATCAGGTTACCAGTTATCATCCAAAGTGAAAGTAATGAATCTCTCATTTACCCTCAAGAATTCTCGAATAAACTCTTAAATTTTAGAACAAGTAGGATGTTTGGGTGTTTCAAGACGAGCCAAAACTGACGAAAGTGATGCATTCTCGAAATATTTCCGAGAAGATTGTGGTGACAGGGAGTTAAAAATACAGTTCATATTTCTGCAATTCCTCTGAAAGATCAAAGGTTATTGTTGCTGGTTGGCAATACCTGTTTGTTTGCAAGAAGCTGATTATGGAATAACCAGCTCTCAACTAAAAATAACTTTTCACCAAAAGAGCAAGTCTCATAAGCATGGAGAAAATTTTTGGATTCTAACGCTGCATTGTTTCATTATCCATGAGAAATATATTTTCCAAACGGTTGGACTAATTTTAGAAGTAGTTACTCTTTTTTTGGTATATTCAAAATTGTTATTGAGCCATTGGTTGCATCTTATAGTGACTGGTTAATTCTTGTTTTTGTTACGAATAAAAAAAACACTGAAACTCTTAGATCTGAAGAAGAGATTGTTTTGAGTTGACCGTTTTCTTCTTTCTCTATGAACAAGATGTAAAATGCAACTAATGTATCTCATTGAATACGGTAATTTATGTTGCTCTTGATACGATTGATTTCATTCAGATTATTCATTAACAGTATTGACTAAATGAAAATGAATAATCTTGTATGGACTGGTAGAATCTAATTAATCAATGATAATTCCACTGATAATCCTTTGTAATATAATGTCAAAGCCTTTGTGAGAATGCATCAACTAATTGTGTGAAATCAATCAGTGTTAAAGGGAATGCACTACACTGCTGCGTCTGATACTAATCTCCAATCCGATAGACAGGTTGTAATTAGAAGATTTGCAGTATGAAATGAAGTAAAATGCAATAGCATCAATTCATTCATCAGACAGTATTTGAAAAAGCATTGCATTACTTTTTTGAAATACTTGTGATTATGTTCCACAAAAATTCAACTGTAATCAAGAATTCAATGCAACCAAATCGAACACAAATCAATGGGTCGACCGTAAAAAAATATTTTCTGGGAATTCAATCAAATAGTTTCAATAAAAGAAAGAATTTCCCGATAATTCACGTCAGAGTCAATTGCCTAGAGTCAATTGTTATCTTTTCATCATCATCACTTGATGGAAATCTATTTCAATTATAAAATGGAAACCAAAACAATATTTTCATTCAAAATTTCGGAAAATTATGGCGGGTCTAAGTACATATTATTTTTACACCAATATCAGTATACCAACGAATCGTGCCGATTATATATTGAATTATATGTCCTAATCCGAAATATTATATTGCATTCCACATTTATGAAAGGGGGGCCTACAAATAATCAGCCGAAATAAACACCTTGCTCTCAATATAAGTTTGTTTATCATACAGATATCCCATCAAATCTAAGAAGTTATTGTAATGGTGAACTTCGCGATATTTTCGTTTAAAATGTTAATTTTAAGTAACAAATATTGAATTGGAAATCACATAAACAGCATATGGTACATAGATATTAAATGAAAATATTTAACGAACTGTATTTGAAAAATCATCTATCACTTATTGAACTAATCAAACATATGAAAAATTGAAAAACGAATACAATCTAAACTAGCTAATTATGTTATAAAGTTGCTGTACCTATACGAAACAATGTGTTTGAATTCCAGATATTGAAAACTATATTTTAATATACATCTTTTCAATAGAAATGAATTGGAATTGTTTCACGTCTAATCGAAAGATCCTTCAATGAGCATTCAGGATCCATGCATGAACAAATCTCAAGGAAGTCGTAGAGTTAATCAGAATGTTTGGGTATTCAATGTTCAGAAATTGCTCGTTTTGTTCATTGGACACTGCTTCCGTGGAAACTTATATTAGCACAATGATCATGGCTATACAGAAATTCCAAGCTGCTAGAACTTATTGGCAAATCCAACTAAACTATTTTATTTATAAATCTAAGCGAATATCCTTCAATTCCAGTTGTACCTGAATCATCCAGTATTAAATTGAAAACTGACAACTAGACAAAGATAAATTTTTCACTATTTCACAATATGTAATTATGGATGCACGCCAAATTCCTGACTATAGTGTACTTCAATTTTAATTAAAAATGCTGGCATCGTTTTCAGATTAAAACAGATCGAATAATACAGAAGACAATTGAAATAAATATACTGTTATAAAATGACGAATTCTGAAGTCATCTCGAACACTATATACGTATATTTACAAAATATGGTGAAGCCCAAATCATCCGATATTTCGTTCGAAGAATTCATTGAATTAGAAAAACGAACTATTGAAAAAATATTTGATAAACATCATACCAACCGAAATATTCGCCATGCCTTTAATTCAATATAATAACAATTTTTGCTGCAGTTATTACTTTGTACTTCTCGAAGTATATTGAGGAAGTCATTATTTAAACTATTGCTAGTGACATGGTTCAAGTAAGAAGACAAATCTTAGTGTCTTCTTCCGTCTGGAGGGTAAAAAGAAAAGGACATTACTACCCAATAAATTAGGAGCAACAAAGAAAGAAACTTTGCACTTTGAACTGGTGAAATCACTATGTTACTTAATATTTCCAGAAATTCATTCCTCTCTAGTTCATATAATATTATGTGCCTTGAGTATCAATAATAATAATAACAAACTCTTCATTCTCAACAGGTATAACACCCAATTACAGAAAATAATAACAATTTTGAATACTAACTGAACAATTAAAATGAAAAAGATATAACAAAGAGCTCAATCTAATCTTGCAAGAATAGAAACTAATAACTACATTATAGCATTCGAAAAAATATTACAAAGAACTCAATCTAAAACAATTCATTTTAATCAATTTTCTGTGTTCACATAACTCCTGATAATAACTTCTATGGAGTCTAAGTGAATGTCACAATTATTGGCAACTCTATTGAATATAGACTCCATAAACCAAATGGGGGATTGTACTAGGGAGTTGGTCCTCAAAGTCTCTAGGTGTAATAATTTTGTATTACGAGAATTTTGCCTAGGAACACGAAATTTCAGAGCGCAAAAGAAAGGAAGACAATCAATACTCTTGTGCAGTAATTTGTACAAAAATTTGAGTGGTAGAGTTTCTCTCCTGCTCCTCAATGAAAGTAAACTAAATCGACTCAATAAGTCGTTATGATTGACTCCCCTCTGTGGACACACTTTATCCTCCCTCCAAACTAAGAATTTCAGAAACTTCTTTGAATCGCCTCAAGAAGCAGTTGACGGCAAGTGTGAATAGGATGCCAGATCATGCTGACATACTCCAACTTGCTACGGATTGGGGTATTAAATAGTTAAAAAAATGAATGATAAGGAATTATTAAAATATTTGTCATTGCGTATGAAGAATCCATATATTTTCGAGGCAGATGAAATAAGTTGGATAATGTGTGGGACAAAGGAAAGCTTCTGGTCGAAGACTACACCAAGATCTCTCACCTCATCAGAATGAGGAAAAACTTGACCACCGACGCTATGATCACAGTCTTTTCCTTGTGAAAGAAACAACATTACACTTTGACACATTCAAACTCAAATAATTGTCCTCACACCAATGATACCATATTCCCAAAACAAAGCCTTCTCCTCATATAACAAAATACATTGATTACTACTACGAAATTTCTCAAAGTATTACTTGAATAAATTATCCAGTATACTTAAATATATAAATATTAAACTAAAGTACAGAATATTTCCTAATCAATTAAAGAGTGCAGTTGTTACACAGATACATAGAAAGGCTGAAGAAGATTTAGTAGAAAATTACAGACCAAGTAGTATTTTACCATCGTTTTCTAAAATATTCGAACTTACAGTCAGTAAACAATTACTTAAATTCTTCACTGATCATGATTTCTTATCTACAGCCGAGCGTGGATATATCAGAGATAGATACAGATAGAGAATACACATAGAGAACAGTGACAGCGATCTATCAGTTCATTACAGAAATTTTAAATGCAATTGAAAATAGTGAAGTTGTCATTGGCCTGTTCATTGATCTTATTAATCTAAAGTATTTCGCATTCTGTTTCATGAATCAATATTGCAGCAAATGTGGAGCTAGGAATAAGAGACACTCCACTCAAGGTGTTTGAATCTTATTTATCATCCAGAAGTCAAAGAGTACTTTTGAGGGATGGATTGAAACAGGTTTTCTTCTACAAGGCAGTCTTAATAGACATTGGAGTAATACATTGGAGTACCTCAAGGTTCAATTCTGGGTCCTATATTCTTCATCATTTTCATAAATTACCTAACTAACGGATTAAACAGAACAAATACCTCTGTTCAAAATTATGCAGATGATACTAGTACGAGGTGATAATTTGTCATATTTGACAGAAGCTGTGGATATTACCATTCAGCAGGCTCAGCATTGGTTTAATTTGAATTGATTGCATATGATTGGGGACAAAACTAGTGCAACCTTCTTCAAGACAACTCACTCCATTATTCCAACTGCTGAATTAATAAAAACAAAGAATCACGTCATTCTAACTCGGAACTCGTTCAAAAGTCCTTGGTATTTACATTGATGAGTTTATGAAATGGGATGTACACATAACACAACTCTGTAATAATCTGAGCTATATTTGCTTCTCTTTGAAGGTAATGAGGAAATATCTGAATTGACTGGTGTTCATTGTGGGTTATCAGGTCTTCGAATCAAGACTTCGATATGGTGCTTCGGTAATAGCAGTTTTATAAGAAATGTAAACCTTCTGCAAAAAGAGCACTGCTTAGCATTTTGGAATGAAATCTCACGCTTCCTGCAGAGGCAAGTTTCGAGAAAATTGTCTACTCACATAAACAGCGGTACACATCCAAGAGAAACTGTTTGAACAGAAAATGGATAGTAGCTATAGCACAAGGTCAACTTTTTTGAAGTATCCAAAGCATAGACTTATACATAAAGAGAACGTTCCTGAAAACACCTACATAAGATTCTACAATGCCTTGCCTTGAAATATCAGGTCAGAAAGGAACATAAGCAGGAACAAGTCGACTGTATTTGGGCTGCTCTTTGCCAGCGAACCTCATAGTGTTAATGAGTTCTTGGAGTATTGTCGTGTACATGTAAAGAGACATGCCCATCGTTCGTTGTATTGATAATTATTGTGTATACATATTTTGACACAAATTTCACTTCAGGGAGTTCATAGATTGTTAAACTTCATCATTATTATTATGATTGAATGAAAAATATTACTTATATTCATTATTTGAGAACTTTTCCTCTCCTCTGCATTAATGAGAAAAAATTCTAGTTCAGATACTCAGTAAGGAGCTGCTGATGATCGTTATATATTAAGTAGCATGAATTCACGACTACTGGCATTTGACATTCAGTGAAATACGTCGATGAAAAGTTTTCTACATTTGTACTATTAAAGACGAGATATATGAAGAAAAATATGAAACAAGCTTAACATTCGCATTTAAATGACGAGAATATCCAGGAAGAAGCAAAATTCAGAAATGATGAATGTTTCTTCAGTGGATCTATTATTACAAAGATTAATTTAGAGGGAAAACATCCATTCGTTTCCTTCATCAGACCTATTAATCACTCATCATCTGATTTTGAAACAGTATGTAATATCTCAGAGAAATAATATTCGAAAAGATGCAATATTATTGAGAAATACTGAACAATACGTTCAAAGCTTTGTTGAACTTCATTAAACACAAGTTCATTATATAAGTGGTCGTAATATATGTTCTGGTTAACAGTAACAAAATCAGTAACACTTCGAGATGTTTGCGCTCTGCTGTACAAAGCTTTGTTAAAAGCATAATCAATTATATTGCATTATTGCAATACACAGAATTGAGTTCTAAAAAAAATGCAAAAATATGCACCATGCAAATAAATATAAGAATATTTTTTAAACCTATTTCTTCTTGTTCTTTATTCACATAAGTGAACAACAATTTCTCAAATTGGGTTTTCAATATTATACTCTACGTTTCAAAGGTGTATTTTCTAATCATAAAATGTTTCGAGTTCTGAAGGTGAAACACGCCAAATTGATACAAAATTATTTTAATATCTAATACATATATATTATTGCGTCGTGCAATTAAAATGTTAATGAATCTCACATTCATTTCATATTCCAAATTAATGCAACGAAGATATTGTTTAATATGGTATAAGTACTTTTTACTATCACCAATTAATTGGACGAATTTATGTTATTTCAATTTGTTATGAATGAATTGTATGTTATCAAATATTCAATTATATCTATTGATACTCTTCTGTTTCCTTGTTCTTCAATATTCTCATTTTCACAGTTCTGTTCAATACTTTTCATAGTGAATATAAATTTGATCACATTCGTTGAGATTAAGCGGATATTCATTGAATTATTTGAAATAACCTAGCTGTAAAAAAACATATCATTGTTGCTGTGTCGAGAATCAGAGATTTGGTTTCCGCCTTCTCAATGTTCCTGAGGTTGGACGAAACGACGGTATTTAAACTGTTCTAATTTGTTTTGTGGATTGCCCTTTATAAACCAAGAACTTGCAACTATATTTAGGAAAAACGCAAATAACGTATATGTGAATATACTCGTTTCTTCATTCATCATTTATCTGTTATATTATTCAGAATAATTCAAATCTCACCGGGATGGAGGCCTTCTCTTCGGAGGTGGTTCCCCCATTTGGTGGCACATGTCCGGCCTTGGCGACGAGGCCCGCCGGAACCCGCACCGTGAGGCAGTCTGGCGCAATTCCCCACTCACACGTGGCCCCCTTCAGAGCACCTTCAGTGCATTTCCCGGTGCACGCCGAACCCACAGAAAATCACACTTTCGGTGGAACTCGCGTTATTTCACGACCCGTAAAATCAACTAGACACATACAGCGAATCGGCCGAGTAGTTCAAGAGTTCGTCAGTCTAATCGTCCCGATCGAGACAGCTGACGGTCTATTGACAATTTGGCACGTGCAAGAAGAACGATTGTAGGAGAGGGTCAGTCGCGTGTTCACCTCTTCGTATCACGAACGGTTGAGAACCCGACGCCGGGAGACGCTGTGCGGCACTGGTGGACGATGCTATCGAGCGACGCCGACGCCAGGGCGCAGGTCGTCGCGACGGCGCTCCATATTCTACTACCTGTCGCATCATTCCTGCCTTACTCACCGTTACTTGTTAATAAATGATGTTGTTTTCGACTTTTTTTATCACATATCGTTCAAATCCTTCCTTTACGGCGTCGTTCTTGAAATTTCGATTCTACAGGGACGATTGATTGGATTTTAATGGTATCTGATTAGATGAATGACGATGGCAAACTTTTTCAAAGAAATATATGACAAGGTTTAAATAATGACGAATTTTTGTTAGGGATTTCTTTCATACAACTTGGGACATACAAAAAACCGACGTCGTGAAATCCAGTGAAAATACTGCAAGAATTCAGCTTCAAAATTATAAAAACAGAATTTCGATTCGTTTGATTGGTACTGAAGAAGAAATCAATTCAAGATTCAATCAGAATAACAGTGAAGTGTGACGAATTTGCAACTCCATTTGATTTAGAATGATTTTGCTAGTTTTAATAAATATCATATCTCCAATACAAATATTCTCTATGAAATTCCTGGGAACTTGAGAGGAGTTCAACCTTTTGACTGCTGCTCCTTTAAAATTATAATAAATATCACAGAAATTATAGACCAAATCATCTGTAAAATGAATTGTGTCGTGCAAATAAAGTTTTTTCCGAAATTACATCACCTCATCTTTGGTTTGTAACTCCATCATTCTCAAATATTCCATGAAGGTTTGTAATGGCATCATTGAATTTCATTCGGACTGCTATAAAATATGCATATTTTGCAGTGGAATACAGATAATTAAGGTGTTTTTGGCAATGCAATCTTAGCTTATGAAATTCATTCACATCTCTTATTTGAATAAATGGAGAGTTTGCTCCTTAGGTATTCAGTAATCTGCATGTTTATCCAAAAAATGCAAGTTGGTACGGATTTGCTCATCTGTATGGAGCTATATGATGAAATCTTCACATAAATACAAATTGTGGAAGACTAGAAGAATTCAAACTTGCCATGAAATGCAAATGGCTAAAAAGCTATCACACTTGAAGTCATTTAGTCGAGATCAAATCATTCCCCTATCCAATGAACATAGGATAAGGAAATTAAGAGGATAAAAGAAACTTCCTTAAATATGATGTTCAACTTCAAATATCAAGCATACCAACTTTTGTCCATTGGATTATATTGAGCCTTTGAGTAATCCCAGTAATTACATCAGTAGTAAATTATAGTACATTTCATTTTGTTCCTAGGCCAAAACTTTCGTCTTTGAAACTTTGCACTTCATACTCATTCGAAGTTCATGGAAATCATTCAAAACTTTCAATGATTTTGTGTTACCATTTTCCTTTGTAACAACTTTGGTAACTTTAGAGATTGACCACCCGTTTAATTATTCATGAAGTTCTCAAAACTTCGATGTTTATTGATGCGAAAACCTTCACAAAAATTGTTTATGTGGAATCACATATAGATAATAGTTTCCACAAAGTAGTTATTAGGATTGTATTTCCACTTTGTGAGTGTTCATTCGTGGCAAGGATTTAAAAGAAAATCTCGAGATTTGTCTTGGGAGTTGTCCATTTGAGAATGCTTTCACACTTCCAATAGATTTCTGAGACTCGACATTCGGGCACAAATATGTTTAATTTCCACATGAGAGTATATGTGGCGAGTTTGAACTTCTGTGTTGATGTAAATTTTAGCTATAATGGAATCTGCTAATTTTTTCATCTCGATTACGAAAAAGTACATGTTTCACGTCCCATTTGGCACCTTTTACCGCATATAAATGGATCAGCTCCATCAATTTGTCAAGAGACCACTATTATTAATGTATTGAAACAAAAACAAAAACAACAGAACTCAAAATTATCAGAAATAAACAAAATACAATCCCGAAGAAGACTCCAATACCGCAATACAATAATAATGTAAATCTTCAAAAATGTCAGCACATCGAATGCAATTCAGGGCATTACATTTCAACACTACCACGATATTAACGGAAGTTACAATTCAACCAATAGTGTCCTAAACGAAAAGGAAACAAATCTGAAAAGAAAGTACAGAGTCCAACTCAAACAATTTCTAAGGAACGAAATCTCGAAATACTAGTGAAGGGACAAAAGCAAATGAAAATCTTCAAAACGAGCCATTATTCTCATGATCAATCGCAATTGAATTACATCATAGAACTGTGACTCCTTATAGAAACCCTACCAATATAGATAGATAGATAGATATTTATTGATGCAATTCTAATTGTTACCTTCAATATGTAGGTGTCTTATGTTTGGCTTGATCAGCGTTCCTCACGTGAGAGCTTCTTATAACTTTGAAGGAATGAAAATTTTGGCCATTTTGTGATCTACCCAGTTTTCTTTATTTCTTGGGTCATATATGTGAAAATCTGAATTCAGCATTGTAATTTTCTTCAGTTTTTGACAATAAATTACGAATTCGTTAATATAGAGACAAAGTCAGGATTTCTAGCTGTGAAAATACATTTCAGAAGCAGAATCGATGGTCTAGATTTCCTAATAATCTAATACGCCTGCTTTGAACTCCAAAAATACTCATTGCTCTAAAAGAACCGCCCCATAGAAGTTCACCATAACTGATGTGTGAAGCGTGTTGGCCTTTACTTGATGTAAATCCATTATAATTGAATATAAACTAAAATTCAAACACTTGAACTTTTGATTTACACTTTATTCACAACATAGCATGACGCGTTTCGTCGTTACAAACGACGAGTCAAGTGCTAACAGAATACTGTTTTTTTCATTATTTTATTTAGTATCCTGCTAGCATCTGGAAAAGTCGTTTGTAACGACGAAACGCGTCATGCTATGCTGTCAATGAAGTATAAATCAAGAATTCAAGTGTTTGAGTTTTAGTTTATTTTCAAATATACTTTTCACAAGGTTGTCAGAGAATTGAGTAGCATGTATCTTCCATATTGAACCAAAATCAATGGAAACGCCAAGAGCTTTAATATAATCATTAGGATCGATATTCACAATATTACGTCTCAAAGAAAATAAACGATCGACTATACTGTCCTCATTCATCTCATCCACACTGAATTTATATTATCAGCCAACTTCTCGCAAAAACAAAAGTCGGTATTCGACACAGAAAAAGTTGCAACATCAAAAAGCAGTTATACCGAGACGCCTGTCATGTAAACAAGGAGGTCGTTGGTAGAGACCAAGAATAGCAGATAGCCCAGTACTGAGCTCTGAAGAATTTAAAGTTACTCAATATCCATATTTGATAATTTCAATAAAACTAAGTAGTTTTCTGATTTGCACTATAATAAAGTTAAACATAACAATATTGTTTCTCCAACACAGAGGCTTCATCAGATGTTCATGATAAAGTGAGCTATTACATTATGGATTACAAGCATTTATCCTGAAGTGTGTGGAAATTACCATAGAACACTATTCTTTTGAAGTAAGGGAATAACTGTAGAATGTATTTCTTCTGTAGTCTTTGGAATGACCATAGAATGCTTTTCTTCGATTGCCTTTCACTGGAAGAAATTTAATAGAAGAGACTTATTGATTCAAACTTTATTCTTAATTTCCATGGCTTCTAGCAGATTAAGTTTATAACCTTTTCGTTCTGTATGCAATATTTTCAAGTTGTTATTGAAGACATGGTTCCGTTTTATAAGATGTGTTGCAAACGTAGAATCGGTTTTATCTTATTCAAAGCACTTTTGATGTTCAGATATTGTAAGCCTGAAATTCCTGCCAGTTTGACCAACATAAACTTTGGGACAAGTATTGCAACTCCAGTCATAGACCCGAAATTTTATCTTTCGTAATTATTATGTGCCTCACACGGTAGTCGAGGTTTTGAAAGCGATCGTAAAAAAAATTATATCAGTTAAAAATTTCTATCAGATGAAAACTTCGAGTTTTTGATACAGGCTTGCCTAAATACGTTAATGTTCTGAAATTTTTTTCAGAATTTTTTTTATTTGTTACTGTAGGATATATTTGAGAAATGGCCTAATTACAGAATCTTTTCCTTGAAATGTTATGAACGAAACGATGATTATGTTGATGAAACAATAATCCATTGTTTTATGCGATCTGTTTAATAATATTTAATTCTCTAGAGTAATTAATTATCTGCCGATGAAGGCATATTTATCAATCTGTGTATCATTCTGTTGTAAGCCGCTGATTTCTGATGGAACGGATATGAGGACGAAAAATGTATTGTTTGATCAGAATGTGAGGGTTTGCGGAAAACCTCACAAACTTAGAATATCTGAACACCAAAGATGCTTTGAAAAAGATTTAACAGATTCTAAGAATGCAACACATCTTATAGAAGAGAACCATGTTTTCAATAACAACTTCATTAGAGGGTTAAAAACTAACCCTCTTAGAAGTCATGGAAATTACTAAGAGGAAGAAGTCGAATAGTTTATTGAATGATCATCTGTCAATCAATAATTCTCCTTCATTATATTCATTCCAGTGAAAGGCAATCGAACATTCTCTGGTCATTCCCTGCACTTCAGAAGAAAAATGTTCTATAGTTATTTCTTCAATAGAATTGTGTTCTATGGTCATTTCCACACACTTCAGGATAAATGCTGGCAGTCCACAATGCAATAGCTCAGTTTATCATCAACATCTGAAGAAGCCATTGTGTTACCGAAACAATGTTGTTATGTTTTAACTTAATTATAGTGAAAATCAGAAAACTACTGAGTTTTATTCAAATTATCAAATATAGGTATTGTCACTTCAAAATCCTCAGAGCTCAATACTGGACCCTCTGCTTTATTTAAATTATGTAATTAGATTTTCATCAAGTACCAACCCAATCGATTAATGATCTATATTTGAAGTTATAGAAATCATTATCACAATATATAGTTCAGGACAGTCTGAACAAACGTGCAAAAATTAGTTTTCTGATGCAGAGCGGAAGCCTGGGGCTAGAAATTGTGAATAAAATGCGAGACACCTGGATAAAGGCATCGACCACTAGGCTTCAACGAATTCTCTAACGTATCTGCGAATTGAAAGTCAACTATATTCATATAGTTTTGCGCCTCAATATAACTCAACATAGTACAATGGCTCTCCAATACTGAAATGAGAAGATCTGATGTCTTTTCGTGTATTTTTGAAGAACATCAAGAGTGAATTTCCACAGGAGTGTTCTCATGACGACCGATACCATAACTGACATCAGCTTCTTCATTCGCCCAAATTCACGAGAAGACTACCAACAGATTTGCCCAGGGAGATCGCTGTAAGTGCTTCAGGCTCTCATCAGACAAGAATGTCCAACAAGCCTTCTTCGCTCAACCGAACCGATTGGGAATGGCAAATTGGAAGATTTGAAATATAAATGCAACTCGACATGATCTCTCAGTCAAAAATCTTTCCTAACAACATATAATTCTTACCTCATTAAAATTTTTATTATTATTAAGGGAGTTGTATTCGTTGAGGTTGTCAAGTATAGTACATATTTATAATTTATTCGCATAAAAATTGGTTCGTTTGTGTTTACAAAAAATTCAATTAATTTACTAACCATAATGTACTGCAAATACAATTATTCTGTTAATAAATATATCGTTGTTTCACAAACAAATTATTATATCTCGATTGTTTGTCATGTAACATTATATTGCAACTCGTGTTTTTATTGAATTCGTGATGTGAATTGTTTTGTGATATTGCCACGATATGTTAACGTTAAGTTCAGGTATTGTGTGCAGGATTCACAATAATATGATAGAAATAATTGATAAAGTCCTCTCTTTTGAAGTACGAAAGATAATATCAAATATAAAGCAAGAAAAAATCAGAATAGAATAGACTTCGCTTTCTGAATTTATGTTGTTATCAAAAAAACATTATGAATTACTGAAGCAATCATCCAATCGAATGTTTCAATTCATATATGGAATGGGGGAATACATATTTTCATTTCCTAAAAAATATCGCAGAATATGCCCATGAAATGAGGAAAGAATCGCACTACAAACGCAACCTATTAACATTTTAAAACTTCTTAGCATGACATTTGTCTAAAAGATGTTAAAATTTAGTAGAGACCTACGGACATAGATGCGTCAACGTTAGGTATTTGGTGTATCTATGACCTTAAATATCATGAAAGCACGAAGCAGCTCTTTTCTTCTACAAGGAACTCATCAGTTGCGCCACATCCATTGAAGTGAGGCAAGAATTACAATCATCGAACGCCTTTTTTTAAGCCCAACAGGAGAACCGTTATGACTCTTTTTCAATTACATCCATAGTTGTCATTACAGGGCTTATAAGGAAGCGTTCGCTGATTGAAATCGTTGACTCACTTCAATGCAACTGGGTTCCTTGTAGAAGAAAACAGCTGCTTTGTGCTTTGATCTGTTGTGACAACGAACAATAATAGCCCAAGAGCCCACGAACCAGACCTTCTTTATTTTATAAAAGCTGAAACATTCTTTGTGCATGGCCCCAACACATGGAAAATATACTGACGACTATAGAGTTTGAACTGTGGTTATTTGCCCAGGTAATCGGTCATAAAGGTGTATAAAATAGTACCTTAGATTCGTAGAAGTAAAAAACTGAATTTTCTCATATTTTCTTCGAGATAACTTCAGAAATCACGTCATTTATTACCAGAAACTTATTACAGTGGCTACTTCCTGCCAGACACCCCTGAACTTTAATAAATTGTAATTTCACTTTCGTTACAATATAAAAGCCAAATTTTATATTTGTTAGTTTTGGAGCCGCACAGTTTTAATAGTTTTCACATATTGCCAGACACATTGATATCAATGTATTAATCGCGTGTGCGAGGTAACATATGTTCAGCGGGTGCGAGTGAGATAGAGCGCTTCGTTCAATGCGATCTTTCATCGCATCAACATCTCAATGAACATCTCACTCGCCAACGCTTGAAGAGCAGTTACCTCTAATTCGCGCCCACAGCGGACTGTCAATGTGTCTGGCAATATATGAAAACCATCAAAATTGTCCAGCAATTGAGGTAACATCTTTGTATATGTTCCCAAGAAACATATATAAAATTCAACCTTTTATACTATAAAAAAGTATAATTATATTAAATTTGTTCAGCAACTGTAATAAGTGTCAAACAATGGCTGACTTGATTTTTAAAGTTATCCCGAAAAAAATATAAGAACATTGAGCTTTATACATTAACTAATTTAAGGTACTATTTTATTCACCCTGGCTACCTGTTACCTGCGCAAGTAACTACAGACCAAACTATAGTCGCTGATCTTTCTAACCTGTATTGGGGACATGCAGAGAGAAACTTTCAGCTTTTATAAAAATAACGAAAGTCTGGCAGTCGTGGACTCTTGCTCTATAATGGAGTTATCATATCATACACGTATACATAACTAGGCTGTTCTATAATATTTTTTTGATTAATTCGAACTTTTAGAGTGAATGTTCTAGTTTTCATTTTCTTATATAATAATAATATTTATTCATCAATAGCTATTACAAACATCATAAACTAAACATCATAGCTGTTACAACATCATATATCCATTTAGGTTCAAAATATATGATTTACAATTATATGTTTAAAACCAACTTAGCTAATTTACGCTTGAATACCTTAAGGTCACTAATTGTTATTTTAGAGCTAGGCAATTTATTAAATGCGTTGATTTCTTTATAAAGTATACTATTCCTACGTTTGAGCTTACAAACTTGCATGTTGAAATTGTCAGCATTTCTTGTATTATAACTGTGCACATCACTGACACACGATACATTTTTAATACTCTATATGGGAACAATTGGTATATTGGGTAACAACTTCAAATATAAATATATATGTAGCAAAAAGTATTCACTGTTTAACTGACATCAACTTAACAATTTAGCATGCTTTGAATTGGAGTAAATGTATTACATTTCGCAATTATTCGCATAGCTCTATTCTGTAACTTTTTCATCTGTTGAGTTTTTTCTTTACTCAATCCCAATAACAGACTGGAACAAATATATATATATATATATATATATATATATATATATATATATATATATATATATATATATATATATATATTGATCGTTATTATTTCAACCGTACAATTTATGAAAATTAAATGTTTGGATATCAGGATAGCGGTTTGTGTGAAATACTTTATTTTCCTATACACTCAATATTTCGTCACTATTTCGTGACTTCTTCAGGAGTATACTAAAAACAAATGAAGGTACATGAGTCATCACAATTTGTAAAAATAAAATCATTAAAACTTACAGATCTAAAAGTTTAAATATCAAAAAACACATACACGGTTCATACTTTGTCGGCAGGCCAGAGAGCAGTGACTGACACGAGCAATATATCATTAGCGGTGGTCCGGTTTTTTAATTCTTTATATTTAATAGATTGCAGTATATGTTACTTAATTGACCAGTGTCAGATTTATAGTTAACGCAGTTCTCATCTTTTCTTATGTGACACATTTCAAGGAGAAGCCTGGTCTTGTAATTGTAGTGTTGGTCAAGAATTTTCACGTTAGAGAAATCAAACATATGTCCTGTATTCTTCAGATGTTGAACAACAGCACATGAGTTCTTCATGAGACGGCAGTCGCTTTTGTGTTGGGTTAATCGTTGTTTTAGCCATTGGTTGGTTTGGCCTATATACGTGCCTTCACATCCCAAGCATGACAACCTGTATACGACGTTATTGTTGAGTAGAGTTGGTGTCCGGTCCTTCAGTTTTGAGAAGATTGTTTTTATAGTTACTGTGCTATATGGTGCCATTCTGATCTCAGGTATGTCTCTGAATAGGGTGGTAATGCGATGTGTCAAGTGGTCTATGTGAGGTACCTTCTTGTAATTTGTGATTCGTCCATCAACTACCTCAGTGGAACCATCATAAAAATTTGTGTTGTAAATCAGTTTTTTTAAGATATGCTTTGGATATCCATTGTTGATAAACGTGTTAAATAGCTGTTTTAAATTATTTTGAAGAAACCTCTCATCACATATATGTGTTAACCTATTTTTCATTGCCATCACGGTGTTATATTTCTGCCTTTTTGGATGGTTCGACCAATAATTGAGAAATCGTCCTGATGCTGTGGGTTTTTGGTACCAATCCAGAATTATACTACCATCATCCAGTCTAATCACTCTCGTATCCAAGAAAGTTACGCTTTGTTCTGTTTCCAGTTCAATAGTAAACTGAAGGTTGATATCAAACGAATTAAAGATCTCCAAAGTGGTCTGTTCTCTACCAGCTGGAATAGCACAGATGATGTCATCTACGTATTTAAAAATGAACGGTAATTCATATGGCAGTTTAAGGGTGACCTCTTTCAGGAGATGATCAAGAACAATTTTGGCAAGAATATTGCTGATAGGTGAACCCATCGGTGTACCAAATATTTGGTTATAATGCTGGTTGTTGAAAACAAAGAAAGTATTGTTGAATATGAAGTCAATCAGCTTGAAAAAACTGTCTTTTGAGAGTGTTGTGTGATCTTTTATATTATTCCATTTTGATTTCAAAATGTTCACAACTAGATCCAGTGGTATATTGGTGAAGAGAGAAATCACATCCAAAGAGACCAGTACATAATTTGGAGGTAATCTGAATTCTCGGATTGTGTTGACAAAGGAGAATGTATCCTTGATGTTATAGTCAGTATCCCCATCATGAGCATTGTCCAGGATATCTGATAGAAACTTGGCAATGTTGTTTGTTATAGAGTTTACAGAGCTTATGATGGGCCTCAGGATTTTTGGCAGGCAGTATAGTTTGGAACTTGACGAGTTGTATATGGTAAATTTCTTGTAAAGTTCTTCGGTAATCTCATTGTTTTTCTTTAATTCTTTGATAATTGCATTATATTTTCTCTGTGTTGGTGCAGTAGGGTCATTTTTTAGTTTTTTATATGTTTTAGTATCTCGCAACAGCTCTTCAGTCTTCTCATAATATTCATTTCTGTTCATTACCACTGTACAATTTCCCTTGTCCGCTTGTAAGACAAGAAGTTCAGGATGCGTTTTTAGGAAAGATTTGGTTTGTTCGAATACTTCATCCATACTAGAGCGGTGTTCGCTCTTAGAGTTGTTTAAAAAATTGGTAACTATATTGGTCGCCCTTGCTCTCAATGAATCTCTTCTTTCCTCAGGTGCCTCAGATATGACTGATTCTATATCTGCCAGCAACCTGTCGATCTTTATGTTGTTCTGTTTACATTTCAGAGCAAATTTAGGTCCTAACGATAAAAAATCGGAAATAGTGGTGGGAATGGTCGTGCTAGAAATATTTCTGAACCAACGTGTGTTATCAATGAACAATTGGTCATTAGGTGGATTCATTCTCTTAAGATTATCAAATTTCTTAATGTTATCTCTTTTGATTGAACTGTGATGCTTCTTGAATGACACGTTTAATCGCTTATTGTATTCATGCATTATGTCGTGGGGAAGACGCTGGCTAAGTTGTGATTTTATCTCCTTGATCATGATTTCGGATTTTTTTAAGTTGTTACAGGTTATCTTTATTTCCAACGACAAAATTTGCTTTTTTAAACGCGATATTAGGTTCTCCGTTCTGTTGGACATATTTGTGTCACAGCCAGCAAATAATAACCCGTGTATGTTTCTCGTGGAATCAAGAATGTGTCTGGGAGTGATTCCAGATGTCCTACATCGAAGCAAGAAAATTCTTCTGTTGCTGTTTCTTGCATGCTTCAAGTTGAGAGTGGATAATCGCTTCATTAGTCTCATAATGTGTTCGCCATATGTCAGCTTGATGTCGTGATAAAAACCCATCATTAATATTGATCGTTATTATTTCAACCGTACAATTTATGAAAATTAAATGTTTGGATATCAGGATAGCGGTTTGTGTGAAATACTTTATTTTCCTATACACTCAATATTTCGTCACTATTTCGTGACTTCTTCAGGAGTATACTAAAAACAAATGAAGGTACATGAGTCATCACAATTTGTAGAAATAAAATCATTAAAACTTACAGATCTAAAAGTTTAAATATCAAAAAACACATACACGGTTCATACTTTGTCGGCAGGCCAGAGAGCAGTGACTGACACGAGCAATATATCATTAGCGGTGGTCCGGTTTTTTAATTCTTTATATTTAATAGATTGCAGTATATGTTACTTAATTGACCAGTGTCAGATTTATAGTTAACGCAGTTCTCATCTTTTCATATGTGACACATTTCAAGGAAATGGTGCCACTATACTGCCTGCCAAAAAGTCCATAAACATAACATCCCACTGAGGCCCATCATAATACTATATCTCTGTAAACTCTATAACAAAACAACATTGCCAAGTTTCTATCAGATATCCTGGACAATGCTCATGATGGGGATACTGACTATAACATCAAGGATACATTCTCCTTTGTCAACACAATCCGAGAATTCAGATTACCTCCAAATTATGTACTGGTTTCTTTGGATGTGATTTCTCTCTTCACCAATATACCACTGGATCTAGTTGTGAACATTTTGAAATCAAAATGGAATAATATAAAAGATCACACAACACTCTCAAAAGACAGTTTTTTCAAGCTGATTGACTTCATATTCAACAATACTTTCTTTGTTTTCAACAACCAGCATTATAACCAAATATTTGGTACACCGATGGGTTCACCTATCAGCAATATTCTTGCCAAAATTGTTCTTGATCATCTCCTGAAAGAGGTCACCCTTAAACTGCCATATGAATTACCGTTCATTTTTAAATACGTAGATGACATCATCTGTGCTATTCCAGCTGGTAGAGAACAGACCACTTTGGAGATCTTTAATTCGTTTGATATCAACCTTCAGTTTACTATTGAACTGGAAACAGAACAAAGCGTAACTTTCTTGGATACGAGAGTGATTAGACTGGATGATGGTAGTATAATTCTGGATTGGTACCAAAACCCACAGCATCAGGACGACGATTTCTCAATTATTGGTCGAACCATCCAAAAAGGCAGAAATATAACACCGTGATGGCGATGAAAAATAGGTTAACACATATATGTGATGAGAGGTTTCTTCAAAATAATTTAAAACAGCTATTTAACACGTTTATCAACAATGGATATCCAAAGCATATCTTAAAAAAACTGATTTATAACACAAATTTTTATGATGGTTCCACTGAGGTAGTTGATGGACGAATCACAAATTACAAGAAGATACCTCACATAGACCACTTGACACATCGCATTACCACCCTATTCAGAGACATACCTGAGATCAGAATGGCACCATATAGCACAGTAACTATAAAAACAATCTTCTCAAAACTGAAGGACCGGACACCAACTCTACTCAACAATAACGTCGTATACAGGTTGTCATGCTTGGGATGTGAAGGCACGTATATAGGCCAAACCAACCAATGGCTAAAACAACGATTAACCCAACACAAAAGCGACTGCCGTCTCATGAAGAACTCATGTGCTGTTGTTCAACATCTGAAAAATACAGGACATATGTTTGATTTCTCTAACGTGAAAATTCTTGACCAACACTACAATTACAAGACCAGGCTTTTCCTTGAAATGTGTCACATAAGAAAAGATGAGAACTGCGTTAACTATAAATCTGACACTGGTCAATTAAGTAACATATACTGCAATCTATTAAAGATAAAGAATTAAAAAACCGGACCACCGCTAATGATATATTGCTCGTGTCAGTCACTGCTCTCTGGCCTGCCGACAAAGTATGAACCGTGTATGTGTTTTTTGATATTTAAACTTTTAGATCTGTAAGTTTTAATGATTTTATTTTTACAAATTGTGATGACTCATGTACCTTCATTTGTTTTTAGTATACTCCTGAAGAAGTCACGAAATAGTGACGAAATATTGAGTGTATAGGAAAATAAAGTATTTCACACAAACCGCTATCCTGATATCCAAACATTTAATTTTCATAAATTGTACGGTTGAAATAATAACGATCAATATTAATGATGGGTTTTTATCACGACATCAAGCTGACATATGGCGAACACATTATGAGACTAATGAAGCGATTATCCACTCTCAACTTGAGGCATGCAAGAAACAGCAACAGAAGAATTTTCTTGCTTCGATGTAGGACATCTGGAATCACTCCCAGACACATTCTTGATTCCACGAGAAACATACACGGGTTATTATTTGCTGGCTGTGACACAAATATGTCCAACAGAACGGAGAACCTAATATCACGTTTAAAAAAGCAAATTTTGTCGTTGGAAATAAAGATAACCTGTAACAACTTAAAAAATCCGAAATCATGATCAAGGAGATAAAATCACAACTTAGCCAGCGTCTTCCCCACGACATAATGCATGAATACAATAAGCGATTAAACGTGTCATTCAAGAAGCATCACAGTTCAATCAAAAGAGATAACATTAAGAAATTTGATAATCTTAAGAGAATGAATCCACCTAATGACCAATTGTTCATTGATAACACACGTTGGTTCAGAAATATTTCTAGCACGACCATTCCCACCACTATTTCCGATTTTTTATCGTTAGGACCTAAATTTGCTCTGAAATGTAAACAGAACAACATAAAGATCGACAGGTTGCTGGCAGATATAGAATCAGTCATATCTGAGGCACCTGAGGAAAGAAGAGATTCATTGAGAGCAAGGGCGACCAATATAGTTACCAATTTTTTAAACAACTCTAAGAGCGAACACCGCTCTAGTATGGATGAAGTATTCGAACAAACCAAATCTTTCCTAAAAACGCATCCTGAACTTCTTGTCTTACAAGCGGACAAGGGAAATTGTACAGTGGTAATGAACAGAAATGAATATTATGAGAAGACTGAAGAGCTGTTGCGAGATACTAAAACATATAAAAAACTAAAAAATGACCCTACTGCACCAACACAGAGAAAATATAATGCAATTATCAAAGAATTAAAGAAAAACAATGAGATTACCGAAGAACTTTATAAGAAATTTACCATATACAACTCGTCAAGTTCCAAACTATACTGCCTGCCAAAAATCCATAAACATAACATCCCACTGAGGCCCATCATAAGCTCTGTAAACTCTATAACAAACAACATTGCCAAGTTTCTATCAGATATCCTGGACAATGCTCATGATGGGGATACTGACTATAACATCAAGGATACATTCTCCTTTGTCAACACAATCCGAGAATTCAGATTACCTCCAAATTATGTACTGGTTTCTTTGGATGTGATTTCTCTCTTCACCAATATACCACTGGATCTAGTTGTGAACATTTTGAAATCAAAATGGAATAATATAAAAGATCACACAACACTCTCAAAAGACAGTTTTTTCAAGCTGATTGACTTCATATTCAACAATACTTTCTTTGTTTTCAACAACCAGCATTATAACCAAATATTTGGTACACCGATGGGTTCACCTATCAGCAATATTCTTGCCAAAATTGTTCTTGATCATCTCCTGAAAGAGGTCACCCTTAAACTGCCATATGAATTACCGTTCATTTTTAAATACGTAGATGACATCATCTGTGCTATTCCAGCTGGTAGAGAACAGACCACTTTGGAGATCTTTAATTCGTTTGATATCAACCTTCAGTTTACTATTGAACTGGAAACAGAACAAAGCGTAACTTTCTTGGATACGAGAGTGATTAGACTGGATGATGGTAGTATAATTCTGGATTGGTACCAAAAACCCACAGCATCAGGACGATTTCTCAATTATTGGTCGAACCATCCAAAAAGGCAGAAATATAACACCGTGATGGCGATGAAAAATAGGTTAACACATATATGTGATGAGAGGTTTCTTCAAAATAATTTAAAACAGCTATTTAACACGTTTATCAACAATGGATATCCAAAGCATATCTTAAAAAAACTGATTTATAACACAAATTTTTATGATGGTTCCACTGAGGTAGTTGATGGACGAATCACAAATTACAAGAAGATACCTCACATAGACCACTTGACACATCGCATTACCACCCTATTCAGAGACATACCTGAGATCAGAATGGCACCATATAGCACAGTAACTATAAAAACAATCTTCTCAAAACTGAAGGACCGGACACCAACTCTACTCAACAATAACGTCGTATACAGGTTGTCATGCTTGGGATGTGAAGGCACGTATATAGGCCAAACCAACCAATGGCTAAAACAACGATTAACCCAACACAAAAGCGACTGCCGTCTCATGAAGAACTCATGTGCTGTTGTTCAACATCTGAAAAATACAGGACATATGTTTGATTTCTCTAACGTGAAAATTCTTGACCAACACTACAATTACAAGACCAGGCTTTTCCTTGAAATGTGTCACATAAGAAAAGATGAGAACTGCGTTAACTATAAATCTGACACTGGTCAATTAAGTAACATATACTGCAATCTATTAAAGATAAAGAATTAAAAAACCGGACCACCGCTAATGATATATTGCTCGTGTCAGTCACTGCTCTCTGGCCTGCCGACAAAGTATGAACCGTGTATGTGTTTTTTGATATTTAAACTTTTAGATCTGTAAGTTTTAATGATTTTATTTTTACAAATTGTGATGACTCATGTACCTTCATTTGTTTTTAGTATACTCCTGAAGAAGTCACGAAATAGTGACGAAATATTGAGTGTATAGGAAAATAAAGTATTTCACACAAACCGCTATCCTGATATCCAAACATTTAATTTTTATATATATATATATATATATATATATATATATATATATATATATATATATATATATATAGGCTTCCTTACTACTGAAATAATTCAATAATTAAATTAAATTGAATATTTGGAATAATTAAGGTTTTTTTTGTGCTCGTCCTTTAATTGACAGCGCTCACTTCCATCAAATAAATCGCATTCAACATTTCTTGCATATATGAATCAAATATCTAATAGGTCTAATGCTAAATGCACATCTAAGATGCGAGCGCTCTTAAGTCACTCAATATTCAAACTTAGAAACTTGGTGTCCAAATTTTAACTACTCTATAATAACCTTCATGGAAATCATATTACACTTCTTCATAAGACACTGGTAGAGTCATTGATATGATATTTTATGGTGGCCTGGGGTGGTCATACAGAAATTGAAAGTAGCAAATGTTGATACTAAGGATGATACATAAAATCGAGATCTTCGAGTTTTCATCTGTTCCGAATGTATGGAACGACAACTGCATTCTATTTCTTTCTCAAATTTTACAAAACGAAATATGAATCGATATGTTTACTATCATCATTTCAGCACTTGGTAGAATTGAAGATTAAATACTGAATATATCCGAATTCAAAACAAACTATTTGTCTTCGTAGACTTTTCTCTGCTATTTCAAGAATTCATAATTAGTTATATCATATTCTTATTATTATGCTATTTGCTTTCCTCTTCTGATAGCCCTTATGTTCGCTTTCAACGCAAGATATTTCGTACAAGTTCACATATTTCGCAAAGTTTTTTCTCAAATAGTGTTAAAAACTCTCTGTCACTTCACAGAAAAGTTAATCCATAGTTTCCAGTGTTTTTCAAGGCTTCTAACCTAAATAAAAATAGACTGAATATCAGCGTCCCATAGGGTTGAACATTTTAGTCTGCCAATAGCATCGTGCAAAACTAAAGCATCAAAGACCAACAAAGAAATGAAAAATTGATCTGGCTTTTCCGCTCAAAACCCTTTTCGAAAGCCTGACGACGTTACTTTGATACGATTTCAGTTACACGTAGAAATCCGATAAGGGGTGAGAAATCCTGGATATCCAGTTAACTAGAGATCTGAAAGCGCACCATTTTCCATTGATAAAAAAGGATCAATACTGAATGCCGCCGACGTGGCAAAATTCAGAGACCATAATTCATCATTGCAACTGCGATCTGGAAAATCCGCCCCGCAGGTAGAAAGGTGAGGCCGACCGCCAATTAGGGAGCTCAACAAAATCCAGTTTTATGCTTTATTGAAAAATGCTGCAATATAACAGAAAAACTCCAAATGCGAGAAAATGAAAATGTGATTGGAAAATAAAGTTCCTATCGGTTCCCAAGATGTCTCGATTCCGTTCCTTGATATTAATGGAGAAACAGGTGCAAATTTTTATTCTTAAACTCATCCATTGGTTAGTAATATAATCGAAAAATTCTAAATTATAGGAAACTAATTTAAATCTAATTATGGCATATTCCATCCGAAATAGAAGAGCTTTAATTAGATAAACCCAAAAATATATATATACATACTGATTTGTATATATATATATATATATATATATATATATATATATATATATATATATATATATATATATATATATATATATATATATATATATATATATATAAAGATAGGATACAATTGTTTCATCATTATTATGAATCATCAATCGACATTTAATCTATCAATCAAGAATCCATGACTTTCAAAACGAGCATAGGTCCTATACCAAATTGAGGGGAATTTTACCTAGTGAGAAATTCACGTAGGCTCTCTCTATCGGAGAAAAGACGTCTAAACTCTCCCTAGCGTAGAAGATTCCTACTCATGACAACAGTAGCGCGAGTGCAAGGCTTTGTAGATATTTCATTCGAACACTACAGAAAATTGTACAGAAAAAGATGAAAAACAGGTTTTTCGAAACTCTCTTAATATTCACTCCCGAAAGTGATGGTTTCGTTCTCGTTGAAAATATTTGTGTGTGTATTTGTATTTATTTTTCTTTGTAATTAAATCTAAAAAATGGAGTTTTTTGTATGATGAATATAACTACTAGAAAACAAAACTGGGATAGGTGTCTGAATGGAGTATAATCTATCTAAAGCACAAAAGAAATTGTTAGAAAACCACAACACGGTACTGATTAGGTATCTATGTGAAGTGGAACTACTCTTCAGCGGGTATGTTCACTCTCTGCATATTCTGAAGCACACCTTCGTACTCCGTTGTGTGTAGTCCTGTGTCAGACAAACCACTAGGTCCATGGAATTGTTTGTATGATGAATATAACCACTTGTAAACAAAACTGGTATAGGGGTCTGAATGGAGTATAATCTATCTAAAGCACAAAAGAAATTGTTAGAAAACCACAACACGGTACTGATTAGGTATCTATGTGAAGTGGAACTACTCTTCAGCGGGTGTGTTCACTCTGTGCATATTCTGAAGCACACCTTCGTACTCAGTTGTGTCTAGTCCTGTGTCAGAAAAACCACTAGGTCCATGGAATTGTTTGTATGATGAATATAACCACTAGTAAACAAAACTGGTATAGGTGTCCGAATGGAGTTTAATCTATCTAAAGCACAAATGAAAGTGTTAGAAAACAACAACAGGGTACTGATTAGGTATCTCTGTGAAGTGGAATTCCTTTCCATTGGGAATGTTCACTCTTTGAATATTCCGGAGCACACCTTCGCACTCTGTCATGTCTAGACCTGTGTCATACAAATCACTAGGTCCATGGAATTTTTGTATGATGAATATATCTACTAGAAAACAAAACTAGTATAGATGTCTGAATGGAGTTTAATCTATCTAAAGCACAAAATAAATTTTTAGAAAACAGGGTACTGATCTGTGAAGTGGAACTCCTTTTCATTGGGAATGTTTACCCTATGAATATTTTGGAGCACACCTTCCTACCCTGTTTTCTCTAGACCTGAGTCAGACAAATTTAGGTACATGAAATTTTTGTATGAGAAATATAACTACTATAGAAAATAAAAGTGATAAAGGTGTCTGAATGGAGTATAATCAATCTGAAGCACAAAAAAATTGTTAAAAAAACCACAACAGCGTAGTGATTAGCTATCTATGTGAAGTGGAACTCCTTTTCAGTGGCAATGTTCATTCTTTGAATATTCTAGCGCACACCTTCGTTAACTGTTGTGTCTAGAACTGTGTCCGACAAACCACTAGGTCCATGGAATTTTTTGTATGATGAAAATAACCACTAGAAAACAAAACAGGGATAGGTCTCCGAATGGAGGATAATCCATTTAAAGCACAAAAGAAATTGTTAGAAAACGACAACAGGGTACTGATTAGGTATCTCTGTGAAGTGGAACTCCTTTTCATTGGGAATGTTCACGCTTTGAATATTCTAGAGCACATCTTCGTACTGTGTTGTGTTCAGACCTGTGTCAGACAAACCATGCAATGTTTTGTATGATGATTATTACCACTAGAAAAAAACACTGGGATAGGTGTCTGAATGGAGTATAATCTATCTAAAGCAGAAAAGAAATTGTTAGGAAACTACAACGGGGTACTGATTAGGTATCTATATGAAGTGGGATCTTATTCAGTAGGAATGTTCACTCTTTGTCTAGAACTTCTAGGAAAACCTTGAAAATGAACGCGTCGATTTTCAATTACTACAAACAATGTTGAAGCTCCCTCTGATATATTACACGATGCAACATTTATTTCAAAACAACATGTAGAGCTATGTTCAGAATCAGTTTAGGCTAATAAGCATAATTACTCGAACAAAAGCGTATATTCCACCGTTACGTTCTGTCTGTATGCTTTCTTTTTCCTCCCACTAAAAGCGCATCATTGTATGCAAAATCAAATTTATTCCATGAAGAGAATGCGCAGCCAACATTCCTTGCCGCATGCGATCCAACTCAGATTCTATTGACGATGCAATAAAAGCAATTCGAGAGCTTTTCAAATTAACTCCACTATTCGTTGTGCAATGTGAAGCCATGAATAGCTACATCATCGTTCTTAATTAATACAAAATGCGAATATTGATGCCGGAGAACATACACGCTTTCACATCAGACTAATTGAACTTGCAACAAATTACTATGGAATTCCGAATTGAATCGGCCCGGCTGGATGCGCGGTTGAATATTCAACAGACATCCTGACTGCCTCTGCAATTGTGCGCATCAATCCTACATCAAGAAAAACTAACCCTGTAATCTGTCAAATGTATGCTGTTCTGAAATGGTGTCGTTTAATCTCAACCGAATTTACAATGACCAGTAATCATCCTTTTGAGCAATGAACATTTATAATACCAATTGAACTTGAGTACGTGCATCTACTACTTCTACATGTTCCACTTCTAACAATGTGTTGGTGATATACTCTGTACTAGTTTTCATTCAGTATATGTTCGAATCTATGAAAAATGTGGAAGGAAAACAAACAGAACAATAGGAAATGAATGAATTGAAATATCAAATTGAGTAACTTTGAAATAAATACACGACAAACGAAGAAAATTGAAAATCAATTGGAAAATTTTGAAGTACAACTAGTACTCGTAAACCTATTGTTAGTATTTCCCTTCAAGTTAACTTCTGAGTATTTTGCTTTTGTTTGTACTTTCAGCCTTGAACTTGTTCCTTATATATATATATATATATATATATATATATATATATATATATATATATATATATATATATATATATATATGTATATATATATATATATATATATATATATATATATATATATATATATATATATATGTATATATATATATATATATATATATACATGTTTAGGGAGTGTTGCCGTAATGTTAACCCAAAATATTTTGGGTTATCGGCAAAGGTGGGCAGAACTAATTTGAACGACTAATCGTCAGCAATTCTATATTTCGAACGAATTTCGTTCTTCTTCAGGAATACTAAAAATATATACAGGTGTTAATCAATCGGTTGGAACTTGTAGAACAAGGAAAACCTACATCTGACACAAGTCAATAAACCAACAAAAACGACACAAAAGTCATCAATTAGTACAATAATATTGAAAGTAAATGCACAGTGCTCAGCGACGTACGATACATAAATGGCATGCACAACAAACTCCTAAATCAAGGTTAAATCATAGAACATATTGTATGACACTTAAACGTACAAAACTGTATTGACACAGAAAACAATCAACAAAACCGATGATCCTAGCCATTGGAAATTTGGCGAGGCCCATCCACCGATAACAGCAGAGCTGTAAGCACAACTAAGACTCTCAATTTCTGTTCTTTTATTAATGTTGTTAGTAGTATTCTTGAAGTAGCACATCTCCATGAAGGTTCTTTTCTTGTAGTTACATTCGATGGAGAGAATTTTCGGATCTTCAAGATCAAACTTATATTCTAAATAAAATGCATGATTTGCAGTGCGCATATTTGTGGTTGCAATCTGGTATTACTTCTATGGATAGCTAACCTCTTTTTCAAGCATTGGGTTGTCTGACCGATGTAAACTGCCTGACAGTCCTTGCAGCGTATGAGATAAATGCAATCCGACATGGCTAGTGTTGGCGTTTTGTATTTCAACTTACTAAACAGGTCACGAACAGAAAATGGATTATATCTGGCCACTTTTATATTGGGAACACCACCAAGAGTATACGTCAACCTCTGTGTCAATCCATGAATCAACGGCAACGAAACATACCGGATGGAACTAGTTTCCTGAGGGACATCATCGTTAATAGTGGTGTCATCAGTAGGCCTGGAAGAACCGGTCGTTGAATAGTGGTGATAACATTTCGCCACAAAAGATCTCGAGTATCCATTTTCTAAAAATATATTAAACAACCTATTTTCAGCAGACCTAAGGTATTGAGGATGACATATAGATCTAACCCTATGTAACATCCGTTTAATCTAGTTAATTTTTATACCCCAAGTGTGATTTGATCTTGCGTGGATATATCTTTCCGATGAAGTCTTTTTTGGGACCAATCCAGTTTGATAATATTGTTGTTCGTTTTTATTAGTTTGGTGTCTAAAAAGGGGACACAATTAACACTCTCTTCCTCAACTGTGAAGATGATATGTTGATCGAAACCATTGAATATTATGGAAATTTATTCTGTCCCACTATTAGGAATTGATAAAATGAGATCATCCACATATTGATATAAAAAAGGTAACTGGAACGATAGTTGTGATATACAGCTTCTCAGGAGTGTAGACATAGTAATAGACACTAACTTGAACTTGGCTACGCCGTTCTGAGAACAGCCAATAAGCTCGAAACACGTGTCAACGGCTGCTACTAATTGCGGGATATGCTGACATTGTCTACTTTTAATTGAAATTTTCCCCTACATTATTCATATATTGTATAATTTCTCGGGTAGAGGCATCCTTGAAGGATAAATAGTCGCCTCAAGGGCGAAGTAATTTTTTCAAATCTCCCAACCCGGAGAGTAAAAACGCAGTAGCCTAAAATGTGTCGACTTCCTTCAGTGGAGTGTCTGTTCTTTTTTGTTTTTATATCTCCTGGTTCGTACAACTTGAACTTGGCAACGCCGTTCTGAGGAAAGCCAATAAGCTCGAAACACGTGTCAACGGCTGCTACTAATTGCGAGATATGCCAGCATTATCTATTTTTGAATTATATTTATATATATATATATATATATATATATATATATATTTATATTATTATTTATTTGTTTTTGTTCTGTGTTTTTCCTTTTTAATCAACTTTCAAGTGTGTAACATCTAATAATAACTTGAACTACGCCGTTCTGATGAAAGCCAATAAGCTTGAAACATATGTAAACGGCTGTTACAAATAAACAAACAACGTAAATCTCAGGTAAATACCGTAAACTCTTAACCTCACTTTCTGCCTGACAAACCTTGTTTTCAATTTATTATATATATATATATATATATATATATATATATATATATATATATATATATATATATATATATATATATATATATATATAAATTTAAAAACAAGGTTTGTCAGGCAGAAAATGAGGTTAAGAGTTTACGGTATTTACCTGAGATTTACGTTGTTTGTTTATTTGTAACAGCCGTTTACATATGTTTCAAGCTTATTGGCTTTCATCAGAACGGCGTAGTTCAAGTTATTATTAGATGTTACACACTTGAAAGTTGATTAAAAAGGAAAAACACAGAACAAAAACAAATAAACAAACAACGTAAATCTCAGGTAAATACCGTAAACTCTTAACCTCACTTTCTGCCTGACAAACCTTGTTTTTAATTCATAATATTGTCGGTACAAAATTCTAGAAGGTATAAATATCTCATCGCAGGTAGACATCGATTCAATCTGAAAATATAGCTTTAACAAGCTTGGTCAAGATATTCGATTTAACCAAAAATGATGTAGATTCCTCACGTGG